>OW679202.1:24003601-24165823 GCA_940337035.1 Agriotes lineatus | reverse complement strand
CTCCGCACACGAAGATACTCAATAGTGATCGGACTGGTCGATGATTGAAATCATAAACTGATTAGTAATTGGTTTTAACATTGAAAATGTTTAACGAATTGGAGATGTGACGCTAGTAAGGTGCTCTTTTACCGATTTGTGTGACGCTTGGAAAATACACAGTTTTTGCAAATTTTTGTAAGTTGTTCGTATAGCAGGTGAATGTTGTTGGTGTCATTTTGAAGACCTCGTCAAGGGCGAACTTTCTGGAAAGGTTTGTGAAAATGTAAGATTCTATAGAACGAAAATACGGGGGTTAAAATGATTTTTTGCACACGAAAGCGTTCGGTGCTGTTACATAGCACACTTTTTGAAAGATCCAAATGTAATTTGGGGCTAGTTGGAAAGAGGATGAACCAACGCTCATCGTACTGGCTGGTTTTTGGGGTCTGCGATGCACAGGGCCGAAGTTACAGGGGTTGAAAGCTGAGGTGCATTTGCAGCAAATTAAATGTTCGCATAAACAGGGAGAAAGAAAAAAATATAGAATTTTGTTTTTAGCAGTATGTGGATGAATCTGTGGGTTTTTAAGAATTTTGCGGCTCAGGTGGATTTAGGGGTTGCAAAATGGGGAAACCGTTATAACTATCAGAAAAAACCTTAGAATCAATATTTGTGTGAATTTGTGTCGATTATATTTTTTAAGTGAATTTGGGATGTGGGACTTTTGCGGCCCAAGTGGATTTGGGGGTTGCAAAATGGGGAAAACGTTATAATTATTAGGAGAACTTTAAAATTAATATTTGTATGAAGTGCGCTGCTTAAGAAAGCTTGGGAGGTGTGAATTTGGCGGCCCAGGTGGATTTGGGGGTTGCAAAATGGGTAAATCCGTTATAATTATCAGAAAAACCTTTAAATTAATATTTGCTTGAAATGATCTGTTTGGAGACTTTCCACTAGTGTTTTTGTTTTTTAGAAGAATTCGGAATGTGCGAATTTTGGGGTCCAGGTGAATTTGGGGGTTGCAAAATGGGGAAAACGTTATAATTATCAGAAAACCTTAACATAAATATTTGTGTGAAATTCGCTGTTTGGAGAATTTCTTCTGGTCGAATGTATTTTTTAAGAGAATTCCGAATGTGGGAATTTTGCGGTCCAGTTGATTTTGAGGGTGGGAAAATGGGAAATACGTATAATTATCAGAAAAACCTTAAAATCAATATTTGTGGAAAATTCGCTGTTTGGAGGTTTTCTCCTGATCGATTGTATATTTTAAGAGAATTCGGGACGTGGGAATTTTGTGACCCAGGCGGATTTGAGTGTTGCAAAATGGGGAAAACGTTATAATTATAAGAAAAATCTTAAAATTAATATTTGTGTGAAATTCGCTGTTTGAAGACTTTCTACTGGTTGATTTTATTTCTTAAGAGAATTAGGGATGTGGGAATTTTGCGTCCCAGGTGCATTTGGGGTTTGAAAAATAGGGAACACGTTATAATTCTCAGAAAAACCTTAAAAACAACGTTTGTGTGAAATTCGCTGTTTGGAGATTTTCTCTTGGTCGATTGTATATTTGAAGGGAATTCGGGACGTAGGAGTTTTGTGGGCCAGGCGGATTTGCGTGTTGCAAAATAGGGAAAACGTTATAATTATAAGAAAAATCTTAAAATTAATATTTGTGTAAAATTCGCTGTTTGAAGACTTTCTACTGGTTGATTTTATTTCTTAAGAGAATTAGGGATGTGGAAATTTTGCGGCCCAGGTGAATTTGGGGGTTACAAAATGGGGAAAACTTTATAATTATCAGAAAAGCCTTAAAGCTAATATGTGTGTCAAATTCACTTTTGAAGACTTTCTACTGGTCGATTTTATTTTTTAAGAGAATTCGGGTTGTTGAAATTTTGCGACCCAGCTGGATTTGGAGGTTGCAAAATGGGGAAAACGATATAGTTATCAGAAAAACCATAAATCAATATTTGTGTGAAATTCGCTGTTTGGAAGCTTTCTACGGTTCGATATTCGGGATGTGGAGGTTTTGCGGCCCAGTTTGATTTGGGGGATACAAAATGGGGGAAACTTTAGAATTATAAGAAAAATCTTAAAACCAATAGTTGTGTGAAATTCGCTGTTTGGAGATTTTTTACTGGTCGATTGTATTTTTTATGAGAGTCGGTAATGCGGTTGTAAGGGTGGGGGATTAGCCTATTTTTTTATACTGGCCCTTTGCGAAATTGTAAATTTGCAAGGTAAATAGTAGATAGCGTGTCGGATTGTATTTTATTCTAACATGAATAATATTTCGTGGGTTAAGCTCATTGCCGCGCTGCACTTGGTCGCAAATTGGTAGTGGCCACTGCCAGGGTTGGGTTCTTAGTATCAACTGGTTGTCCTAAACCTTAATGTGCGATTATAGTTGACAATATAAATACGATACATATGTATATAAATGGAAAATTCAAAGTTACTTACTTTATACAATGTAAAAGCTCCCCATACAACAAATCTGTTTAAAATATAGTTATTGAAAAATTAACACCAAACTAAAGATACATGTCGATTAAACAACTCAAAGGTCTAATTACATCTAATTCTTTTTTCACACTGCCCTGTTCCTCCTATTAAAAGCATCTACGCTCCAGTTCTTATATTTGCTATTAAAGCACGTTTCATGACTAAACAAAATTAACTATGGAAAATAATATGTGGAGCCGCCGATCGGATGGCTTGTATTTCTCAGGACTCCTTTAAAACAGCTAATAAATGTAATAATAAAAATGACTCATATAAGCAATACATCTTCTAAAGTTATATAAAAAAATTGAATGTAACATCTAATTCAACATCTTTATCTAATTGCAAATTAATATTAAAGTGTACAAGATGCTGAAAGGATTCAAAACTGTAGTACGTATTATTTATTAATGATCTGCTGTGCAGTAAAACTTCACAGTAACGTTTCGGGTGGCGTATAATAAACAATAATAATACAGATGTGATCAATTTTAAAACTTTTTTTTTAATTTCTATCCCTTGTATTTTTTTCAGATTTTGGAAATGTTTTTCCAGGCTTGAAAATTAGCAAAATTGATTTTCAATGCATTAACGAAGGTTGGTAAGTTGCAACTTCTGTAAATTTTTATTGTTGTTTCGCACACGGAGAAACGCAAAAGTAACGAGATTTAAATCAGTTTCGAACTATTCAGCCCGAAAGTACATCGCTGTCGTGTTTTCTATTCTGCATAATTGAGTGTTTTCATTATAATATAATGAAAAGTTACATATGTCAAGTGACGAGGAAGGCATGGTTCTTTATTATTATTAGTATTATACAGTTTGTTTCACTTCTTACCTCCGCACCCTTGTATCTTCCTTATTTATTTTCGAATAATTTTAGTCAGTTATACTACCCTTTCAAAACATAATTTTTACAATTTTTAAATAATTCTAAATTAGTTTTATCGCAATAATTATTACAAAAAATTGCCCAGAACCACAAAAATTTGTAAAATCCAAATATACAAAAATTATTTTTATTAGATTTCATAAAATGTTTCACTTCTTGGCTTGTATTTTCCTTATTTATTTTTTGAATCATTTCAAATTTTAATCAAATATATTGTCCTTTTAAGGTGTTAGTTTTAAATTCTTTTAAATAAGTTTAATTGAAAACTAGTAGTTTTATCAAAAGAAGTTATGTAAAAAGATGCTCACAATCGCAAAAAGGTAGTATAATTGGCCAACATTAGAAATCGATCACAAAATAAATAAGGATGATATAGGAGTATGAAGACAAGAAGTGAAACATTTATTGTATAAAATCGTAACAATAATAATAATTTTTCAATAAAATATTGTATTGCGACTATAATTTTGATTTTGAGCAACTTTTTCTAACAACTTTTTTGATAACACTGAGCCCATTCTGATTTCTCATTTTTTTTCCATCTATTTTTGATCGCAGTAGGCCTGATTTGCAATAAAATTATACAAACTAAAATAACTCGGGGTAGTATAGCCAGTGGTGTTCCCATAGGGTATACTCCTTATACGCCGTATACTCTTAGGATTTTTTGGGCACACTGCGTATACTCTCTAGAAATTTTGTGAAAACTAGTTGAATGTGCTCATAAATTAGGCATAACGTCAAGTCGAACACTACTTGAACAATTGTCTGCATTAAGGCTGCCAGTGCTTGTAGGATTTATCCCACCACGCCACAAAAACAAACAAGGAAGAAGATGCATTATGAAAATAATTTTTTGTCAATACATTTAACTAGGTTAATCGATTTTTTTTCAATTTGATATGGAAAGAAATAATAAAAATTTTCACTCATTTGTTGTAATTGCCCCCCCCCCCCCCCCGCTAAGCAACCATAGAAAAAGTCAGGCACACAATGGGTTACCGGTAGTGTTGTATGCCTTCGATAAAATTGATGGGAACATCACTGAGTAGAGCTAACCAAAATTTAAAATCGACCAGAAGATAAATAAGGAAGATACAATGGTGTGTAGATGAGAAGTGAGACACGCTGTAGATATAGAAGTTAAAGAAGAAGATTTTGGGTTTACCCGTATATTAGAATATTCTGCTAGTGTAGTATAAAGGAGGTAATTCGCTACGTCCCTTGCGAATTTGACATTAATTACTTGTTAATTCATATTGTCTATTTGTTGATTTCTTAGAATTTAGTTGGTAACTGGCGACTAGAATGTCGAGTTTCCTGTGACTGATAACAAATTGGTTACAAACCAGTAGCCGATCTGTAGCTTCGTGAGAAGACCTTCATATAAACACATTAGCGGTCACGAGCAAGCAACTGGTTAGTGATTGTAGTTTAAATTGCGTTTCTTTCAAGTAGCTCCGTGTGAGAATAGAGAATAAATTGCTCTCCGCAGATATGGAATATTGAGAAGGATCATCTGGATTTTCAAATAAAAAAATACGAAAGGGAGTGAAGGCACTACATCTCCCGCTTAGAAAAGATTCAATAAAAACAACTTATTTGGTATTAATAGGTTAAAAAGATGAACGAAGGACAAATGTCTAGCCAAATCATGAAATGGGCTACCTAACACAAACAAAAAATAAGAAAGACCAAAAGCAACGTGGCTAAGAGTTATATGAACGTGATGACAGAAAATAACCTCCAGTCATATGATTGCAACAATGAAAAACCCGGAAATATATAACAGAGAAAACTTGATTAACACATTTTTATTTGCATCTTTTGCCGATGACAATTATTGGATACTAATTAACTTAATGTCAACTTTGTCGTCCTCTTTATTAGATACCGTTTATTCTTTTTTACGGTCAAAAAGCGTCACGGTTTGACTGCACGTTACTGTTCCCGTTCTTCGTATACTTATTGGCTAACCCCGTGCTGCCGTCCTGGTGGCTGACTTCTTGAAGTTACCGAACTCGTTTGACGCTTTAAACTATGAGGCAAAGTATAGATCTGTTGATAGGACGTAATTGGGTTATGCCGTCGATTATTGGTAGGTCTTCTTCACAGGTGCGCACACAGGTTTTGTTAATTGCGCGCTTGACTTCCTTTCTTTTTGTTCGCGTTCCTTGAACCAATCGCACGCAATATTTTGTTGTTGATCTTGCACTAGCGTGAGGCTGTTTGATATCAATTTTTGAGGGAAAAATAGTGTCCTTTAGATCACTTGTGTTTCCAGGATATTTATGGGTTAATTTAACGGAGATTATTAGGTTTTTTCTATCTGCGAATTCTTATCGGCATTCTGAAGCTTAAGACATGTGTGCGCTTGTTCTCTCTTGTTCATTATTGTAATTAGGCACGCTTTACAAATTTATAGAGCCGAACCTGAAGTCGTTAAAAATCATGCTACTAGTTTGGTGGCACATTCGCAAAGGCCCTGGTGAAGTGGAAGCTTTTGTTGCTGTTTTCTATTTATCGTCGGTGTCGTAGAAACCGAATTCCATAGTTTTGCAAAAGCTTGTGCCAAGGTCCCGTCGTATATTCAAGAACTTCCCTTAATGGCTGAACGTTACCGACTATTGCTGTTTGTTCCCCGGTGCAGTTTCGTATTATCCTAAAAGTATCTACACACGAATCTGTGTTGTCCAAGTTACACACGAACCTCTTTTCGTAATCCCGGATTCACCGGTAAAACCTGCATTACCCTCCAATATTCGTTCAAGTTGTACGTGTGCTTCCATTGAACATTAAATGTTTGCTATTATTGTGGTATTTTGTTAACTAATTTAATCTATCAACTGTGTACCACGAGATTTGCTAGGGGTTTAAAGGTTTAACTTTCTATGTGTTACGCTAATGAAACTGCTCGGATAACTCTTGTTCGCTTTAAAGCTCTTCTAATTTATCTTGTAACAATAGAATTGGCTGTATTTGTAGCTTTCGCATGCAGTGTTGGCTTCGCTGTAACTAAGTCGATTACTTGTAATTACTATGATTTACACGAATCACGGTTCTTAATATAAACCTGGTTTTATGTATAATTCTACAAGTAAGTAATTTATTTGTCAAACCTTTTTGAGTCTGTCAGGTGGTAACGAATTTATTTACCCAAATTTTAATAATTTTTAGAGTACTCGTAGGCTAATTGACTTATTAGTTGCATTGAAAGACTCTTGGTAATTTGAACACCCTTTGCCGATTTTAGAAAAAAAATTCACGCCATCTTCACTGTAGATGTCGGCCCGCCGATTTGTCAATGATGTAAATATCGCATTTGAGTCTGATTAGTCTTTCGTTTTAGTCTAAAAATTATGTGCCGTTTATGGTACATGGTCTAGTATTATTTGTTAATAATTTTCTTCTTTATTTCCACCCTTTTAATCTCCGAATAAATTTTCTGTACTAGTTTATCTAAGAGGATATGTAAAACCTTCAAATTAAGTTTCTGTGGCCCTAAAAATATATTGTCCACTACAGAGGCTACAGATGTATTGTTCACTACAGAGGAATCTCTAGATTTAACATTGTGGATAGAATTGTAACTCATTTATGGTTATTTAGTATAAACAATGGCGTATTCAGTTTCCATTCACTTTTAATTTCAACGTGTGGTGAGATCATGTTGATATTATGAAAACGTGTCTTAGAGAAACACAAGTAACACAAAAACTATATAAAACATAACTTATGCTTTAAAGCCATGGTACAACGAAAAACTAGGTGTATGTTGATCAAACTTGAAAATATGAAGCGTGTAAGACATAGGATTTTGACCTTTATTTGAATTATAAATATGGCACTCACAATTGTAATGTTTAAAAGGGTAGGCAGTTTTTCTTTGGTTTTTTAATGATACATTTAAACTACTGTATTTTAATGTTTAATTTTCCAGTTAATGATTCCAAGTTCAGTAAAATGTCAATATTTCTTGTAACTGTCAAGTCACATATTCAACTTGAATGTCACTTTATCTAAATCCAGCTAAGAGATCTACGAAACTCGAGGGAAAATAAAGAAGCTCCAGCCTTCAAATATGGTGTTTTATTGAAGCAGTGCTGAAAAACGTCGATGCTTCAGACGGATACGAAGTTCACATTTTCATAGCGGAGCGCTTCCCTAAATTTCAGGCAATATGTTGCAGCCTAAAAAATTAGGAGGAAAAGCGAAAATTCAATACCCGAGAAAATTCCCACGAATAATGAAATAGTTTGGTGTCAATGTGAATAATTTAGAATCAGCCTTAGCTTAGGAAATGGGGGTTTGTACCGCCTGCGGAATCCAGAAACAAGTGACTTAGATTTTTTATAAGGTCCCCTATTTGGTGCTCGACGTTTTAGGCAAACATCGCACATCTCGGTGGAATTTTCGATGCAAGTGAATGTAGTTGATTTAAAACAGCAGCAGCGGATCCGCTCGATTTCCGCTTTCAGCCGATTTCTGGGACTACGCAGCAAAAATTGTTAATAAAACAAAACGAGCCAACAGATATAAGAAATCATGGTGGAAACGTGCTAATAAACCGCACACGCGCGCAGATTTACATAAAATTTTGGAACGAAATTATGTACTTAAAGTGTCCCTAAATTGTCATAGCAGGAAACACGTTGCTTGTATCTCGTAACAAGTAGAATTTGCGGGCCAATGCAGAGCTGAGGCCGGGACGAATTAAATGTTAATAAGATAAAGACTATTGTAGAAATTGAAAAAGTTGGCGCAACGCGAATACACGCACTTTAATCAATATGACAGGCGGAAGCAAGCCGAAATTAAAATAATAATTAGCGACGAGCAATGCTAAACGTCGCGGTGGAATTGTCGAAATGGTTTGTTTGTATTTTCCACGTCAGGATGCACAATTACATGACAGCTACTAAATACACGTGCCATGTAACTCGACCTGAAACGGAGAAGCCGGTATGAAGGAAGCCGAGCTTTTATAATAATAATAAAAACCAGACCCTAAATAAAAACATAACGGTATTAAAACCGCAAAATTTCGGAAGCAAATGAAAATTGTTTTACTCCGTAGTAAAATACCACTTTAGTAGCAGCTAAAATCAATCGAAGCTCTAAGTAGAGTAAAATTGTATCACATATTTTTACTTTCCTCGTCTAAAAGACGAAGAAAGTATTGTAATCGCGAAAAAATCACCTTCCGAGGTTTTTTCAGATCTTCACGTTTCAGGGTCCCTAGATGACGAAAACAGGTTTTCTCAATTCCGTCTGTCTGTCTGACTGTATCGTTGTCTGTCTGTCTGTCTGATGATCTGTCTGTGTGTTTGTCTGTCTGTCTGTCTGTTGCCGGTGTAACTCAAAAACTAATTGTTGGGGGAAGACAATAAACGTCTACCTGACATAAAATCAAGAAAATGTCGGCGAAATATATACCGGGTGACGAGACCAGGGCCATGCTTATATCTTCTTTATTTATGAATCAATTTGGATAAAATTTTATACCAAGATATTAAACATAATTTCTGATTGGCCGATAGATATAGTCAAAATGGCTGTCTTCCGGTTTTACCGCAAATGATACCAACTTTGATTTTTTAAATGGAACACCCTGTATATTTTATGTTTTTCTGAATCTACGAGTCAAACTACATATAATAGTCTTTCCAAATTTCAGTTTTTTTTAAACAAAAAAAATATTTTTTCAATTTTTATTTTTTACCATAGGAGGCCTTGACTTGGAAAAATCTATTTTAATTGACTCTAGCAACTCTTAATATAGCTATTTTATCAATAAGGTCAATAACAAACCTTTAATAAAAGAATATAATTTGCTAAACTCGTTTTAAAAAAAAACTTACTTTTTTTAAATAGCACCTACTAAGGGCCATCTTGCCATTAGATAGAAAGTATAATTATCAATCTAACGATATGCATGATGCACTACTTTATCTTTATCTAAAACTGAAAATTAAAGAATTAATTATTTTTTTAAATCTACTTAAATAACCAAAGTTAGTGTCACTTCCGGCAAAACAGGAAGCGACACTAACTTTGGTTATTTAAATAGATGGCTCTATATGTTTTATGTTTTTCGGAATCTACGACTCAAATTACATACAACAGTGTTGCCAAATTTGCTTAGGTATTATTAGTTATTACATAAAAATATTTAAAAAAATAATTAATTAATTAATCTTCAGTTTCAGCTACAGCTAAAGTTGTGCATGATTCATATCGTTAGATTGGTAATTACATTTTCTATCTAATGGCAAGATGGCCCTTAGTAGCTGCCATTTAAAAAAAGTGACGTTCTTAAAAAACGAGTTTAGCAAATTATATTCTTTTATTAAAGGTTTGTTATTGACCTTATTGATAAAATAGCTATTATTAAGAGCTGCTAGAGTCCATTAAAATAGATTTTTCCAATTCAAGGCCTTTTATGGTAAAAAATAAAAATTTTAAAATAATTTTTTTGTTTAAAAAACTGAAATTTGGAAAGACTATTATATGTAGTTTGCCTCGTAAATTCAGAAAAACATAAAATATACAGGGTGTTCCATTTAAAAAATCAAAGTTGGTATCATTTCCGGTAAAACCGGAAGACAGCCATTTTGACTATGGCTATCGGCCAATCAGAAATTATGTCTAGTATCTTGGTATAAAATTTTATCCAAATCGATTCATAAATAAAAAAGATATAAGCATGGCCCTAGTCTCATTGTCACCCGGTATAGGGTGAGCACCTTTAAAAAATAAAACGTTATCTGTTTTTGCTTTAATCGAGGATTATATAATAACTACAAAAATAATTTATTTCACATCATAAGTTAAAAATTTTAAATTAAGTGATACTAAAACAGTTGCAGTCAAGTAACATAACTACGAATATAATTCATATTACCATAGATCTAATTTGTTATCTTTTTTTGTACAAGAGAAATTAGTTTATGTTGTTTATAAAACAAGGTAACAAATTAAATAGTTTGTTACAAAGATAGAATGGACCACTCTAACTCAGGGATTTATGAGTTTCAGTTGCTTGCAAAGTAAAATTAGCCATACCCCGATATAGTGCGGATGACTTGCATATGTTTTTAATTTAGGGTTTTTATAAATATAACATAAAATGTTTCTTAAATATAACTGCCTGACATCTAATATCCCAACCAGATCAAAAATCATTTTTAATATTTATTTTTGAATTTGTTCAGTGGTAGTAAATTGTTACGGTATATACCTACCCATCCAATAATTCAATAAGTGATAACAGATTATACAAATGCACGATACACAGATTTTAAGAAATTCCTTGGGTGGATATGGCGTAACGAGTAACATTGGCAAACTAGTTTGCGCAAGCTATTGGTGGCCTGAACAAGTTGTTTATCCCATTTGAAATCCTGATCTATAATTATGCCCAAGTATTTTTTAAAATATGCATTATCAATAATAGAAATACATGTACATAGGTTACCTGAACAACTTATATCATGAAGCACTGTAGACCGAAACTGTTGAAGGCCTTTTTTTGTTATCGAGCAAGCAAGATACTTTGTTTTACTAAAATTTAAGCTGAGGTAATTAGCATCCAACCAGTTTCATACAGTTAACATTCCTGCTGCAGTCGCATTTGACACAGCCTCTCATGTAGGATAAAGCAAAAATACAAAAACTACCTAAACACCATAAAATAAAGTTGAACACAGTTAGATTGAAAGAGGAAGCAGAAATAGAAGAATTCCAAAACAAAATAATAAAGAAAATGACAATAAAACTTAGTGAAGATATACAACACAAGTGCAAGAAACGATGGTATACGAAACAAAGAGGATCAGAAGAATTTCTTCCACGAAGAATGCGCACGACACATAAAAGATAAAAGCGAGGTACGGTAAAAATATATGCAAACTAATAGCGAAGAGGGTAAAGAACAATATGAAAACAAGCGAAAACCAGTTGAGAAAATCTGCAGAAAGAAAAGAAAGAATGCATTAATGAGAATTTGGAATATAAAAGAAAATAAGAGGAGGGAAATGTAAAAACAATTTTAGAAAGAAATTAATAACATAATATACAAATTTCAAGCAACCAATAACAGTGCGAGGGCAAAATAGAAACAATCTAACAGAAATTGAAGACATTCTTGAAAGATGGAAGACATATTTTGAAGGGTATCTGCAGCAACTTAATAGAAATCAAGACACTGAAAAGGTAGCACCTGACACTATGTACACCGTAGAACCGCAAGGACATCACACCAACTTTAGAAGAACTTAAAAGTGTGGTAAGAAATATGAAGAACGGAAAGTCACCTGGCTCAGATAAAATTATGGTAGAGCTAATAAAAGATGCATCTTCAGAATTCAAAAGTATGCTGAAGTGTTTCCTAAATATGAAAGTTTTGCAAGAGGAAGTCGACCACTTCTACAAGAAGAGGTGTCCTATGAACAACTTCCCATAGGATATAGTGGAGCTTTTGCCAAAGTCTTTGTCATTCCACAATCCCTTTCCCTTTCCAGTGCTACTTCCTCCGCATGGATGTCCAGTTAAGTGAGGCCTAGGACAGTCTCCAAGTAAATATACGAAAAAGACAATACTAGAGGAATTGAATGAGGAAATTATCGTCCCAATTCACACAAAATAGACCAATCTCTTTCAGAGAATTAGACAGGAATAACTACCGAATGTCGCATACAAAGTGGTTACGTGGCTCGTAAACATAAAATTACAACCCTCTATCGAAGGTATAATTTCAGAGCATTAGAATGGATTCGCAGGAACATGTCAACTATTGACAAACTACATAAAATGAAACAAATTCTAGAATAAAAAAAGGAATATGAAATTCTAATATCTATATATATAAAAATCAATCGCCGTGTGTTAGTAACGCAAAAACTCGAGAACGACTTGACCGATTTAGATGATTTTTTTTGTTTTGTTTGTCTTACTCCCGAGTTGGTTTAGCAAAAAAGAAAATTCGGAAAAATCTAAAGGGAAAGCCGGAAAATTGAAAAATATCGAAAGTGTGTCTTTCTAATTGCAGTCATTGCTTAATGGTTTGAAGGGTTTTCTCCATCATGTCATAATCCGCATCAGGTAACCGAAGGCGGAAGAGATAAGACACTAATAGCAATTTATGAGCAGGGGGTAATTCCAAATGTCTTACATAGGTCGTCGCAGTCAGTCAGTCAGACATTCAAATTTGGTTTGTGTACAAGTGATTGTGGGAACAATTCCGTGTCGTTTTATAGTGCCCATTACAATGCCAAAGGCACGACGAGCTAACATAGGTCGGCTCAGTCAGTCAGCAATGAGGTTTTTTGGAACGTTGATTGCGAAAATGGCATTTATTTTTAAGTCCAAGACAATGGACATGACATAAAATTAAAACTCTATAGTGGTGAAACGGGATTTCAGAGACAAATTATTTTTGGGCAGAACACGTTTGCCGGGCCAGCTAGTCTGATAATTATTCACTTCAGAAGAACCTGCGATTCAATAAACAGACTGATCAAACTAATAGCAGCAACAATAAATCAACCAGACCCACAGTTTAAATTGAGAACTATAGATCTAAACATTTTGAAGTTACGAAAAGAGTATGGCAGTGAGACTGCTTACCAGCATCTATATTCATACTGTCTCGAGAGGCGGTACTAAAAGTGCATCTCCAAAAGCATCGACACCAAGGCATCAGGAGCAATTACTAATCTGCCGAAGGGCACCACAAAAAAGAGCTATCTCCTACATAGACAATATCTAAAAAAAAATTCCCAAATTTCTTTGTGTTTAGAAATATTGAATTTGAAAACAAAGGTACACCAGGGGGCTATGCAACGATACGTACCCCAACGAGAAAGCGGCGACGTAAGTCTCGGCACTGCAAGTAAATTATATCTGACGATAAAGTGTGATCAAAAATTATTTTCACCTTGTGGGGATATTGAACAGTTCCTAATTTATGAATGCAACTATGTTTATACTTAAAAGTCACACTTGACATTTGATTTTGAAGTGACTTATAGTTGTATTCATAAATTAGGAATTATTCCATTGCTATAATAGATGAAAATAGTTTCTGATCATACTATAAATACATCCACACAATTCCTAGATATTTTTATAAATTTTATATTAAACATAATTTTTAAACGTAAAATCTTGCATCTATTTGGCAATATTTTTAGATTAATAAAGTTCTTTCATTTTCCCTTTTATTTATTTATTTATTTATTTATTTAATTCGCACTCAGCCAACAGCCGTTAGGCCAATTATAGGCGTCGCTGTGCAGTTATGAGGACTTCCAACCCCACTAACGACTGTCATGATGTTGTATGATCGCCGGGACCAACTTTTTTCCGTGACAGCCACGAGGCGCCGAGAGATGCAGCCGTGGAACTCCCATCCAAGTTCTGACCAGAGACAGCGTTGCTTAACTCTGCTGATCGAACGTGGACGCTTGTTCAAGCTGCACCACTCGGGACCCCATTATCCTGATCTATAGCTACTTTTTATTTTTGAACAACAAATATGAAATATGTCACCAACAATTCCTTTAAATTGGTTCTTATAGAGAAATATTTTTATTTCCTTTACAATTACGTGCAGTTAACAATTCAGCACAACTATGTATTTATACAGAAAAAGTACCTGTAGCGGGATAAATTACATTTATTTGATTCAATCACGTATCTCGATAAGATATTATTATTATTTTCTTGTTTAAAAAACGAAGGGAGCTTTGTAATCGCGAAAAATCACCTTCCGAGATTTCTTCAGATCTTCACGTTGCAGCGTTCGTAGATAACGAAAAACAGGTTTTCGCAATTCCCTCTGTCTGCCTGTTAGCAGTATAAGGGAAAAACTATTTGTTGGAGGAGGACGATATTTTTGCATGCAGATTATATGACTTCTTGGCATGAAACCGAGAATTCATAAAAAAAATCTAATTTTTGCGTTAACTGAGATATAGATAAAATTAATAATTTTCATGTAAGGCAGGCTGTACACTTGATGAAAATAGTACCTAGAAAATACAGGGTAATATCGTAAAAAATCCAAATAATTCAACAATGTTCTGTTAAATACAGCCGCGCATGGCAAAGCCGGAGAACGGTCTCGATAGGTCCGTAGATTCGCGTTGGCAAGAGCTGTAGTTCGCATCTCATTGCCGGAAATGTTTTTCATTTGCAATAATTACCAAATGTTTCTTTTTATTGTTTCAGTATTATTGCGAACGTGAAAATATTTTTACCCGTAATTGTTTTTTGATGTTTAAAATTATTTAGTGTCACAACGTCCACTTGCGAGAGAAGTTCTGAGTCAAGCCTTTTGCAGATTTCTTGAAATGTACGAAGTGTGCTTCTATTTCCACATATTATATGAGAGCATTGAGTTTTGACTCCCTGAACAATTAAATCACATATTTCCTGGAATATGTTTATTGCACTTCTGTTATGAAATATATATGACTGGAAATAATTTCTGTCATAATAACATTTTATTTTGCTTTCCACCTTCCTTTCTGATACAAGTTATGATTTCCGAGATATCTTAAATATTGATTAATATTGTACGTTTTACGTGATTTCCTAATTTCCCTAAAATTCTTTTATTCAGTACATAATACAAAAATATGGAGATATTTCAGGCTGCTTTGAATAAAGCTGCTTCAGAGTACTTTCATATACACTATTTACTGAATGTTTCCATTTAAGCAAGTTAATAATAGAATTTATTAAACTATATTTCACAAGCTTTTGATGAACTGACGAGCATAATTAGCGGTCTAAGTCTGTGGTAGCTTTAATCACAATATCTATTACAGAAAATTTGAAATTTTATTGAATAGAAAGAAGAAAGACTTACATCTTCCGCTGAAATGGATTGTTATGATAAAACGGCCGTTGCTGATCTAAAAAACGAAGGGGATGCAAAGGTCCTCGTGAACAAGGATTCAAACAGAATTTACAATTTCGAGAAACAGGAAAAGGGTAATTTAGAGCAGCAGTTGCAGCATTTACCTCTTCGCTGGACTGTAGCCGTGCATGTTCGCAGTTAGCTGTTCTAAATGTTGAGTTATTTGCAACTAAATGAAGTAATAAAGTTGTTTGTACTCTTCTTTCCTAAATCGTTAGCCATATAACCTTACAACTAAATTCTATTTTTATAAACATTTTGTCGAGATTTAGATTAAAGTCTACAATGTCAAAAATCAGTAATAAAATTTGCGTTCACTTAGAGTACGTGAGCAATAGCTTGTATGAGTTTCGTGGTTCAGTGTTTTCAGTTGACATTTAAAAAACTCTGAGATTACACGCCGATGTATCTAGTATAATTCTTAAAAACACACTACTCAGTTCAGAAAGCTATTTTATAATTGAAAAGGGTTCTTGATGAACTTAGGCGAGGATAACACGTAGAGAAATATAGATAGTGTCGGAACAGTACGTAGGTATCATTCACATAGTAGAAGCGATGAAAGTCTGATGATTTCTTTGGGGAATATCGCGAAGGCAGGTGCTTGGTTAATATAGAGAATATGGACATGGCATGTAAGGAAAAGCCATCTCACCTAGAAGAATGTTTAAATGGAATGTTATGAGAATGAAATGTACAGGAAGATCAAAAATAAACTTGATCGCGGAAGCTATTTAGAACAATAAAACTTGCCTAATCTGTAGCATGATTTTTGTTGACATAGAAATGCCAATTTCTGCATATTTGTGCAGATTATCAGACTGTGTTAAAGTCATATGAACTAATAATTTAGTTAATTGTAGTTCAAATGTACTTAGTTGTATAAAGTACAAAACGTAAACAGTATTTTTTATGGGCTCCCGCGACCAATTTTATTGTTGATCGCTCTGTAGAAGCCGACCATGATGATACTACCATGTATTATTATAGAGGACACGAGAATGAAACACAAAAGGAATCATAAAGAGAGTTATCAATTGCTATTATAGGAATACTAAGAATAAAATAAATAAGAGAAAGTATACAGTAATAAGTAAATCGGTACAGGATTTATGTTTAGAAGGAGTAACCGCCCATCGGTGATACTACTGGTAAAAATGAGGGAGGCTGACTAGATCAATTCCATTGGCAAGTGTCGCTTAAATCTTCTCGTGACGTCTGGTTCATTTGCAAACTTACTGTTAAAGGTAGTTTTTCTGGATATAGTGCTGCTGTTTTTATATTTCTTTTGTGATGTATGGGATACCTAGGCCAATCTGAATGATTAGATTAGTTACATACTACGGGACATCTATGATCATTAGGAGTGTTTTCAATCAAACACTTTGAATAATTTTGGTATGGTTTAGCGTAACCTCAAAGCTGGATCCTGTATGTTCAGATTGATTTTAATATCATCATGTATAGTAGAATTTTATTTTTAACAGAAAGTTTGAATTTACATCCCAATAACCACGACATTTGCTTCAATCCTAGGTTCAGTTGTCCTTTTTTACTTCCCTTGTCTAAAAGATGAAGTATTGTAATTGCGAAAGAATCACCTTCCGACATTTTTTCAGATCTTCACGATTCAGGGACTCCAGAAGTCTAGATGACGACAAACATATCTTCTCAATTCCGTCTGTCTGTCTGACCGTCTATCTGTCTGTCTGTCTGTCTGTCTGTCTGTCTGTTTGTCTGCCTTTTGCCGGTATAACTCAAAAACTATTTGTTGGAGGAAGACCCTATTTTGCATTCGGATTATATGCCTTCTTGGCATAAAACCACGAAATTGCCAATAAAATATATTCAGGGTGAGCATCTTTAAAACTCTGCTTATTTTTACTTTAACTGAAGAACGTAAATGAAAATAATAGTTTGCAAATAGCTTAGGTTTTTACCCTAGACGACAAATTGTATATTTTGGACCCACCATATACAGGGTGATTACAGTGCTGTTTATTTTTGCTTCAACTGGGAAATAGATAAAAACGATAATTTCCACATAGTTCAGGCTTTATCCTTACCAAAATGAGAACTAACAGATACCGAGTAAGTATTCTAAACAAGAAGAAGCGGGTCAACAATAAATGAGTGGTATTTATGGTAGCCACATCTCATCGACGGGAGACGTCCTTGGTGGCCGCCGCAGCGAACGTCTTGTTGATCATTGAAATCGTCTTCGCAGGCTAATTCGCAGGCGTTGAAGTTCGACTCCCATCGCCGGCAACGTTTTCCTTTTAATGTGAAAATTGATGTAATTCGCAGTACCAAGTGTTTCCTTTTATTTTTTCACTATTATTACGAATGTGAAGATATTTTCACCCTAGTTTCCTTGAATTTTTAAATCTGCATAGTGTCACAACGCTCCTTTGCCAAAGAAGTTCTGAGTAACGCCCTTTACAGATGTTTTACTTTTATTTCGTTAAATATATTTTTTTGCTATCTTAAACAATATCTGCTGCTATTTGTTTACGATAGATTTCCATATGCATTTATTTTTGTCTCTAGGTATTTCAATTGTTTTATTCGCTACAGTTTTGTGTTAACTATTTCTATGTAATGTGTTCTTTCGTATCCGTCCATTGCTTGTATTGTAATTAGTTATTATGGTACTGTTTCAGTTCTCTGTTGTTCGTATTTTGCTGTAAGTCTTGTTCCGTTTTTTTAAGTATCGCCATATCGTCTACGAATATTAGTTCGGTTTCATGTGATCTCTTGGCTTTCTATCTGCATTGCATTCTTTTACTATGTCATCTAGTAGTACTGTAAATAGAAACCGACTCACTATGCAGTCTTCTCTTGGTTACTTGTGTCGTGTTTGCTTTAGAAGTTTAGTTTATTTACAATAACTATATACGGTGTTTCTGAAAGGTGCGGAAAAATGTAACCACCCATACTAGAGCTCAAAATAAGCCGATTTAACTCAAATTACCTATATACAAAATTCCACCCTTGAGGAGTTATAGCCATCTAAAGATGATGAAAAATGCTTTACCGTGTCTCTTGTATGAAATTAACATAAACAGGTAAACATTGAAAACACTCGTATTTGTTGCCGTGTAACAAACAATTAAATTAACAGTTCCAAAGCCTATCTGTTATTTTAATTTCATGCAGTGAATAATATCCGTGCAAGCTCTGTAATATTTGAGCATGTCAGAAACTTTCTACAGAGAAGGATTTGTTAATGTATTAGTGAAAACTTACACCATTTTAAACATTGGTTCCGGTTTTCCATTTGTTGTGTAATTTACCTTGTAGTTTTTAACAAAAATTATTATTCTCAAAGCCTACCTGCTATTTTAATTTCATCCAAGAGGCACGGTAAAGCATTTTTTACCAGCTTTAGATGGATGTAACTCCTAAGGGGTCGACTTTTGTATATGTGGTTACATTTTTTCCTCACCTTTCAGGGACACAGTCTACAAATTTGACACTAAAACAGTTAAAAGGCGTCAGAACTGGAATTTTTAAGATCATTAGAGAGAGTACATCTACAGGACTATATTAGAAATAAAGAAATAAGCGGCTAAAAGTGTTGTTGAGGACATAGCCGACTTTTGAATAAATTGAGAAACCATGTCGAAGAGATGAATGACCAACGAGTACCCAAGCAGGCCCGCCGGCTCTTAGTTATAAACCCAGGAGCAGAAAAAGGTGTCGAAGGCAAAAGAAGATATGGTCGAATCAATTTTGAGTTTCAGAGCAGGTCTAATGAGCCTAATCAGTAATATGTTCTGATGATGATGTGTAAAATTACATTGATTGCGATAGAGATTTCTAAAGCATTTTAAAGATTAGCGAAATATTTATTTTTACAATAGAAAATACATTGAAGCAGTTTTTTTCTTTTGGTCTACTTCAGCAATCCTAATACTGGTTTGACACTCTACCTAACAACTCTTGAACCACTCTTTTAGTAACAAATCGTATTTTATATGTTCTCGATGTTGCCTCGTCATCACTTTTTCGCTGATTGCCTTTTGCAGTTGTATATCGCTTCTATCGGTATAGGTCTTTTTCTTTGAATACTCTGTAACAGCATTCCTTTGTCATGTCTTATCAGCAATATTGCAACAGTAGTTCTTCAGTTTATCTAAAGCGCTTTTAACTGCACCATCAAGCATACTGTAAACATATTTGGTCTTATTTTTTCAGTAGCCTACGTTTCGAAAGCTCCAATGCACATGGTATACGAAAATTGTATTGTTTTTAGTAAAGTAATTTCTCGTAATATCAGTTTATTGCTACAAAACGTGGCCTCCGTTTGTTTTATTCTTTGGATAGTTACTATATTACATGATCCATTCCCACTTAAAGCGTTTTCTAGGTAAGAAAACCTTCTACGTTAGCCTTAGTCTCATCATTATTTATTTCTTCTCAGACTGTAGTCGCAGCAACCGAGACAATCCTTCCATGTTCTAATTAGTAATAAATGTTGCAAATACGTCCCTGTATATTGACTAAGAGACGCATTCATTCCAACAATGTAGTCACAGCACTTCAAGTAATCCCTACAATAAACGTTCCTTAGCAAAATGTTTCAAATACGACTCTGCCCGAGTAAATCAAAGGCTTTGCAATTCGCTTGTAATTAACAGTCATATTTTTGTAGCTAAATTGCAAGCAGCATTAGCGTACTGCCATGAAAACTAATCCAAGTGCCCGTATTTCTGCAAAACGGAGCGCGTATTCATCTCATGATCATTCAAGGAGGAACATTACTAGAAAAACGAGTAACACAAATGAAGGTAAGTTAAATAACATTAGTACACTAGCATCTTCCGTCTCGAGCTTAATTAAGCTGGAATTGACTTTAATATTGCTCCTAGTACACAGCTGCTGAACTATTTCGCCAAGATTACATCACAATGATGGCATTATTCTACTTCATCAATTTGCTGCTGTTTATGTAATATAACATGAGTGATACTAGTGTGTAGTACGTGTTAATTTTCTATGCACAAATTAGACAATCGCTGTGGGGGTGATTCTAATACCTTGATGATGGAAATTAGATTGGTGCGTCACCAGATTATTTCCTACCACGCTTCCGTTCCGCATTTGTCAGTTTCGTAGCGTAAAGATGCAAAATTTAGAGACCGCTTTCTAATTAACTGTACAATTTTTCAGCATGTAGCAACTTGAAACCTGTTAATTAAGTACCAGCGTTGTTGTTTTCTTCTGAAATTTGGCATTCTCCTAATTCGCATAATTTATTACTCTTCAAGTAAACATGCATTCCCAACATTTTTAAGTATGGAGATTAGGACAAAGCTGTACCCTTACAATGGAAAATCTACAAATGTTAACAACTCCAAAATCGCGACATTATTATAGGTCACACCTAATTACAAATAACGTAAACTAACCAAACATTATATTTTTGCTACCCCACTTGCAATTCTTACGAAAACTGAAATAAGCCAATGCGATAACAAGGAAATAGAATGCATAAAACGTTCCAAAAACTTTTAAAGTTAAAGAAGACAAAAAGCTTTTAAAAAGCGGCAGATGAGCTTAAATCCTAAATCCGAAACATTAATCCAAAGAGTTTTCAAAAGAATTCATTATTTTTTAAGCAAGTCCAGCGTTTAAGCAACTGGATAGTCTGAGCTTTAAACGTTATGGTAAAAATTGTTTTGGAAACGCGACACTAGCACACTATGACACTTTAAGCGTTTTAAAAACATGTGTTTTATAATTTAAAAAAAAAGTTCTATACATTTGGTGGAATCACGAAGTATACGCATTATTACAAAAGAAGTAAGGAAAGCATGGATTTAGCAACCTTGTGGAAATTCAATCAAAATGTCATAAACTTTCCGCAGAGAGCAAGAACAATTGATAATTGAACTCTTAAGTAGCAAATGTAACGAAAGGCAAAACAGTAAACTATTTACTAGATATAAGCTTTTTTTAAATGTTCGAATGATAGTATTCCTAAAGTTCCAGTTACCAAAATCTGAAGTGGACAGGAAACTTAGAAAGCTAACTTAGTGGACTCCCAATAGAATTGAGCAAACCCACTATTTCATAATTTTAATAGTTAAGATAGCTGTCTGATCCTTTTCAATATTCCAACATGTTTTAGAAGCAAATAGAAAGCTTCTGATTAAAAAAAGAAAGAAATTTTGTCTTTAAAAAATTATTAGCAGATGATAAAAAGCAATTGCACACAGATGTACGAATGTTTAACAAATTAACATGCCTAATTGACAGTAATAGGAAAACCGTTTTTAACAGATTCGATCAAAACGTAAATGTTCTTAAATTGCACACAAAATGAAACAGTAAGTAAAATTTCTAGATAATTGTAAGCATTAAAAGAACATATCGTATATTATAAAGCTGCTATCAAATGAGATCACTTCGAATTTGTAATAGAAATATCAAGATAAAACTTATTTTCGCGTAACTGTCACGATTTAAAGATACTAATATCTGATTGTAATGCAAATTTGAGAAAGAAGGGTGCCAGGCAGCAGTTGAAGGCAAACATAGCTTATATGGTTAAAACAAGAGACAAAATGTAACGACGTATAGAGAGGTTATTTTGGATTATATCGCAATCAAGGAAGGGAAGAAATAACAGTTAAAGAAATATTGAAAGAAAGAAGAGGTATGTTAATCAGAATAATTTGACAAATATTAGAAAATAAGAAAAGAGAAATGAAGCATAAAGTATAGTGCAATGAAGCACTCAAACAAGTAATAAAATCACTAAATTAAGCGAACCTAACAGTTAACTGGTATAGATTATAAAAATTAAGAATTATGCCGTAGGAAACGGAGAGAGGACAAACTAGGAAGAAGAAACGGGAGTACGAACAACACACACAAATAGAACTAGAAAATTCTCTAGAGTAATTCGAGTACAAAAAAAACAGAATTCCAAGAAAGAATAGCATTCTGCATAGACAAAGAAGGAAATCTCATTGGCGATAAGCAAAAAAGTGTTAACAGATTGAAAGAATACTTCGAAAGTTTGTTAAATACAGCAGAAAGAAACAGTAGTTGAGAGATGAGACCTATGCGAAATACAGTGCAGAGACACCAAACCTTAAAAACAATAAAGTATAAAAAGAACATCATATTGCCGTTGAGGGCTCAAATATGGGGTACTAAAATAAAACCAAAATTGTACAAATTGATAGAGAAGATTTGGCTAAAAGAGAAAACACCTCCTAAAATCTTAAAGACTAACACCCGTATGCATAGTCGTTCGCCAGCGGCTCGCCGGCGACTCGCTGGAGTTTCGTTATGAATAGTATGTTGGCGGCACTGTACGTCTATGTCAAATTCCAGGTTATCAGGTTAGATTTTCGTCAGTTTTGACAGAAACTGACACAAAATCTAACCTGCTAACCTCGAATTTGACATAGACGTACAGTGCCACCAACATACTATTCATAACGAAACTCCGGCGAGCCGCTGGCGAACGACTATGAATACGAGTGTTAAAGTCCAAGAAAATTTATCGACGTGTTCTAAATTAAATAGGGTTTGAGACACGGAGATTTGCTAGTAGATAGTATAACAATTACCAATATGTACAACAGAAATAGATCAATATTAAATGGACCAACAAGTCTGCGCATATGTTTGCAGACGACTTTCTCATACTATCTAGAAAAAGAGCAGAGCAACAAGATGACGAAAAGAAGAAAAAGACCTGATAGTAAACCAGAAAATATTCGAGAAACTGAGATGTCGTAACTATTTAGGTCCAATTATAACAGAAGGAAACGAAATTCTGGATGACATACGAGTAACAGCTAGAATAGCAGCAGGGAACATATGTTATTACGCACTGAAATAATTTTTTAATTCAATAGATAGTTAAATGAACTCAAAAACCTCGGTATGTAAAACAACAGCGAGACCAGTTATAATGAATATAAACAGAAATGTAGACACTTAATAAAAACCAAGAAAATGAACTAAACATCTGAGAAAGAGTAATCTTAAGTAGAATCTGTAATGGAAAGTGGAGAGCAAAATGCAACTCCGAAATAATAAATGTTAACAACCAACTAAAGGTAGTGAAGCAATTGAAAAGTAATACAGTGGGATGGTTAACACGTTTAGACATAATGGTAAAATCAAGTAGTAGTAAAATTACCTTTAGAAGACATTTTTAGGAGAAAAAAACCTAAGGGTAGATCGCGGACATGTTGGATAGGTAATGGGAAAAAAGGCTTGTAAAAGGTGAGAGGCAGGAACTGGAAAAGATTAAAAACAGAAAATATGGAACGAAGTTAAGGAAAAAGTAACAATGACGAATACCAGGTGTAACTTATTCTGGTAAAGATTTAACTAGTTTGGGAGCTCACGTAGAAGCTGTCGCGAGCTAGAACAAACTTTCTAAAAACTTCAGAAATTATCCTTTACGTGCAAGATAAAAAAAGTGCAGCCGATTGAGCACAAAAGACACTAATAAAAAGTGAAATTCGGTGTTCAACTGTACGAACTAAACTCGGTGGGTGTTTTGAAAGCAATTGCGATGTAGGATAGAACCAAACCTTTTAAGGTCAAAACTGATTTGTGTACGTCGCCGCTCTTGCAGCACTGGATGAGAAATTGCTTCCGCCGTTTTAACCAAATTGTCAAGCTTTTCATATACACTAACCAACGAAACTGCTCTATGTCGTCACAGCATGGAGTACAAACAAAGAATCACGCCTTTTGCAAAGTCAAAAGGGTTCAGCTATGAAGCTAAACGGCCCAGGAGAAAGTGAAGAGATTTCGAATCAGCACAGTAGAAGTGCAGTCAACACTTTGTCGATAATAAAGACGATTCCGAGTTCCGGCCTCTCGCTGGCCTAATATAAGGGCTATTGACGCAATCAGAAGCAATAAACCAGATCTCAGGGGCCTGGATCTTCTACTAGACGTACAGTGGGCGATTGTAAAATCAAAATGGTATGAGACAGCTAAGGATCATAAAATCCCTTCTTCTTGCATAACAGACAGATATAACGAGAATGTGACGCCAGGCCATTAAGTATTAGGATTCCAGTCTGCTTACTTTGAGTTTGTAGATATGACAGGTCCATGATTTACCAAAAGTTACCAAATACTAGAAAAATAATGGAAATTCAACATTCTAATACACCTACTATTTCTAGCTTTCAAAGAAGCGCAGACACCATAGACGGAAAACGGCAATCATTGCCACCTCTGGCGATTTTACGAAACCTGCCTTATTGCATCCAGCCAACTAATTCATGTCTTCTTGTGTCTACTATTATTCCTTACAAGTTCTTTCATATTGGTGTCTAGCCTTCGTGTTTGTTATCAAAGTATCGAGTAATGTTTTTTCGTATATGCGTACAGATAATGAATTCGATATCTTCAATTCGTCTGTTATAAATACATTTTTTCTTCTTGCAGTGTAAAGCATTCTCAGCATTCTTAATCAGATAGTAATTTCGAATGCATCTATTTAGCTTGTTCGTTTTCCACTTTTAGCAGCGTAAGTGAAAATGGGAAAAATCAATGTTTCAAAATACAAGCTTTTCATAGTTGTTTTAGCGATCTCCGAACGTCTGATTATTTCTTGTGATCCTGCTTTGTTAGTAGCAAGGAATCAGATGTATATGGATTCCGATGTTACATTATATTTGACGATGTTTCGTAAATGGGAAAGGTTATAATCTTCTCGGTCGATTATCACGATTTTAGTTTTGGCCTTGCTTATTCTTATTCCTACGCGCTGGCTTACATCTTCACTTTTATTAATTATATCTGTAAGCTCTTTAGGATTCCTAGTCGTCGATGTGGTGTCATCGGCATACCTCAAATTGGTTATTGTGTGACGAACGATACAGACATATCCATTCAAATTTTCAAAGACTGTCCACAAACGTTAACTTGATCTCTTGAGATCGTTGGTAGTCAATACTTACAGTTGGAAAGTCATAATATTGGAGATGGTACGCAAATCGCTAAATACAATTCTCGTTTTCTCAGTCTACTATGTCCAACGCTTTTCTATAAAGCATAGCAACATCGGAACGTAAAGTTCTCTGGGCTTCTCATAATATATACAACTCTATTCGTCCTTCTTCGCTATTTCATTAGGAATATTGGATCTACGACCGACCTTCTAGTTCTAAATTCTACCTGGTATTCCCCAACTATAGATTCCATAAATTCGTTAGGTCTATTTGCTATTGCGTTGGCAAATATTTTATACATGGCATTGATTGACGTAGGTCTAGCCTCTTTTCTTGAGTATAAGTTGTATTATGGCTTTTTACCAATGCTGGTTTCCATATCTTTAGTAGCAGAGCGTGTATTTTAGCTTGCACCCTGTCCCATATTTAATTATTTCTGCAACCACCTTAGCCTCCAATGAACATATTATTCATTATGCCTCTTTTCTGTATTATCTTATCCCAACTTGTGGCCCCTTGTTCTCCTTCCATCATTATTCTTTCCTCCCCTACCTCCATATTTTCTTGGGAGGATCCTCTATACATCTAATAACTTTTCTGAAAATTCTTTCCTTTGACCATAAGTAAATCCAAATCAGACTTAGACTCGACTTAGATGGTATTTGTTAAAGCGAAAGCAAGAATAGAAAATAAACCACTTGTAATTCTTATGGTAGGCGATGATGTGTTACAGACTGTATCACTAAATCCAGTAACTAGAAAATAGACCCTGGAAAGAAATGTCTCAGAAATTCTCAAGTTTCCACAAAAAAGTAGTAGCAACCACATTTTATGTAGTTTCACAGCAGCCTCTTATAATATTAACTGCAACTAGATTTCATTTTGCAAACCAGCTGAAGTGGCATTAAAGGTCCATAAAAATGTCCTAATAAGAATAAAGATTGCTGATAATGACTTGTAGATACAATTAAAATACATCTAGGTATTAGAACGGCAGCTGGAATAATTACTATTGAATCATTTAAAATTATAAAGGGTATGTCACTGTTAAAAATGACGCCATCATTTAGAGTAAGCTTTTTTCAAACTTCTAGCAATTGCTGTAGAAACTATTGTGCAAAACGTCATAACAAGCACATAGACTGTTTAAAAAGTTATAGGAGTTTGTAAACTCAGATGTAATGCGGATGCTCGCGAAAAATGAAATTTAACAAGTGCTAAAAGCAGCTTTAAAGGGCAGCAGTTGTGATTCTCTTGAAGGGGGTATTCAAAATAATACTCCCAACTATTTAGAGGAAACTCGTTTGCCTTTAAGAAACTAGTCATTATTATCCAATTATTACAAGAGTTCCTTTGCAAAATGCCCAAAAGTGAAGGTAGATATATAAATGGAAGAGCTTAGAAATTTAGGAAATCTGTTAAACAAGGAATTTTAAAACGACAAATTTAGCAAAATTGCGCTTGTTTGAAAATTAAAGGAATAGTTAAAGGAATCTTCAAACTGAGATTGTTCCCAATACTGTGTGTAAGTAGTACCCTATTAATAAAGCACACTGTTTATTAAGCCCTGAAAGTTTATAATGCCAGTAACAGAATCGCAAAGCTTCAAGGAAAAGAATCAAAATGATATAACAAAGTAAAGCAGACAATTCTTTTTTACAAAAAACTAGGAATGCGTAGTAGGTGTGCCGCAAATGTCAGCTACAAATGTTTATTTTTCTAAATGAAATTCAGGCTAAAACATATTTGGCTTCCTTTGCAAGAAATTTTCAAATACTTATGAAACTATTTTCAAACATTCCAATTAAATATTAAGTATACGGAATATAGTATTTAGAACGTTTCAAAAGTTTATGAAGCCAGACAAAAAAGACGCAAAAGCTTCTAGAAAAATAATCTCGCCAGTAATAAAGTTTATATACACGAAAAGCTACATTAAATGTGTTGATAGGTAGGCAGATAATTAATATTCTTAACATTTTAAGATATACGCAATAAGTAAGTTACAGCAGAGATATCAAACTATTTGAGTATACCTGGGTATGTGTATAAGAGTATTAAAATTGCACTTATTTTTAAAGTTATTAAACAGTACACCCGATTAAGTTGTTAACATTTACACATTTAAATTATTACAGGCGGAAGAGATAAAAAATGCATCTTGTTACCACATGTGGACGTAGATAGGCTTTGGCAATTATTAGTGCTTACAACATGCACAATCTATATTTACCGTACAATTGGCTCTATTTACACGCGAGTTCGTATTTTTAAAATTAGAACTTAGACGTTTGCAATGCAAAAATAACTTTTTTATAATACCAAATAGAAGAGCGTACGGAAAATTCGTCGAGTAATTTTTGTATAGAATGAAAATGTATCGAAGCCACACTCTCTGCAACATCAACTACAATTCAAAGTAATTATAATTTTTTATTGGAATCTTATAAAAGATATTTAGAAATCAAAAACATAAAACAAAACAAATCTGTAAAGAGCTTTACTCAGAACTTCGTTCGCAAGTGGACGTTGTGACACTAAATAATTTTAAAAATCGAAGGAAACTAAATGTAAAAATATTTTCACGTTTCTACTAATACTGAAACAATAGAAGGAAAACACTTGGTAATGCAAAGTACATCAATTTTTAAATAAAAAATATTACCCGTGATGGGATTCGAATCTCAGTGCCTGCGAACGAGCCTGCCCATTTATTTCATTGTTAGCCGGTAGCCCACCAATAAATCAAGCATTCGCCGCGTGAGCCATAGGGGAATTCATGTGATGCAGCTGCATTTAACCTAACACATTTATTCGTTGCTCTTTTTGTCTCGCACAACATTTATCCTCTATCTGTTGGGTCACATTTTTGGCAAGGATAAAGCGTCCACTATGTAAAAATTATTAATTCTATACATTTGTCTGTTAAAGCAAAAATAAACAACACTTTCTTGTTTTAAGGTGCACACCCTGTATATAGTTGTCTGAAATTTACTCAGTTTTATATGCCAGGTAGATACAGTGCATTCCAATTAAAACGAGCCACCCCGTATAATTCCCTTATTTTTATATTTATAGAAAAATTCTAAAATACGTAAATTTTTCTTTTTAGGAGGACACATTTTTGTGTCAAAATTTACTCGTTCAGAGTTAGCCCCTCCCCCCACCAACACAAACGTTAAAAAGTTCAAATAGGAAAGGGAGTCGAGTGATACCCCATCTTAAAGGGTATCAAATTCTTTCTTTAATGCTTTTAGTTTTTCAAAATCGGTTCAGTAGTTTCCGAGAAAATTCACCCTAAAAATGGTAACCCGCAAAAAAATAATGTTATGGGCTGACACCTTTTATAACCTTCTCACTTGTGAGTACAACACCTTTTTTGCAAGAGAAAAAACTAAAATAAAACCGGTAACAACTAGAAGAGGTGGCTCGTTTTAATTGGAATGCACCGGTGCATTCCAATTAAAACGAGCCACCCCATTATTAAAAGCCAACTTGTGTAAAGATTATGGGAGTTCTAGTTGTTACCGGTTTTATTTTAGTTTTTTCTCTTGCAAAAAAGGTGTTGTACTCACAAGTGAGAAGGTTATAAAATGTGTGAGCCCATAACATTACTTTTTTGTGGGTTACCATTTTTAGGGTGAATTTTCTCGGAAACTACTGAACCGATTTTAAAAAACTATAAAGCATTAAAGAAAAAATTTGATGCCCTTTAAGATGAGGTATTACTCGACCCCCTTTCCTATTTGAACTTTTTGACGTTTGTGTTGATGTGGGGAGGGGCTAACTCTGAACGCGTAAATTTTGACACAAAAATGTGTCCCCTAAAAAGACAAATTGGCGTATTTTAGGATTTTTCTATAAATATAAAAATAACGGAATTATACGGGGTGGCTCGTTTTAATTGGAATGCACTGTATATAAGCTGCATGCAAAATATCATCTTCCTCCAACAAATAGTTTTTGAGTTATACCGCTAACAGACAGACAAACAGACAGACAGGGAGACAGACGAAATTGAGAAAACCTGTTTTTCGTCATCTAGGTACCCTGAAACATGAAGATGTGAAGAAATGTCGGAAGCTGATTTTTTCGCGATTACAATACTTCGTCTTTTAGACGAGGGAATTAAAAATAATAAGAAAGAAACTTACATGATTTCATTCTATACGCCCCCGCTGTTGTACAAACTTATCGTACAGGTTAACATTGAAGCATCTCATTTTCCGCAATACACGGGGTGGCAAGATTTTTTTACAACAGTATGTTTTTTTCGGAGCTGGCGGCTGTGACCCTTTCTTTCAATTGTAAACCACGTTTTATCAGTTATGTATGGTACAAGTGAATAAAGAAATATATTATCCATACTGGGCATAGTCGGTGTGAAGGTAAGAAGGAAAACGTTTACTGTAGAAAATCACAGTAATAATAATAATAATAATACTTTTACGATCAATACTTGAATTTTGATAATTTTGGTTCTGAGCACCTTTTTGTAATAGCAGTTTTTTGATAAAATTATTCCTAACATAATTGTTCAATTTCTGGTATTTAGTTTTCATCTTAGTAGCTACTAGTTTACGGTAAAAAAATTAAAATATTGTAGAAATACTTTTTTAAGGGCAGTATCTGAAAATAAATATGGAAGATACAGGGGTGTGAATGTGAAAAGTGGAACACGCTGTATATAATTTCTCGTCTGTTGTAAGGTATTTTCGGATTATTCTCTTATTCTTTTTCTTACATGTGCCCATTTAAGAGCTTCTCTGGTTATGCCTTAGTTATGTTTTGTTAAGGTGTGCCCAATCTACCTCCATTTCCTTGTTTACTGCCCTCGTCTGAAAGACGAAGGAAATGTTGTAATCACGAAAAAATTAGCTTCCGAGATTTCTTCAGATCTTCACGTTTCAGGGTCCCTAGTTGACGAAAAACAGGTTTGCTCAATTCCGTATGCCTGTCTGTTTGTCTGTCTGTTGGCGGTATAACTCAAAAACTATTTGTCGGAGGAAGATGATATTTTGCATACACATTATATATACATATACCTGGAATAAAACCGGTAGAATTTCAGACAAATATATACAGGGTGAGCACCTTAAAAAAATTAAATTTTGTTTATTTTTACGTTAATTGTGAAATAGAATGAAGTAATAATTTTCACATAAGTCAGGCTTTACATTTTCCGAAAATAGGACTCAACAGATACAGGATAATGTCACAAAAGAGTCGAAACGTTTCAACAATAAGACCCGTCCCTTAAATAGAGGCTCGCGCCGCACTCATTCCAAATAGCCTCGATGGCGCAGTTCGATTTGTGGATGCGGTTAAGATTTCTACGCAGGCGCGGTTACGATCGCTATGCAGATGCGGCGGGTTCAAACTCCAGCGGGATATTTTTTTTTATTTGAAGATTTATTTAATTTATTAGAAACGTGAAGATATTTTAATTTGATTTTTAAAATTATTTAGTGTCACAATGTCGACGAAGGAAGGTCTGTATAAAACCTTTTACAGATTTTTATTTCGGTTTCAGTTGCCTTTGGTTAGTTTTTCATAGGTTTTCCATTGGATAGAGTGCTATTAGACAACACTTTCAAAATTCTTAGACATTTATACCTATACTGCTAGATTCCTAGATTCCTCTTTGTTGCTAAACAGGTTTCGCATGCGCATACAAATACTGGTTTTACTGACGATCATATCTTATTGAGTGTTACAGAGACTTGTGTGGCTTTCTATATTTTGATTTGGACGTCTGATTTTGATCCCTCACCCTTTTCCATATGGTCAGTAGGTAATCGAATGTTTAAACTTGTTGTGTGTTGTTGCTACTTGTTATGCTCTGGCTGCTATGTTATCGATCTATTTCCCTTTGTCCTTGCTTTCTTTTTGATCCCTTTGTTTATTATTTCATACTCTTTCGATATATGGTTCTTTCTTTAAGTGCTTCTAGCTTATTTAATTCAAATTTTCATGGCTTTCCTGTGGTATATGAGATTTCATGTCGCATCAGAAACCTATTATTTCATTCTTTCTTATTTACACTGTAAAATATCATGTGCTGCTGCGTGCATATTCATCTCTTAATGTCTCTTCTGTTTTCGCCTATATTTTCTTTTCTTTTTGACTCTTCTTTTTCAATATATTTAAATAATTAAATTTTATTAAACTTGTTCTCCTTTTACTTTTCAGACATTTGTTCTATTAAGTACATATTGAGCTCCAACCATATAAAAGAAAGTGTAAAAATCGTTTTTGAATAATAGTTCGTAATTTCTTTTTAGCGTTACTGCAATGATTCATGAACAAAGCTTTAAGTAAGGGATTGTTATTCGAATTATATTTTATAAATATTGCACTGCTATAATTGAAAAGTTTTGCGTTTACGCTAAGTATGTTGTCAACAAATAAACCTCTTCACAACATTTTGATTTTCCTTGGTTTTGAATTTATTTCACACTTTTTAATCCTTTACTTTCATTGAAAATATATGCTCTAATTTTCACTACCATTTGGCATATTGCTATTTGTAAACAGATATTTACGAATTAAACAATACAATGAGCTGCTGAAATAATAAATTAATAAAATAAAAAATTACATTAAATTAATATTTTATTATAGATATGCCAGAAGCACTCGCCGGGATGCATAACTTACTTTGTTTTTATAGTACCAATAAAACTAGTTTTCCAAAAATACCTTCAATTCCACCTAGTGAGTGTGAGTGGCAACACAAAATTAAAAAGCGATCTCCACGCCAGTAAACTCCTGTGTTCCATCTTGAAACATAAAAGAAAGCGCAATTTCTGCCTCATTTTGCAAAGCAACTTCATAACGGACCGTAAAAGCCTGAATATAGTTATTTAACATACACTGAACGAAAGAAGTATAGAGTTCAAGTAATTTATTTTAGAATGTACTAAACATAGTAAATTTGGTTTGAGTTTGCTAACTATGACTAAAGGTGAAGCAGGAGTAAATTTTATAAAAATCACTGTCCAGAGCAACTGTTATATACGAAATAGAGATTTTGTAACAATTTATAGATTTATTTTGTATGACACAGTTTGATTTATGTTTTTATTATTCTGCCAATTCTAGTTTACTGCCAAGAAATATTATAGTGGCCGTTGGCTACTTTTAACACAGTTCATAGAACTATATAATTTAAACTTAAAGCTCAGTATGTTTTGCTCCATAAAATCTATATTTTTGGATTTAATAGAAACCTATTTATCCTGATCTCTTCGTTATTAATCAATTATTACTTTAGTTTTACTGGAAAAATAGAGCTGGACGTCAGCCAAGTCGCTTATAAAATGTGGAAGGATTGAGAAAGTCCTAGCATTATTTATTATCAGAGACATTTTTAGATCTCCGACACCTTCAAGTGGTAATCGTTTGACATAAAGGCAAATAGAGAAAAACCGTTTATTATATATAAAATTGTGTTGTTTTAAATCATATCTTTAAAAAATGGTTCGAAAAAATTCAATTAAAATTGAGCAGTGATTACTCATTCTGTAATTAAAGGCTGTTCACTGTCTTGTTGGTTAAAGTTTCATCTTCAAATGAAATTACTATTATCAATAATTACCACCGAAGGCAAAGAGAAAGATGGATTAACAGTGGTTTGATTACGTCAGTGTGGCCAGGCGGTGAAGAAATTTGTCTGCCCATTATCAGGTTGGAATGCTAAACTATCGCCTGGCGAGTAATCTACCTACTTGCTTTCAGTAATTGGACTTGAATCGTTTGTGAAAATGGCAAAGTAGTAAGTGACTCAAACCACCATGACTAATACCGAAAATTTTATCCATGGCCAATATTAAGAGATACGTAAGTCTATATCTCGTGAACTTTTAAAGCTGGTTTCACCACTTGGGCTTGTTTGTCATATAGCTTACTAAGCTTACATTTATGTAAATAGTACATTGAAATTTAATACAGTTAATAAATGTGACAGAAATTTTTTAGATGTAGTGTCTAGTACTACTACTAAAAAGTTGAGTGGAAATGAAACAGGATATTTTACATCAATATGTAAGACGAAGAAATTTTGAGAGGAGTTAATAAAACAAGAACTATCCGGAAAATAAAAAAGAATAGAAGAGACCAGTTTATTGGGCATATCTTGTACAACCATAAAGAAATAGTTAGAAGGACTAGACACAAAAAAAATGCTTTGAGATGAAGTCATTGTAATAAGGAAAATTTTAGCTGATTCAGTTTTGAATATCTATGTGTTTACCCGTTATTTGAGTCATAGCAGATCTTTTTTCAAATCTTCATTTTCTCGATGAAAACTTCCCTATTAAGTTTATGAATTTTATTTTCTCGATTGCGAAGAATTATATAGTAACTATAAACCCATATTTTTTTCTATCTGTCCCATTTTGATATTATTAATTCCCATTGTCGTTTTTAAGTGGATGATGGTTGGATATTATTTACTTACTTAATTCGGAACGTCTTTATCTTTTGGCATAAGATTAAAGTGATATGATTTTCTATGGGCTCCTTTTCCGTCCACTGCTTTCCATCCCTTGCGATTTAGAGATCTCTATCTATGTTGCTCTTCTGACTTGTGCCGCTTTCCTCATCTCTCCTCTACAACTTTTCTGAGCCTTCCTCTTCTTCTTTCACTGAACTCTCTAGCTTTTGTACACTCTCTTAACTAACATGTCTTCGTCCATGCTTTTCACATGACCCAACCTTCTTTTCTCTTCTCTCTCTCTCTAAGGTGGGCTAAATAGACATATTCCCAGTTGGGCTATTTTGGAAATGTTTATATCGGCTTGACTCATATTGTTTGTTTTTATACTTAACCCCATTCCACTTTACTTTCATACACTTATTTTCCCAGAACCTGTTCACTACATTTTCGAAGCAGATAGGGTCTCCCTGTCCCTGTCTAAATTTATAGGAATTTGTGTTGGTGCTGTCGTCTATCTTAATTTGTAAGGATAAATAAGTACGTTCAATATATTCGTGTTTCAGTACAGTCACATGCCTTATGCAAATGTATATAAGGCAAGTAGATTGAAATATTATATTCGTTTACTTTTTCTCAGTGAGCGTAATGATTGTACGTGGTCCACTGTGCTAAATTTCTTCCGAAAGTCGGTCCACTTTACAAGGTGATAGTAGTAACATTTTTTTATTATTTGTTAAAGAAGTTTGTATAAGTGTGCTAGCAAACTGATGGACTAATAGTTCACTATGTCGCCCTTGGAACAGTACCACTACTTCTGAGTTGTGATAATCTGTGAGGATTTTCTGTCTTGTATGCGTTTATGTAATAATATTTGCATTGTTTTTTCTACAGCCCTGTTTTCTATTTTCAGCATTTTTTATGTCATTTGGTCAATTTCTTATTTTTCATTTGTTTTAGTGTTACAGTAATCTCTTCGGTTTTAATTTCTCCTAGATTGTTTATTTCCTATATGTGCTATGTCTTCATCTCTTATTCTTTCTATGTAGCTTTAAAATCACTGTCCTAGTGATGGTATAATAAGCTTTTATACTTCCTTGAGTTTGTGAAATCTTCTGATGAACTGTTTGGTGCTTATTCATGAATCAACGGCATGTCATATCGATTTCATATCTGTATGTATATTGCATGGTTTGAAACTGAGTGGTATTATTTACTTCCCTTGTTGATTAGAAAAGCTACGACTCCATTATGACAGAGTCAGAATTATGTTCACATAAACCCTGGTCGGATCTGAGCAATATATTTTTTATTCCAAGGAGACGTGCTTCGTAGAGACCGACAACGTCTCATTATTTGAAGCGTTTCAATTTCTCTTTTAGTTCTTCTAGATGCCCTTTCGATTTCATTTTCTGAATGTTCTACGTTAAAATGTATAGGTGTTTAGTGGAAGCTTGTGTAATCTTTTCGATTCAATCAAAAGAGGGTAGTTTTGGTAAATTAGGCGCCACTCTTGCTGAAAGTGTGAGCGAGTATTTTTTTTCATATAGGAACAGACGCTGGTTATGATCGCTCACTTTGATACAAACGCCATTTGCCTATTGGTCCCAGATGTATTTTACCTTCCCTGTACCACCCATATCTGGGTAGCATTACCTTAGCCGCCACCTGGGGCGGAAACTCTCTAGGAATTTAAGACCCCCTCACCCCAAGTAAAATCCAGCCACCTTAGCTGATGTGGTTATATGGTGGTCCCTATCGGTGATATATTCAACTCCATTCTATACGTTTCGTTTCTTATTGTATCTCTTCTCATCTTTGCTTTTTTACAACTCCATACTTCTTAATATCGTTATCTGTTTTTCTAGTGTTGCCCGCAATTCACTTTCATGAGTTAGTAATAGTTTCACTTTCCTGAAAACTTCTGCTTTTCTACTCTTTGGTAACGGTGTTGGGCTTAGTTTTCTTACTTTTGCTAGTCTACAGTTCATATATTCGTTTAAATATCTTTTACTGTTTATAATTACTCCCAAATATTTGCATTTTTTCTTATTGTTTCGAACGTGTTCCAATTATTTCAATTTTATGTTTGGTGTTACTTGCACCTGCGATCAATATCCGTGATTATTGTATATAGATATTTGTATTTGTCATTTAGTTGTTCGTTAAGTTTTTGTAGATTATGTTCTAAATATTTTTTTTTATTTCTGATATTATTAACATGTAAATACGCGTGGCAGAGTTAGTTTTACTGATTTTATTTTGAAAAATCCTATGGAATATTCCTTAGATGTTGCTTGCATTTGATATTAAGTATTTACCAATAATCTGATCTGACGCTGTTTCCAAACGTCCACTATCTACCTGCAGCTCAAATCTTAAAGCTACAACTGTTAAGAACGAATAAGAGCTTTTTAATGCATAGTCAACTTGTTTGAAATCTAATTTTATTGCATAAAACGTAATTATTGACAAAAACAAAGAATTTTTGTATTGCATTCGGGAAATCTAATGTGTTCGAATGGCAATTCTTAGCTCGATAGCAGAGCGATTTTTATAAGATAATTTGTAATGGGTTTTATTGGTCCTCCGAGAGGCAAAATAAAAGTGTGGGGAATCTACGAGTTCGTAATTTTTTATAACGGTCCAATCATTAGCATAAGAAGTGGCTAAAGTTCGCCGCTTCTGCAACCATACAACCGCAATAATTCGTTTCTTAAGGGGGCAGTAAAATAGTCCTGTAAAATATTGTATGCTCTATTCCAGCGTTTCTCAAACTGGGGTCCGCGGACCCCCGGGGGTCCGCAAACGCAATCTAAGGGGTCCGCGAGTTAAGCCCGAATAGATTTATTATACATCAATAGGAATAGATAATATGGATTTATATAAAACTGACCCATATTTAAAAATACTTTTTTGTGCAATTATTTTTGAACCATTTCAGGCATGTTTTTCCAGCCCGTAAAGTTCGACAAACCTCGCCAAATAACTGCAAGTAGGCTTACTCGATAACGAAAACATCAGTGGTTAAAATTTGGTTCAATGTTAAAGCACCTCTATAATACGAGCATGCTTGTCAGCCATATTGAATCACATTACAAAAGCGGCAAATTCAAAAAATTAGTTACTTTTCAGAAAATGAAAATACGTTAATGTGTATACATTTGATGCAACTCAAACACGAGGTTAGAAGCTAGAACAGCGAGAATAGATAATATAATAACCCACAGCGACTGAAATGTTTGACATTGTAGGGTTATGTTTTGGTTGCATCATGGCCACCAACATGTAAACGCGAAAGTACTGTGATGCAGGATTTTATGCAACTTGTGCGACATGCGTCTGCTTGTATTATAAAGGGCTCTATTCAATGTTAAAACGTCACGGACTTTTGGTTACGACTGCGATTTGATTACACGTCATCACAAAAAGCTTTGACGCTTATAAAATGTAGAACCACAACTACGATTAAAACTTTCTACTTTTGAGCCAAACATTTTTAATCTTATTTCTGTAAAAAACGCATTAACAATAAATAGTTATTATTATGTATGATTAAGAATTTACATTATATTAATATTATTATTATTGTACGCCTGTATTGATACTACATATTCTATTAATTTTGTCAGTGTTCTTGTGTTTTACTAGCCCTACTTTAATAATAAAAATATCGAGCTCTCAAATATTAGGTAATTTTAGTACCTGTACCTAATGTAGCAGCAAAGTAAACTGTTTTTAAGGTCACAGGGGTATATAAGTCATAGACTATCTATAGTCGATAAAATGGTATGGGGGTCCTCGAATTTTTGTAAGCAAATAAGGGGTCCGCCGATGTCTACAGTTTAAGAAACGCTGCTCTATTCTATTTGCAGAGACTTGTAACAAGAAAAAGTTGTAAAAATATTGTTTAGTGTCGTCCTTTGTTAATGTGATTGCTTTCAAGTAAATAAAATAAAAAGTATAAAATGTTAATAAAGTATTACTTTCTTTAGAGATTATTTATTTGACGGAAAATCAGTACACATACAAAATCCTTAATCTTTTGCATATTGTGCTACAGGAAATGGGTTAACCTAACAGGGTTTCTGGTGTTTCCCGTAGAACTCAAATGATTGTTGGACTAACAAAAAACACCTAGTTTATTACATTTAAATGTTTATATTTGATGGTAATGACTACCCACAAACCTAGTGGAACGAGTGGCCTTAGGATCTTCGTCATAACAAAAATACTGTAATTGCATTTCTCTGCAATTTATTACTGATTATCTATAACTAGATGACAAAAATTAACAGCTTACACACTGAAATAATCACGATCACAATAAACCTATATTCATCTACAGCTACAGGCCTTTCCCATTTCTGTCAATCTCTCCCTTTCCGTAGCTGTTTTCTTCTACTGCGGTCATGCGATTTTTGAATGTTATCTTTTCATTGAATGTTATATATTTTCCTGTTACACCATTCATACGAGTAGGTATACGTCTTCCACGAAGCTTTTCCATTTATTTTTGAATTTGGGCAGTACTGCCAACTCTCTCCAACTCTTTTCTTTTTTTCTTCATTGTTCTTTTGGTTATCTTCTCCATAGTTCTGTGGTATTCCTCTGTTTCTGTTCCCAACTGCAATTCATTCTTTAGTTTGTTTTGTTGCACCTTTCTTATTTTTTCTTGGTGTGGATCCTGTACAGTTCCACGTCTGTTTTTTTGTTTATATCTTATCGGTTCTTATTTAGTTCTGAACCATAGATATTTGTAATAGTGCTGGACCAGGAGAGTTTTAAAATTTTTGTCATATATGGTCCACGTTTCGCTTCCATATTGTTAGTTTTACTTATCGGCTGATTTTTGATGACGCCCTAATATTCTTCACCGCTTTATATATTATTGTCTGTTTACTGTCTGCTTGTGGTCCTCCGTTAGCATTAATTACGCTTTCGAAGTAACGGTATTACCAAATTGCTTTAATTGGTGTTGTTTTATATACAGTTTTTCTTGGTTAATCTTCAGTCCCACTTTTGCCGCTTTCTTCTGCATTTTTACTAACATATTTTTAATGTCTCCTCTTTTAATATGATTTCAACAGAAGAAAGTTAAATCAAAATAAATTGGTAATCTGTCTGATCTTCCCTATTTTAACATGTCAGTGAGTCTTGGACTCTTAGACAGATTAAAAGGAAGAAGACCGTTTTGCTGACAAAAAATGTTAGCCATATCGTGAACTGAATATCGTATAAGTAGAACAATATGGCAAGAACTTAATATCAAGCGACGACTATCGAGCAAAGTGCAACTAGAGATATTAGGATACTTTGAACATATCATGAGGAAGGGTCGAATTACATGAAAATATTAGTGATACAAGCAAAGGTAGTAAGAAAGCAAGAGGTCGCCCACCACCACAATACCACACAAAATGGAGGAAGACAATACAAGACACCGAAGTGGCCACTACATTTCCTGTTGGGAATAAATACTGAGAAAGAAATCAGATAACATCTGCATACTCCGTCCGATTTTTTTTCATATTATCCCATTTTTACTTTACAGTCATTTGCTAAGTAAGTAATCGAAACATATGTTGAACAAAACGGGCGATAGTATGTAACCCTGTTTGACTCCTTATTTCTGCATTTTCGGTTAAATAGCTTTTATGGGCTGTTTAGCAAGTTACGTTATTATATATCATTCTAATTGCCTCTGTATTTTAGCATTTTCCACAACATTTCGTGCTTTATACTGTCGAAGACTTTAGCAAAGTGTTTATTTGCTAAGAGTCTAGTATTTTTATGTAAACTCTCTTATTTGTAACTGCTGCCGCTTCTGCCTTTTGGGCCATATTGCCACTCCATGTTCTTTTAACTTTTGTGCGCCTTTTTTGTTTTCTCAATCTACTTCCTTGTGTCGTCAATTACCCACTTTTTTCTTTTCCCTTCTTAATAACCCAGAAGGTTTTTCTTTTACTGCTTCATGTATTGTTACTTTTACTATTCGCCACTTATCTTCAATATTTCCCTGAATTTGGTATCTGTTATGTCTAATTTGTTACAGTTGGGCACTCAATTTCTTTTGTGTTTCCTCGTGTTTTCCGTGTATATGACTTTTTTCCTCTGTATGCATGTTTTTGTGAGATATTCGCGCACATTTTTATCCTATTTATCCAATTAAGAGGTGATAATCACTACCTACAGCTGCAGATAGCTTATTATCTTTTCCGCAGCCCTCTGGATCGATACTGAAGCGGGTGACCATTCGACATTGGGATACAATTAACTTCTCGCTCCTCTGAAGACTGGTCTATGAGGTACAGCAGCAAGACTATACACAACATATATACAAACACTACTAACTTGGAGGAAGCACAACGGGCCCACCTTGAGGCCCAAGTATGCGTGCACTTGGTTCGCCCTCTACCCAAAAATCCAAACATTCAAACATCTTAGATAGTTTTCCGAAAGTGTCCCACAACAGTCTTATCCTCCTTGAAATGTTGCCCTTCTGTTGTCTGTCTAATGATGTACCTCTAACGCTATATTAATGTTGTTCTGAATATTAGCAATTCTTTGTTTTAGCTAGTGACGGATTAATTTAGATTTATTGTTAAGTTCCTCTATCATGTCTTGTAGCTCCTATGGGTCGGGACCAATAATAAGACGTTATCTGCAAATTTAGGATGACTTAGATATACGCCATCTATTTTTCTACTTTTCTTCATCCGTTAAGCATCCTTCAGTAGGTACAGCTACCCCCTGCCTTTCTCCTCTTTGGATCGGAATTAAGTTAGTATCCGTATAAGCTTTAAGGTTCGTTTTAGCATTTTTATATATGTTCTTAATCAGGACCTAGTGTATCTACTATCTACGCTGAAACTTGTTAGAAAGTTTAATACTGCCGTATCCAAACCGAGTCGATTTTTTTCTCGTAATCTATAAAATCTATGTACAGATTGATGTCGTATCTATTACGTATTTGGATTACAGCCCTTAATGTTTACAGATGGTCGTAACTATTACATAAAATCTTGATCTGAATTCTACTTGTTTGCAAGGTCGATTAAAGTACATTTTATTGACTAACCTGTGTGAGCTAGCAGAGTTATAAGCCTGTAATTAATTGACCAATGTAACTATATTCCTTTTTTATGAATTAAGGTTATTTTCGCTGTGTGCCATGTTGTTGGGATTTCGCTTTTTCCTAGGCAAGTAACCTAACTTACCTTTTGTCTTATTCTTCTCTAGCGGTTCCCCTAACACGCTAACTGGACCATCTGCTTTGCTATCTTTCGTATTTGCTAGTGAGTTGTTTATTTCTGCAATGATAGTCTCGATAATTTCTTCCGATTTAATGTTTGGGATGATTTATTTTCCTTTTCTTATTTGAACACCATATGGAAGTACTTAGGAGCTGTGTAATAATGTTTGTATCTTTACAATGTCTTTCTTTCCCATATTAATATTTTTCTTGATTGCTTTGGAACTCTTCAAATTCGGTATTGTATTTTCATATATCGTTCTGAAACTCTCTTAAATTTTGTTATTGGCATTTTTTCTTTTCACTTCTCGTCTATTCTTTAGAAGTTGCAAAATTTATTTCTTTATTATCTGTCCCGGCTTTGCGCTACATTATTTCTAGCATTTATTCATGTTTTCGTTATAAGTTATAATGTTCATTGAAGTTGTTTCTATAAAATGGCTGTTGTTATTGGCAGCAATTTTTTTCTTGTTGAAAGTTTTTCAAGTTTTGTGACATCAGTTTGTGTTAGCTTGTTTCTGAATCTTTGCATTAGTTATAATTTATCTTATACAATGTGTTCCAAAAAAAATGGACACCGTTTAGCTATAGATTCCTTACGTTATAATAAATCGATTAAACCTAATATACCTTAGTACAAAGTCCCTTCAGTAAGAAGTTATAAGGCCTTGAAGTTAAATTTATTATTTTTTATTTTTTTTGTTAATTTCCACAAATGTAGAGATATTGATTTGAATTTTGGTATGTGTACTTACTATTATGTACTGCACTAATAAAAAAAAGTCATAAATTATACTTGACTGTAAGAGGCACTTTTTTAACTCTAACTTCGTTATATGTAACATTTTTTGAAATTTTAGGTTATTATCTGAAAGAGAATTAAAAAGCACAAAAATAACGTACACTTAGTTCTTAAGCCTATAAACAACCATTTACCTTAAAATGTCCATCAAAGGTTGTTGGTAGTCATTAAGACGTGCAATTATCAAGTAGCCATGATCACAAAAACAATGGTCATCTAGTAAACAGCAATAATAAATCAATTAATGACATTAGTGACATAAGAATATGTTCTTTTATTTTTAAGAAAATGCCGCTACATAATGAATTCTCCAATGCTAAAGGGTTCATTATGTCGCAGCATTTTCGTAAGCACAAAAGACAATAAACTGATGTCACCAACGTCATTAATTGATTTCTTGTTGTTGTTTACTAGATTACAATCATTACGCATTGTTTTTATGATCATGGCTACTTGATCACTGCACGTCTTAATGACAACCAAAAACCTTTGATGGGCATTTTATTTATTTATTTATTTTAGTACTCAGCCAACAGCCGTTAGGCCAATTACAGGCGTCGCCGTACATTTTAAAGTAAACGGTTGCTTTTAGGCGTAAGTACTAAGAGTACATTATTTTTGTGCTTTCTAATTATCTTTCAGATAATAACCTAACATTTAAAAAAAAGTTACAGATAACGAAGTTAAAGCTAAAAAAAGTTGTGAAAGATAGGTAAAGTGCCTCTTACAGTGGAGTCTAATTTATTTTTTTTTGTTAGTGTAGCACATAATACTAAGTATGTATACCAAAATTCAAATCGATATCTCTACATTTATGGAAATTAACAAAAAATTAAAAATTGTACTTCAAGGCCTTATAACTTCTTACTGTAGGGACTTTGTACTAAGGTATATTGGGTTTAATCGATTTATTATAACGTAAGGAATCTATGACTAATCGGTGTCCCATTATTTTAAGGACACTCTGTATATTTGATGGTCATAATCTGTAGTTCGAATTAAATTTAATTTTATGTAGAACCGAGACATTCTGTACTATGTGTCTTGTGTTCGAGAATATGAAGTCTATCTCATTTCATATTATGTCGTTGGGGTTTCTCCAAGTTCACTTTCCATTTTCTCTTTTGTTGTAAAAGGTATTCATTATGTATATAGCGTTAATTTTTTAAATTTTAATGATGTTTTTCCTTTTTCACTACGCTTTACTATTTCGAACATATACATACAACATAAAACAAAATAAATAGTAATATTTATCAAGCATATTAGTATTTTTAGCTGTAGTTTCTGTTTCCAAGAGAAGTTAAACATCAGTATTTGATTAACGTTGACATTACAGAAAGGATTAAATTATAGTATGAAATGCGACTTGATCAATTTGACACTACTGTATTGTAAAAACCATAACATAAATCTGAATAGTTGAAACACTTGTACATCTAAGGTGTGTTTCACTTTGTACTTACACATTCCCGTATCTTCCTTCTTTACTTTCAGATCAATTTCTAACTTTGGCCAAGTCCAAATTTTAATGGAAACATTTTATTGTTAATTATTTTTAGTAACCTTTTTCTGTAAAAGCAGGCCTACTTAATTTTCAAATTAGTTGCATTTAGTTTTTATTGCAGCAGGTTGCTGCTTTCCAATGAAATTATTAAAAACTTGTTAAAATAACTCTTTTAGAGAGTAGTTGAATTAAAATTTCATAGCAATAAAAAACTAAATAAGAAAGATGCAAGTATAAAAATGTGGAAAATGAAACACATTGTACATTCCTCAGCAAAAAAAAATCAATATTAATATTTTCCACGCAAAACTAACACGTATGGTGTTTGTTCTGCGTCTGTGTTTTGATATACGAGTATCAAGAAAGGTTATTGAGCTTTTTATTTATTTTGAAAATCCTTTAAGTTACAATACAGTCGTTTTCTACTGATATAAACGGAAACATTTTCTTTCATAACATTAAGTGACAAAATATAATATAAAAAATTTGGACTCAGGTGAACATAATGGTACGGCTTCTTAAATTTTATTTGTTTTGGAATTGCCAACAGAAATTTTGGAACAGTAGCAATTGTATTGTAAGGATTTGTAAAATATTTAAAACCTAATGTGTATGTCGCTCCATTTATAAGTCTTTGAATAGTGTGAAGCCATTTGCTTAAATTACGGAAGTAAGAATGTATATGGTTAAGTAAGGGTCTTGAAAATAGCTTACAAACATCTTAATGTTTCGAAGAATGTCGACATCCGAGACTTCTCATTGTCTGGGAACCCAATCAGGTAAAAACTGCCCTTAATTGCTATTAAGGAGGCAACTAATTATGCTCTGCCGTAGAGAATACACGGGTATGTGTAAGTTGGGTTGCCTATCAAAATCTTTAAGGGGCGGCATTCTTCGTGAATCACCCTATATATTCAAATGCGTTCTGTTATGCAAGTAATCTGCTTTAAAAACATAACGCTTGCGAGTTTTATTAAAAGGCCGCCGAAACGACTTTTTAAAAAACGTTTATTTTTATTTTACAATGAAATATAACATTGGAAGCACACAGCTAGCCGCCGGACAATTTCTTACATCTAGCTATGATACGAACACAATGGAACTTATCGACTGACTGGAGCTTAACTTAGAAGTGCAAGCTACTAGTATATATACTATGCCTAATCAGCTAAGATAAGCGTTATCTCTAAAAGGGAGCGTGAGACAGGAAGCCACGTGCGTTCAAGGTTGCAGACTTGCAATTCATTATAAAGAAGCTATTATTGTTCAAGGTTGCAAGCTTGCAGTTTTACACAGGAGACCATTGTCTATTCATAATATAACACGTCCGCCGATAAAATGTTCAATGGGTGGTATTCAAATATGCCTCCATTGAACTTACAAAGAGAAAAGAAAAGAAAATTAAACTTAGCATTTACGTTATCTGGTTCAAAATCTTTATTTAGAAATCTAATAAGTTTAATCTTCATTGTGTTTCTATTATAATACAAATACAATATAAAAATTATTAACATAAGAATAGTACACAGAGTAAATATAATTGCAGACACACTTAAATTATCAGATTTAATATAATTAACAGGTTTTAACAAGTTTTCATATTTATTAAGTTTAATTCGGTCCTCAACCAATTTCTGGGTGTCAAGAGGTATCAAGTCAATCTTTGAAACATTTATGTGGTTTGATTCAGGAATTATTAAGCGGTCAATGTTTGAAATTTTTAAATTAACAATTTCATTTGAGGTTCTTTTTGCGGTGAATAACATGTGTTTTTGATTTATTGAAACAAGACAGTCTGAACTGAGGTGTAAGAGGTTAGTGCCAGATATTCCTTTTCTAAAATTCTGATTTTTACATTTGACGTCCAATATTGCTTCAGATGGGGAAGATATTAACCATGTCGCAGGATTTATTTGTGATATTTTGATTTCTGTTAAATTGAATAAATAAGGGATACAGTTTTATTTTTATTAAATGACAGAAGTTGTGTTTCGCACAATTTGTCGTTGGGGATTTCAAAGTAGTTATTTTGATTACAAAAGTAGGTGTCTAAAGTTATAAGTTTACAATGACTTATTTCAATGGGAATGCTGTTTTTAACGTTAAATAATAAAGTACTATAAGTAGGTATAATCATACGAAATTGATAATTTTGGATAAAAATCGGAAATGGTATTAATTGTATCATTTGATAATCGTTAGTTTTGGAAGTAAGAGGTATTTCGAATATAAATGTAATTCTGTTTTTAACTTGATAAACTTTTGTAATGATAATTGACTCGTATAAATGTAAATACTGTAACTCTGCAGGATATGGAATAGTTAAAGCTTTTTCTGATATGCTATTGAGATACGTCGAAATTTCATTTAGATTTTCAATTAAATCGTCATTATCAATTAATGACATATGCATCTGTTGATTTTGGGCAAAAGTTAATGCATTTTCTAGTTCCAAACAAGTGTTAATAAGTAGTTGTAAAAATTGAATTGCTTCTAGCAAGACTGTTTTTAAGGAGTATGTAGCGAGATTTTTGCCTAATTCCTCATTTTGTAAAATTATTTTATTTATATTTCTGTCTAATAATTCTTGACTCTTTGCTATATCATTGATTACTGAGATGGTATCATTTAAAATTTTAGTTTGTTCTAATATAACGTCATTTTGAATTTTATCGCTTTCTTGCAATTTAGTAATCATAGATTCATATCTGACTCCATCGTTGGCGTCGAGGTTTCCAGTTAAAAATTTGAAAGCGGATCCAAGTCCATCGAAAAGTTAATTGAGAGGACTTTTATTAATTTTATGTTTAATATTGTGAAATAATTGATTCAGAAGTTTATCAGCTTTTTCTACGTATTGTTTTAATATTATAAGTTAATTATTACGGTTGATAATAATGTCAATTTTCTCAAATTTCTATATTCAATAACATAACTTTTATTTTCAAGTAACGGTATTATTTTCATTAAATTAGTTCTAAGTGTGTCATAATTAACAAATATAGGGGTATAGTCTACATTTCTAATAAGCGTCCATTCGCTTTGTTTAAGCACTACGTTTCCTAAGTTTAGAGGATATAATCCAGGATTATCTTTTAAATTTTTAATAATAATATCGCTCTGTATAACTAGTGATTGAGTCAGCAGGGTACAGGCGATGAAGAGTGTAGTAATCCTGAAAAAGAGAGAGCAATAGTTCCTTTTAGTCAGGGTGTTTTATATTTCCATATTTTTTAAAAAATTAGATTTAATTTTGAATTTCAATTTTACTTCTGAAATTAGTTCTAACAAATATTTTTTCATTTAATTGGAATGTTTGATTTTTCCGAATTGGTTTTAATTTTAAATTTTATCTTTACTTCTGAAATTTATTTTAAATAATACTTCTTCGTTTAATTGAAATGTTTGATCTTTCTGAATGGGTTTTAATTTTAAATTTAATCTTTACTTCTGAGATTTGTTTTAATAAATACTTTTTCGTTTAATTGAAATGTTTAACTTTTCTGAATTTGAATTTAATTTTAAATGGTTGTAAAGGTTTTTCTTTGTTTTCCTTTAGCAATATCAATTATAAAGGTATGTTGCTGTGAACATCTTAGTTTTAACGCGAGAAATATTGTGATTATTAAAATTGTAAATACTAGATTAATACAAGCTTAGGTCTTGTTTGTTTGTTAAGTATAATTTTTATTTGAGTTTTTTCTGATTTAAATGATTTTAGTCTTAAGTTTTTTCTTAAGATGTTATTTTTTTAAAATACTTTTGATATTTGAAGTTACTGATTTATTTATTAGAATTTATTTGTAATACTTAAAGTTTTTCAAAAATTCAAGGGTGTGAACAATCTTATTTTTTTCTTTAAACACACGGTTAAAAATTTAGTTATTTTGGCAAAATTTTTGATAAATGTTCTTTAGTAGACTATTTGGTTAAAAATTATTTTATTTAGATTTTTAAGTGCTGGGAAATTTTGATTATTGAATTTTTAGATGAATCTGATTTTATTCCTACTTTAGAAGGAGCTATATAATCTAAATATTTTACAAATTTATGTTTGAATTACTAAACCTTATGAGTTGACTTTTCGTCAGTTTTGAAATTATATGTGCATTGATTTTAGTCTTAAATTGTTTTTTTAAATTGTTATTTAAAATAATTATCCAAGATACTTTTAATGTTTGGAGTTTTTATATTAAAGTTGTTAAAAAATTGTTATTTAAATTAATTATCTAAAATACTTTTATTGTTTGGAGTTTTTATATTAAAGTTGTTAAAAAATTGTTATTTAAATTAATTATCTAAAATACTTTTAATGTTTGAAGCTTTTATATTAAAGTTGTTAAATCTGATAGACTGATTTTTGTTGAGCTCATAATTTTTATTTTTATAAGATTAAGGATTATAAATATTAATTTCTTGTATTTCATTTAAAGTATTAATTACGCTTGTTTTAAATTGATTATTGTATGATTTCAATTGCTGAAGGCTTAGTCATGCCTTTTTCATTAAATTTTAATTTTGGAGTTATTTTAGTTACATTTTTTTTATGCTGATAAATTTTACGAAAAGTTCTGTACACAGGGTTAACTGTAGGTTTTGTTGAGAAAAATAAAAATCTTAATTTTTAGGTTTGGAAAAGTTACATTAGTTTCATTTTTTTTTGTTTAGTTTTTACGGGTTATAATAAAATGGTATCGTAGCTCTTTCTGTCTGAATATGCATCCATTTATAATCTATTCGTGCGGATAATTTTGAAAATAAGTCGGATCCAATAAGTCCTATATAGTCTGGGTTAAAATTATATAAATAACATGTATGTGTTCCGTTTTCATAAAAAAGACTGGGGATTGGTAAATCTGCAATTAAGTTATGTTGAGAAATTCCATGAGATGTAACTATCTCAAATTCTGTTTCATAAATATAATTTGGAAAATGTTGTTGTACAAATTCTGGAGAAATTATTGTTTGTGAGCTACCTGTATCAATTAAAAGTTTATCGCCAGTGGCGGGAATTATAATATAAGGAAGATCTGATTTTGAATTTATATTAAAAGTTAAAATATTCTTTTCCGAGGCTCTTAATGAAAATTTACTGTATCGTTTGGATCTGGATATTCGAAATAATCTGGGGTGTGATCTAAGTCTTGTGAATTATCAGGGTCAGAATATTCCTGAAAGTTTTCGTTAAAATTTTCTGGAGTTGAAAATTCTCCATTTTCAAATAAATTTTCGTTTAAGTTTTCATATTTATCAGGAGGTTTTTCTTGATGATAATTTAAATGATTAAAATTTCTATTAACGTTTTGAGAGTTTGCTCGATATTTATTAGGGAAATTTGTTTGTTGAGTAGCTGGTCTTTTTATGGTGCTAAAGTCCATAGGTTCTGGTTTATTTGTTGGTGAAAAATTTGGTTTTGGTGCAAATGCATTAAAGCTTGAATTTTTAGTTATTCTAGAATTATTAGGATTGTTAAAATTTGTTGGACTTTTAAAATAGTTGGGATTTTGATTAAAATTACTTCGATTTTGTTGAAATGGTCTTTGCATAAAATTTGGGTTATTAAATTTAGGTTTATATGAATTTTGTGTTTGAATATTGGAAGTTAAATTTGATTTATTTAATTTTTGACTTTGAAAATTATTTTGATTTTGAGAATATCTGATATCAATTTCTTCTTTTACTATGCTTAAGGCTTGTTCTAGTGAAGTTGGGTTTCTACTTCTTATGAAGCTTCCTAAATTTTCATTTAGTCCACTTGTAAAAGTGCGAAGTGCTAAATCTTTGTTAGCTTTTAATTTATGAGTGATAATATCTTTTGATTCTTGACTCAGAGAAACTTTTGAATTATAAATAGCTAAATGAGTTCTAACTTTATTGAAAAATTCTATGGGAGAGTCTTTATTCTGTTTTAATTTAGTTAAATCAATTAAGAGATTCAATTCTGACCTTTGGTCGCCAAAATTTTCAATTAAGACATTTTTTAAGTTTTTCCAAGTATCATACTCGTAACCTGTGATTACTTCTAACGCTTGACCTTTTAATTTATTCCTTATCGAATTTAAAATTACTTGGTTGATATAATCGTTTAAATTTTCTGTACAAAATTTAGTTGCAATGATTTCTGCGGATCTGATAAATTCCGAAAGAGTGGCTTGATTACCATCATATGTGGGAATTTCATTTAATAAAGCTACATTAAAATGTGGGGGAAACAATGATGCGTTTTGATCAACCATATTTGTTGTAACAACCCAAAATTATTTAAAAATAAAATTCTAGGGATAGAATTCCTTGGTGAGCGTGATCGATCTCGTGACATAAAATTTTTACAATTGTTTCAAAATATAATTACAGGTGTTTTAACTAATGATTCAAGATAATAGTGATCTAAACATAAAAATTTTATAGACAAAAATTAATTTTGCTTTATTTGTTTCACTTATTTTTAATTTTTATTTATGTTAGTAAACAGTTTAATGACTAGGGGATGTTTAACAGGGGTACCTACGCGCAAGAACGCAAGCACAAATGCAAATTAAGCACACCTAGTATGTGCAGCAATTGGTCTGGCTTACTACGTTCTGCCTAATATTATAAATAAATATTAGAACTATGTTAGTATAGGTTAAAGTTTGTTTGAGATTAATTAGCTTTATAGTTCAGGCGAACGCTTTAATAATTATTGCTTTTGAAAATTATATTACGTTACTTTGTTGCCTTTAAAATTTTTACTTTGTTGTTTAGGCGAACGCTTTAATAATTATTACTTTTGAAAATTATATTACGTTACTTTGTTGCCTTTGAAAATTTTTATTTTGCTTTTTCTTTAAAACTTTAAAATTATTACTTAGGCGAACGCTTTAATAGTCGTTACTTTGTTGCCTTTAAAATATACCTTTGCTTTTTCTCTAAAGCTTGAAAATTATTATAAAAATATACCTTTGCTTTTTCTCTAAAGCTTGAAAATGATTATAAAAATATACCTTTGCTTTTTCTCTAAAGCTTGAAAATTATTATAAAAATATGCACTTACATTGTGCGTTAAAATTGACGAACGGCGTGCGATCAAGCTACGTCCTGTTGTCTTCAAAAAAAGGATGCGTCGATCCTATTGATGTCGGCTGGCCTGCACAGAGGTCCTGAAGTCCGACTTGGATAGTCCAGCTTTGCGCTAGAGCGTTATCCAAAAGTTGTCCTGGGGTCGTCGTTGTTGACGTTGCCAATACCAGAGACTGATCCCAATGATCAAGAGTGGTCCCAATGACCAGATGGTTCCAATAACCACGGAGGAGCAGGAGCTGGGTCGACGGGCGCTTCTCACGATCGGGCGATGTTTGTCCCTGTTGGAGATGTCCGAAGATCCGCTGGGTGGTAGGTTTCGATTTGCGGCAAAGAGCTGAACCTCAAGGAAAGTTGCTGGTCGACTCGATGTTTGTAGTTTTCCAGGTTTTCCTCCACAAATCCGAACGACTGCGCCAGTTTTATTAAAAGGCCGCCGAAACGACTTTTTAAAAAACGTTTATTTTTATTTTACAATGAAATATAACATTGGAAGCACACAGCTAGCCGCCGGACAATTTCTTACATCTAGCTATGATACGAACACAATGGAACTTATCGACTGACTGGAGCTTAACTTAGAAGTGCAAGCTACTAGTATATATACTATGCCTAATCAGCTAAGATAAGCGTTATCTCTAAAAGGGAGCGTGAGACAGGAAGCCACGTGCGTTCAAGGTTGCAGACTTGCAATTCATTATAAAGAAGCTATTATTGTTCAAGGTTGCAAGCTTGCAGTTTTACACAGGAGACCATTGTCTATTCATAATATAACATGCGGCAATTTGCATAATATTCGATATCATTCTCCATACCGCTATGAGCCATCGTGGTCGCATGGGTACTACGCAGGGTTGCCACCCATCCCGATTCTATAGCGACTGTACGGATTTTTACCGGTTTTCCCGCGTCCCGGCAGAATTTTGGCACAATACACCACGTTTCGGTCAATGGAAGATATTCTAGCTATCTGATTGGTTGTGACCGAACAGCAGTGCATTTTGGCAATCCAAACTAAAACGTGGTGCATTTTGCCGCGCTCCTTACCGCGCTAAATGCCCATGCGGTGCTGTCAAGTAAAACTGCTGTAGTGTACCAATGCGTGGTGCATTTGTGCATTTATGTGTAATGTTCCTTACTAGTTTTTCCTCATAATAATACAACCAACTTTGCCTTATAATGTGCCTGAGACATTTAAATATTCTATTAAAGAGATACAACATGAAAACAGTACTCTTTACGCTAAAGTGAAAACTATTAAAGAATGTGATAAGTGGATAACAGAATTTACAAACCTAACAACGAAATGATTGTACTACCACGGCCGACTAAATTAAATAGGCTACTATGGCCTGCACATAGGGAACACCTCCTAGAGACATCTATTAATTAATACTAAAACGTACGTACTAGTTTCGCTTGTTAACTTTATCTGTATTAATTGAAACTTACACAAATAAACTTTCTTTATGTATTGATTTATTAGAAATTGTGTTGAATTTTAAAAAAACTATAAACTGAAAATTTCAAGGTTCATCTAACCTTTTAAACTTCAGCTTTTGACATTTGAGCTAAGAAATACGCTAAATGTTTTTAAATTCTCACAATAGGTGGCTGCAGGATGTGTTCCTTATTGCAGGCCATAATGTAATTGTACATTTAATATAGGTGGTCATGGTACGACGAACGAAACCATCGTCGACTCGCCTTTTATGCAGGTGAGTACTTAAATATATAAAATTATGTATTGACTGTGTTTTAACCGGTTTAAAAAAAGTAGGTTATGAATTCGATTCGTATACCTACTTTTTACTTCCTTTTACAATAAAGGAAGTACTGGATTCACCCCAAAAATTCGAAATTGAATTTTCAACAGATTTTCACGTTTTAGAGTCCCCTGAACCCAAAAAACACGTTTTTATTCATCGGTCTGTTTGTCAGTCTGTGTGTATGTGAACAGAATATCTCAAAAACGAAACGAGGTATGACGTTAAAATTTCATATAAGGGGTGTTTTTTTTTAAAGGCGGAGAACTTTAAATTGAAATAAAACAGAAAAATATTTTTAATATCCATGAAATTGGCTTTATTTGAAAGATAATTTTATGGCACTTATGTTTGAATATGATTTCGGGCATGTGACCGCCGCGGCTGGCGTGTACATGACGTAATCTGGAGGTCCAATTTTCACACACTCTTCGCACTGACTGCGACTTTCACTCTGATGATGCAAGCTGCAAGGTCTTGCGAAACGTTAGTGAATATGGATGCACAAACAGCAAAACGGCCAAATCTGCCTAAGTATCCTCGTTCTCAAGATACTCAAACAACACGAGCCACCAAAGAGCATGGCCATCGAAGGGGTTTTTGCTCGACTTCACATGGTGCAAGGCACATTAAGCCAGAAAATGCTGGGTGTTCATATACAAATACTACGCGGTCTAAGCCGAAAATCTATGCTAAGGAGAATAATTCGAGTAACCGCGAAAGCCTCAAACAATACAGTATTCCGTTTCTAGACGTCCTGGTTAAACGTAAATCAAATGGCAGTTTAGGACATGCAGTCTATAGAAAGAAAACACACACGGACAGATATCTAAATGCTGACTCACACCATCATCCAATGCAAAAAGCAACAGTTCTCCAGACTCTGGCGACAAGAGCCGTTCGTATCTCAGACGAGGAAAATCTAGAGAGAGAAAAGCTACATCTGTTTGACTCTTTACAAAGGAACGGATACACAACTACCGCCATACGAAAAGCTCTAGACAAGACTATGACAAAAAAGGCTAAAGAAGAATCTCCACCTCTGGAAGGCTTACCATTTCTACCTTACGTTAAAGGCTCGACTGATAAGATAGGACGTGTCCTGCAACAATGCAACATCAAAACTGTGTTCACGGAAACCTTGAGTAACGGCTTCAGATCGGTAAAAGACAAGATTCCAAGTTTAAAAACCCCTGGCGTATATCGCATTCCTTGTTCTTGCGGCTCGAGTTACATTGGACAGACTGATCGTTCCGTTGATCTAAGACTCCAAGAACACAAAGGCGATTGCAAACACAAACGCATCACAAAATCAGCCGTAGCTGAACATACATTTACAAATGGGCACACTCTAGAATTTGAACATGCCAGAGTACTTGCCAGAATACCTCATTACTTCCCGCGAGTGATACGTGAAGCCATAGAAATAGAAAAACATCCAAATAATATCAACAGGGTAGATGATTTTAAGCTTAGTAAAACGTGGACCCCTGTGATACATGATCTAAAGCATTACAACCACTGTGCGTCATACGGCCACGCCCCGCGGATTACGTTGCACTCGGATGACCAACCAGCGTTACGCCACTCCGCGCGCCTGGCACAGAGGACTATAAATAGCTCCACAACGACCTTCGGTTCTTAGTGCGACTTTCACTCTGATGATGCAAGCTGCAAGGTCTTGCGAAACGTTAGTGGATATGGATGCACAAACAGCAAACCGGCCAAATCTGCCTAAGTATCCTCGTTCTCAAGATACTCAAACAACACGAGCCACCAAAAAGCATGGCCATCGCGCGGGTTTTTCCTCGACTTCACAAGATGCAAGGCACATTAAGCCAGAAAATGCTGGGTGTTCATATACAAATGCTACGCGGTCTAAGCCGAAATTCTATATTAAGGAGAATAATACATAAATCAGCTTTTCGACGACAATCGAACTTCATCAGATGAACCAATGGTGAAATCCTCTGGACCTCTTAAAATACAAGAAAAAGTTGAAAAGGTTATAAATAAAGTAAAGGAAGGAAAAGCATTTTGGGCCAGATGAAATCTCATCTGAAACGTTTGTCTGAAAAATCTATTAGTGTTATTCAACAACATTTATGAATCCGGCACTATACCTTACGATTGGCTTAAATCCGTGTTGGTCGCACTGTCTAAAAATCCAAATTCGAAGAAATGTGAAGACTACCGTACATTCAGTCTCATGAGTCATGTCTTGAAACTATTCCTAAAAATAATTCACGAAGGAATATATAGAAAACTTGAATCTCATATTGGAAAGAGTCAATTCGGATTTAGGAACGGAATGGAAACATGGGAAACCAGAAAACTTGAATCTCATATTGGAAAGAGTCAATTCGGATTTAGGAACGGAATGGAAACATGGGAAACCATGTTTCCCTTCAGATACTCATACAGAGATGCAGAGACGTCAATGCTGACGTGCGGGTATGACTAACAAAGCATTTCACATGGTGAAACATGACAAATTAATTAACATCCTAAGAACAACAGGTATTGACGAGGCTGACATAAGAATCATACAAAATCTTTATTATGGTCAAAGAGCATCGGTAAGAGTTGGACGACACTTAAGCAATAGGTAGACATCTGAGGAGTGAGACAGGGCTGTGTCTTATCTCCACTTCTATTCAATATCTACTTCGAACAAATATTTAATAAAGCACTGGAAGATATACCAAACGGAATAAACATCAACGGAATTTTGATTAAAACTTTGACTAATGCTGATGATACCGTTCTTCTAGCCGATTATCTGGAGGACTTACAGCAACTTCTATATCGAGCGATAGACGTGGGAGATGAATATGGAATAAGTCTGAACACGAATAAAACCAAACATATGGCTAAAAATAACGGCGCTGGCATGTTCACATAACCTTATACGACCAATGTTGGATGTGTGGTAACTGATTAATGGGAGCACAGTAAGAGATAAGGCAAAGAATAGAAAAGGCAGGAACAATATAATTAAAAATACGCGATGTGATTTCTAATAATAATCCACCAGTACGCATGAGAATAGTTAGGTGCTAGGTGTACTCAGTTTTGCACTCACCAAATGTATTACCAAGAGAATTGAATTGAAGCATTTGAAGTGTGGGTGTTCCGATGAATTCTGAAAATCAGCTGGACAGAACATGCGACTAACAAGTCTTAAAAAGGATGTGAGTGGACAGAGAACTCATGAAGACCATTAAAGTAAGGACACTTATATATCTATGGCACAGTATGCGTAATGAAAAATATGCCATACTCCAACTAAGGTAAAAATAAACAGCAAAAGAGGATAGAGTAGAAGAAGAATATTTTGGCTGAAGAACCTACGCCAGTGGTATAGTAAAACATCCAATGAACTCTTCGGAGCGGCTCTTAATAAAGTCTCGAACTCTATAAAGATAGCCAACGTTCGTTACGTTCGCTGAGCGGATAAGCAACAGAGCCGAAGAAAAATTGTGTATCAAAATTTATCGTAGAAAATACAAACACTGGTTATACTGAAGTAATGATATTCCCAAAATACTTTAAAAATCGGCAGGTACGTTTTTGAGTAATAATTTATTAAATAATTAAGATTAAGTGTACTATTTTAAACACTTATTTAGCAATCAGTCTTGTGGTGCCTTTGGCGCATACGTTTTTAATAAAAATTGAAAAGGGATCATTTTAAGAACAGTAAGATTTTGATATGATTTTAATCCGGTACAGAGAATTCGACAGCAACCATTTTTGTATGCAAATGTTAGGTCTTCAATGCAGAGACCATCCTGAACTTGTGTTGCAAATCAGAGGAACATTTCAAAAATTTTTTGTAAGACTGAACATTAATGTGTGTGATTTAATAGGAATACTTCTGCCAAACCGGTGATTAATTTTATTCGAAAATGAATGAGGCAGGCGGAACAGTCATAGGCGTCGTTACAAGACTGGTTTCTTCTTTTATCCCTCATATTTAGAAGTTAATTCAGGATGGGAACATCCGCCCCTCCCCCTTACTTCGTTGTAAGTCCCGATTTTCACTTTTAGAGAGATGGCAACCCCCTATCACGATACAGATCAGAAAGTAACTCTTTAATAGCAAGGTCGACAACATTTAGGTTGTTTTCCAGAAAAATATTCGATGTAGACAGAAAAAAAACTAAAATCATTGTTCTACATGAAACTAATAGCTGCCCACGTAAACAGCGAACAGAGCCTCCAGAACTTCTTTATTTCACTTAGTAGGGTTTTGGATTGAGTCGTATTGTGGGTGGAATTATGCTCATCAAAAGGTTAATTGCATCCCGTAAACAATCAATGGCACAAAGGCGAAACTATGCCCATGCTGTCCCGCGGTCCATTAACGCATTCCTAGCGCGGCGGGAAATTTGAATTACAATCAGAATTTCAAATATGAGATGTATGCGCCTGGCCGAAGAATTATTTGTACAACTGCACGCTAGCCAGGGTGCGGTCTGAAAGGCTGTGGATCCCGAATTCCTGAAATTAACACCTGGCCATCGTCACGGCATACTTGCAGGGCAGGAGTCTCACGAAGCGGGATAAATTAATTTTAAGAAATTAATTAGGAGCGCGCGATTAACCAAAAGATGTCATTCCGGCACTATTTGCAAATCTGCTCGCAACTTGGCTGGAGTTCGCGCATCCGGGGGCGAAGTTTTAATTTCGCCAACGTATTCTACACAAACGAATATAAAGAGTGCTGATAAGGCGTGCGGTTTTGTTAACTATCTCGTAACTTTAAAAACAATGAAATAAATTTATCGCTTAAAAGTTCGCGCTTTAACGCTTTATGCCGCTGCTTCTTTATCTTTAAGCAACACAATAATTAGTTTTGAGGACTAACTGGAATTCTTCTAACATTCTTAACGGCGTACTTAAAACCGAAAGTAAATTGGATTTGCGTTCGGAGTTATTTTGGAATAAAGCAAACGTCGGCGTTTTTATAACCTGCCCGCAATCTTGAATAATTGTTAAGGAAGCACAAGGATGAAGGCTGGAAGCTGCGTTTTACTTAAAGTCGGCCAGGCAATAGTGCAGTGAATTAACTTACATTATCTGCTAGTTTATTGGGGTTATCTCCAATGAAACTGCTACGTCAAGTTGTGGCGGGGTAGGATAACGACTGCAATAAGGAATCAATGTAATGATGACGAATTAATGGAGCAGTAAGTAGAATTACTGGCAAACGGATACGAACGCTGCAGCGCACATCTCTTCGTTAAGGGAATTTCGCCTTATGAGGATCACCTTTTTGGCAATTACAGGTGATTACACGACTGTTGACTTTCAGGCTCCCGCAGACACGTGCACTTCGAAAAACAGGCCTCCAGTTTGCCAGGATTATATTCCCGCAAAATGCAAATTGAAATATAGTGCGATAAGCTTAGCTCTGAAAATTTCAATTCAAAGTTTCAAACTGAAACTTGATGTTAAAACTTTTGCAAACTCTTGTGTAATGCTTAGTTTTATATAACATAATCGCATCAAACAGTAAAAGCTACTTTACTATACGTAACAACTAAAACGCTTATTTCGTTTTGAAAAAATATCGTTATTCTTCCTGAATTCTAATCTATATTTTGTCATTAATAACGACATAAATAATACTGCCTTGAGACACTTATATTATTTTGTATTACATACTCGAACTTCATATTCAATATTTTATAATTAGATTAGATACTGACGGCTTAACGTGGTCTCTGAAGCACGGCTGGCTACGATCTTACCATTACTACCGGTCGGCCACTCATACGAGTGCTGACTGCGATTAACGTCGTTTAACTATCCCAGGCGTTTCCCCGGCGTCCGTAGTTTATTTGGTAATATCGATTTTTTAAGACCATTGTATCCAATTTCTTCATTTCTTCTATTTGCGCAACAAAATAATTGCTTAAAACAGAATCTTTGAACGAGTACTAGTTTTTATATAGTATAAGTATTAGTATTCTCAGCAGTCATGTATGGTACTGCGACCTGAGCACTAAAATCACTAGACAAGAGGAAGAATGACTCCTTTGAAATGGTACTGGGAGAAGGCATTCAGAATCCTATGGACTGCAAACTGTTTTCATATTGCAAGAAATAAATAAACCTCAATGTTTGCCCCAAATCGTCTATTTGCGCATACTAAGGTATTTTAGCCACATCTCGAGGAGGCACCCAGAAAAACTCATCACTTAAAGACGGATGGAAGGCACAAGACCGAGAGAACGGTCCTCAAATGGATGGACAGATCTAATCAAAGAAGTAACCAATACACCAGTGTACCAAGCACCAAGAAGTGCAGAGAACTGGGGAAAGTAGAGAGATATAGTAAAAAGAGCTACAGCCCCACCTGAGTGAGCAACAATCCCAATTCATCTGTAAAGTGGAAACACGACACCGAAGACGAATGTATTGGATACAATGTTCCCCGAAACCAACAAATATGATTCTCAGTAATGTCCAATATATTTATCTATATTTAATTTGGGATCATTAATAACCTCAACTTGGGGAAGATATGGCATTGGATAACGTTATACTCAAAATTAATTATTTTTCGTTGTTTCATTATAATTTAAAAAAGAGGTCATAAGTGTATAATACAGTTTCTAAAGAAAATAGTACCGATCAAGTTTGGCAGGCTCATCATAGTTTTAAATAATTTGATGGTTAGAAAATACTATTTATTAGGTAATAGTGTGAATATTTCAAAAGTAATAAGAATTTTCCAATAGCACAATTTATTTCTCAATGATATAAGATCTTTTATTAGTTTTTCATCATCAACATCACTGTCACCACAACGATCCATGGGTCTTGGCCTCCATTAGTAGACGTTGCCATGTCATTCTGTTCGGGCTGCTACCTTTCAGTTGTTGGCCACCATTATTTTCAGATCCCCCTTCGCGCCATTCAGTTGAGATTAGCTCTTCCTGCTCGTCCCTTTCCTTTTGGTTTTACCATTAGTGTTCGAGTCATTACGTTTTCCTCACTCGTCTTGATTAGGTGTCCTAGCCATCTAAATTTATCTATCGTTATTAGTTTTATAACATTGGTGTCTTTACACAGGTCATTCACCTTGTGGTTGTATTTTCTACCCTAAACTACATTACAGGCTCGTCAATGGTCCGCAGCACATTTGGTTCGAAAACGTCTAGTCGGCCTTCATCAGCTTTGCTGTGTCCACGTTTCTGAGGCACATATTATTATTGGGCGCACCAGTGCGATTTTAGTTGCCTTTTCAGTCCGTAGAGACAGATTGACAGATGGCAGTCGATTAATGTAGGATCTATATGCCTAATTTTTATTTTTCTCTATGACTTACTTAACTGTGAATATTTGAGCAGTGGTTGATTTACCTTTGTTAAAATTGCATTGGTAGTCCCCTACTGCCTGTGTGCCACTGTGTGCTGGTATTCTAGTATGTAAATATATTATGTTAGATAATATTTTACTTTCTGCGCAGTGTTATGCCTTTCTAATTTGAGTATTCGAGCTAATCTCTTTTTTGGTCAGGGGCATAGTAAGTCAATAATTTACTTGTCTGACATATAGTAACGGTCCAAATGTTTTTTTGTCGTTACTCTGCAGCTTATGTTAACCCTTCGCAAGTCGCCTCTTGGCGAATTTTGCTCTGAAATATGGTATTGCAGGTTTCTTCAAGCGCCCGTGAGTGGAGTGGGTTACCTATGTTAACTTTGTATCTTATGGAGAAAAAGTCAAATCTGGTGTTTTCCTCAAATTTAGAACTTGTATTTCTACCTCTTTAGAAGAAGGTGGTTCGTTGCCGTAGGTATTTTAATAGGATTTACGTTTTAAGCCATCGCCGTCCTTTACAGGCCTTTCTCTGTGCTCCTGTGTTCTTTTCAGTGTTCACACTGTTATTTAGGGTAACTTAGTAAGTATTCTACATCTGTTTTATGGACCTGAAGAGGGCCCCTTCTTCGATACGTAATTAGGGCCACGACTCGGCTGTCCGCTTTAAGCTCTTGAATAACACAAGGCCATGTAAACGGTAAGTTGAGTTTGCATAAACTGCTACCTACTTAATTGAGTTTATCGTTGTCACCGATGGCAACTGGGGCGCCCATATTGTTTTCACTTAGTAGTTATAAGAGCAAGCTTTTCCTAATACTTGCCATGTGATTGCTCAGGATTTGAATTAGCCTGGGTAATGAATCTTCCAAACGTTGAATAGGAAGGCACAATATGATCTGTATTCTATACATTGTCGATTAATTTTTGTAATTTACTAACTAGTTTCACCCGTCGAATTTGAATAACTCACTTGGTATTTATCACATCCTGGAGCTTTATTGTTGTTCCCTTCATTTGTCGAACAGATGGGGCTGCTTGTTCTTCGTCTAGGACTGTAATGTCTTGTGCTTCTTTTCGCTTAAATTATTTTCACATGTTTACTTTTTTATGAAAATGTTTGATGCCTTTATGGTTGATTAGGTTTTAGGGCTTTGCAATTTACTTATTGATAAACTGTTTCTTCCTTATGATTTTTTTGCTTTGTTTCGTTTTAATTTATATTCTTCTACAAATGCTCGGGTTCGATTTTGTTGTTGAATTTCGATATGTGCTTTGTTTTCCTTCTCTGCGGCTTTGCGCATTTTTTTGGCAAATCATTCGCTTCTTTTTGCACGTGGTCTCTTTTCCAAAATTTGCTCTATAGTTGAGACTAAAAGGTCTTTAATTTCTTCCGATTGCTGAGCTACTCTTCCTTTGGTTTCTAATTTTTGCTATAGGTGTTTAGTGACTTTGTTTGTAGAGTCTTCAGCTATTACATCTGATTTAAGTTTATCTACTTATATCAATTCTGCTTCGTTTGATGCTGTTTCCTTTTTTAGCATTGGATATTCTTGCTCTCATTTTGGTTCCTACAAGATAATGATTAGAATGAAAATTGGCTCCCCCTATAGGACCGTACATCCATCAGGTTTGAATAATGTATTTGTTTGGATGTGAATATCTGGCGCTACTCACCGAGCGTAGACGTAGTAAACTTAACAATTTTCGACACTCACATAATTTTTGTAACGTATATAATGACGAAATTGAAAACTATAGAAAAAAATGTATATATGGCAATTGAAACGAAAGCTAAATAAAAAGAAATATATAACTGAAATCCGGTGTCATTAAAACCTGCGAAAGGTATAAATATGTATCAGCACTTATTTCTTCAAATAGTAAAATAGAAAATGAATGAATGGAAGAATAACAATGGGCAAAAATGTAATTACTAAATTAAACAGCGCTTCGTGGAGTAATCAAATAAAAAAGTGAGCAAAAAAATAAATAGATTACTCAATAGCAGGGCTGGGAAGTAATTAATTACTTTGTAATTAAATTACTAATTACATTCCTTTTTGTTGATTTGGCTTGGAATTGGATTACTTTTCAAAATTCGGTAATTGTAATCGGTAATTGTTATGTTTTAAAGTACTTGACAATTACTTTTTCAAAGTAATTTTACTACATTCAAATACTCAATTACTTTTGAGTAACTAAATAAACTAATAAAGTATTTAAATTACTTTGCAAGTATTTGAACTACTTGTGGTAATTGAAACCACTAGCAGTACTTGAATCACTTTCTGATAGCTCAATGACTAACATACTGGCCACGATAGGGTTAGGTGGAAGAACAGCTCACTGCTTTGGCTTTGAGCTGAATCTCGCCCTCAATATATTTTTGCTTTATTATTAACAATTGAATATAGGCATTTTTTTCGTTTTATGTAAATTGTGATGCATTATTATAAAAACCATATTATTATTATTATTATTAAATAGGGTATTAAAAGTCCAGAATGCAAAAAATAAGATAAGGTCTTATTAAGTTTCATGTTAAGCAAATGGCAATAGGGCGTTCCTGGAGCAATATAAGTATAATTTATGGTTTCTTATGACTAGTCGGATAACCGCTGGTTTTGTGCACGAACAAAAAATATAGGCGCCTATGTTTAAAGAGAGATGTGCATGTTTTGTGTCTTGTGTAGTGTATGCTGTGCAGGATGTAGCATTATAACTTGCTAATGATTATTGTGTAAGAAGCGAAAAATACGTCTGCGGTAAGTGCAGAGTTTTTTCCATGGCAATTGACAACAAATAGCTTCATTTTACAATATTGATTTATAATAAATATTCATACATTTCAATTTGCTTTTTTAAAACGAAATACTAGCACATGGTTATCTAAATACCACTAAGTTCAAATATACGACAACAGTTTCCAGTGAAAGTAATTGAAAAAGTAATTTAAGTTGTGCAATTACAATTACGAAGTAATTGATACTTGAATTACTATTTTATTAATCTGGTAATTCAATTACTTTATTGGCAATGAATTACTTCTTAAAAGTAATTTGCCCAGTTCTGCTCGATAAAGGTATTGCAACCTACGAATGTAAAATATGGACAGCAATTGAGGAATGCAAAAAGTACTTGAGTTCGATTTTTGGAGAAGATGCTGCAGAACATCTAAGCTAGAACACGTTAGAAATGAAAGTATTAGAAATAAAATCGAAGTTTATGCAACTATAACATGCTATACGAGTGGACAGAGGTTAGCTTGGTCTAGTCACATGAGGCGAATAAGTAATGACTACCCCTATTGGCATGGAAATGGATACCAAAATGAAAATGAAGAGGAGGTCGGCCCCCTAGGAGTTGAAAAATGGAAGTTATAAAAACAATGCAAGAGAGGGGATGATAAAAAATTAGATATATGATGCAGAAAACAACAATAAACTATATTTTAAAAAGCTAAATATAATATACTAAATGATTCTTCTCATTTCAATTAGCGTTTTATATGTTTCGCCTAATACATTTCGGGCGCTTTTAATTAAACCAACTCTTCTGTGCTTGCTATAAAACCCAGTATACTGTCCATGTAGTCGCATTTTTCTATTTTGGTATTTAACCGTACCCTCATAGGTTCAATATTTTTCAGTATTAAGGCTCGTTGTCTAAATAAATATATTGCTTATGTTCGGCAGTTGTTTTGTTGAGTATTTCTTATGCCTTTTCAGATTTTCTTACGTCGCATCTCGACTGCCCCGTATGGTTTTGCTGGGTGTGCCACGATAAGCCTTAGAACTTGGCGCCCTAAGATTTTGTTCGCTCTAATGTTTAAGTAAATTACTGTACTATTTTTCCCCACGGCTCATATCTGACTTCCATTAGGGAACTGATCACCTTTATGCGTGGATATTCGGCACATACGTTCGCTGGGTTAATTTTACCCAAAATATTTGTAACAAATAAAGTTTCTGAAACGGTCGATGATATCACAGTTTTAAGTGCTCTGTAGTCAAATCAATATTATCCACTTTACAAGTGGAAATTTAAATATTTCATATTCATTGTCGACAGTCTATTTAGACTTCTTGTATAAAGCGATAATACTCTTTCAGTACATATTTTAGATTTGAATGATTTGTTTTACCAAAATTTTACTGAAATAATTAACAATCTATTGAGATAGAGGTAATTATGTGTTAGTACTGTAAACAAATTCGAAACTAAGTGACAATAAACCAAAGTATATTAATAAACAATATTAATGCCACCATAGAAGATCTAAAATAATTGCTACAGATATTCTTACTATTAGTTCAGCTGCCTCTAAAATTTCTGTAAAATTTATGGGCGTCCAATAACAGTTCTACATGATGTCGAATGTCGATTCAAATGCTCTACAACTGAGGCGTTGAGAGTTTTTGGAAATGAAAGTAGAGGCTATGGTATTACAAAACTAGATTCTAAATTACGAATGTTTAAATATAACCTTTTTAAAGCTTACAAGCTGGTAACCAACACCAGTCAGATTTCTCTATGAATTATAAAAGGAAGAACAATAATTAAAAACAAATAATGCCTTCAACTCCAGCTTTAGTTAAACTAAATACTTAAAACCAATAGTACTGAATATTCAAGGTAAATATTTATTCCCACGTAACATGTTTAAAAGGTAAACCAAGAAAATTATAAGAAAGTGGATCTAAAAATGTGACCTGGATTCTAAAATAAGTCTGCAGTTAAAAAAATAAGAGAGAAACATACCAAATAAATTGTATTTGTAGGTAATTAATAAAAACGCAGTAATAAAACATGATACCTTCGTTTTGATTCTTAAAATATCGATTCACCTCTGAATAAAAGTTTCAGACTGTCTTGGTGTAGACGATGTTTTAGTTAATCAAAAATATCACCTTTAAATAAAGAATTTCGGCATAAAGGGTTTATTTTCAGACGAAATTTGAAGACTTATTAAATTTATGCCGATGAAAATTTAAATTCATGGTATAGTTAGGGTTAATCAAAGAAATAGGTTGGGGAAAACATACAAATCTTGGTTAATAGGCTGTGCTAATGCTAGCCGCCCAATATTTGTATATCATGTGAAAAACGAAGATATTTCCTAAAAACACAAATTTTGACAAAATTATAGCCTTCAGTTCTTCTTTACTACTTTTCGTTCAATTACTATAGAATAAATAGTGATTGTTAAGAAATGTATTTGCCAATAACTAGTGCCTACCAGAACCGTTAGCATAGTAATAAAAATATTATTTATAGATTAATTAAAATTTGCTGATTCATCAGGTAGCTCCTCCAGCTTCCATAACAAATATATGATATAGAAGAATGACATTAAATATTGAAAGAAATTTTAAATAATTTAAATGAAACCGTTAATACCTGCATAAAAAACTGAATAATTGCGTTGCAGTGTAAAATAGTTTCCTATGTACTACGATTTTTCAAGAAATCGGTCAGGCTTAAGGTAATTTGTTTTCGCATATGTTTATCAACAGTTGTATGCCCTATTTTTTAATATTGTTGTCTTGTTTGTTTGAAAATGCTTTGGTAGCGCTAAAAGATAAATATAAATCTAGCTAGAAACAAGCAAACCGTTAGGTAAATATATTCAGAAGCAGCTAGGGTAAGCTTGCGCCCATTTCGCCACTTTCCCCCTTATTTATCTGAAGGCACTATTTTAGGTTTTCTAGGGGCGCTCTGAAAGGCACTGAATGGAGTGCGATATCGATCAAAATTAGAATATCAAGCGCCGACACATCCAGCACTAAGGCGCCTTTAATGCCGTAATTCCGCAATTAAAGGATTGTACATCCTTGAAAACATAACCCTTAATCTGCCCGTTGTTGTCTAACCTTATAGATTATAATACCCTGTTAAGATTTCGTGAATGTGAATCCTAAATACATTTCTAGTCAACAATAACATAAATTTCAATGCAAATTGCTCCATGTTTGCCGTAACCCCAGAGCCCGTGGAGAACTCTAGCCGGGTGCTAGGCCGGCGCCCTGGGGAAATAACTCGTACACTAGATTCGAGGTGCGAGAAGCTCGTCAACTACCCTTAAAACTGCCTCAACTATCTCATCTCAGATGAAAATGGACACGTAAAAATTGCGGTCCTTCCAATTAGAGCAAAACGTTTTGCAGGCCGGAAACGGTTTATTGTTTGCAGATTGACTCGATTGCGAAAATTTCATTCGATTGCCATAGAGCTCCCACAGGGCCGTATCCAAGGGAAAAATGTAGGGGAGGCTCACTCAAATATCCGGGAGACTCGCAGTTTTCAATTAGGATTTGTTGTTTATCTATTCCTTCAATTATACTTTTAGATGTTACAGATTAAGAACTACGAGTAAGAATGCTTCAAACCGATTATAACTGCATTATACTAACAAAACATGTAATGGGGACAGCTCATCTGAATATAAGTAATATGAAGATCTGTAAAAAATCTGTAAAGGACTTTATTCAGAACTTCCCTCGCAAGTGAACGTTGGGACATTAAACAATTTTAAAAATCAAAGGAAAATTGGGGGTAAAAATATCTTCACGTTTTAACAATACTGAAATTATAAACGGAAACAATTGGCAATGCGAATTACATCAATTTCAAATAATAAAATTACCGGCGATGAAGTTCGAACTAGCGCCTACTCGTTCTTGTTAATCGCTGAAAGAGCAGAAAAGACGAAGACTGCAGTGAGGACGATGAAAATAATTCAGATCGCGAAACCCCCGAAGACGACTTTGAAGAGGATCAAGCTAATTGCGAGGAAGAAATTGACTATAACCAGGGTACCTTTGCTTCTTCTACAGTAATCGTCAAGGTTAGAAAAACCTTTATTAAAATAAAAAATCGGAGCAGCTTCAGATTAAACTGAAAAATTGCTGCGATACGGTCGAAGTACCTTGTATAAAACTATGTTTTGATATTAAAACCAGATGGAACAGTACCCACGACATGTTGGAAAGCGCACTTAACTTGAAAAAACCCCTAGAATTGCTATATTGCAATGCAGAACAAGTCGAAGAATTCAAACTTTTCGATAGTGAGTGGGAGCTTATGGCCAATTTATAAATACTTGAGACCTTTTAATCAATGTTGACAGATTTTATGTGGGCAACACTGCCTAACTATGCATTTAACATACTATTGGACATAATTGATAATATAATAACAGATCTTTCTGAAAAGCAAGAAGTTATATTATCAGCTTACTGGGCCGTGAAAAACAAATTGAGTAACTGGATTTATTGTGTAATTTTGATTTTAGATCCAAGTCGCAAATTGGAAACATTTAATTTAACGACTTGCGGAAAACAAATGAAGGATTATTCGTATTATAGGTTTGAAAATATTTTTAAAACGAAATATCAAGTACCTGCTGAAGACAAAAAAACAGAAGTTGCTGGACAAGAACATAAAACATTAGCGAAGAAAACTCATCACGATGATGAGCTGGATTTTACGTTCCTATTTTAGAAAACAACTGGAAGTTGGAAATTGATGAATATTTAGCACTAAAAAGATCACCAAAAGATCAAAGTATTTTGGCATGCTGGAAAAAATATAGCGATTCTAATTTGACAAGAATGGCCAGAGATCTCCCAATAAATGCTACTTCGGCTCCCGTTGAAAGATTGTTTTCGCAAGCTTCACTAATCATCAGAAAACACAGAATTCGGCTTAACGATGACTCAAGTAAATATGTTTTCTGCCTAAATTCTTGGGCTAAATGTGGTCTGAAAGATCGAATTTTATCTTGTGTTTACAATATTATTTCATTGTTAGTTATTTAATCGTTAATTATTTAATCGTATTATTTTATTTCGTTTTCATGTAACTAATAAAATACTTTAAATATCTTTTATCCGCTTTTGTATTTTTTAAACCGAAAGCGAGAGCGAGAGTTACGACAAAATTATCGCTCTCGGTCACCCTACCTCTCGTTCTCGTTCTCAGCTTACATTTTCGCTCTCATTCTCGGTCTCGGTCTCGTTCTCGGTGCGAGAACGAGAGCGAGAGCGAGAAAACTCTCGTTTCTCGCGAAACACTACTTCCAACAAACAGACAGACAGACAGACGAAATTGAGAAAACCCGTTTTTCATCTAGGAACCCTAAAACGTGAATTTATGAGGAACTCTGGGAAGGTAATTTTTTCATAATTACAATACTGCCTTTATCTTTTAGATGTGGGAAGTAAAAAGAGAGTAAAAAGCATGTAACTATGTATATTTACATTTACCAATTTTTCAAAGGTGACCAAAATGGTCAAGTTTTCCGCAGTCTGTTGGATCGGTATTCATCCCGGTATCCATTCGACATTAAAATAAACTAATTAAAGTCGCTCTTCTCTGAAGACTGGTCTATGAGATAGAGTAACGATATTATGCACAAAATTTAAGCGCATATAACTTGGGCGTAACACAACGGGATCACCATGCGGCCTCTGTGAGCTTGAACTGGGTTCATCCCCTATGAAACAATCGAAATAATAAAAGCTGCAATAAACAAAAATCTAAAATAAGAAAACCAAGTTCTTGTATATGCTAGTTGATGGAGCTATAAAAGTGCAAGAAAGGAAGTAAAACATTTTGAAGTAAGATATCGCAAAACATTAGAACATCAGAGGGATACGGTGATGGCCAGGTATTACTATTAGATGGAACAATAGACGAAGAGATGAAACAAAGACAAAGGGTCATTAGGAAGAAAATTTAATAGAATTAAACATATAATCCTGACAAAAAAAATACAACGTAAACTAAGACATATTACACAAAAAAGTAGCCGTTACATTATTGATGTGTTTGTTAGAAAAAAAACCAGTGTGATAATGCTATTTTTAAAAACAATGCAATGGGAAATAAGCATGAATGAAATTAACAATATAATTTTTTGAAAATAAAGAGGAAACGTCAATATAATCGACCCTAAAAGTACAGATGAAATCGTTCGTCCACATAAAACTGTATAGGGAGGAAAGAGTAATGAGGTAAATGTGTTGCAACTTGAAGGCGTCGTTAAAAATTTTTTACCTGATTTTGCTACATGTTCTAGAATTTCAAACACAGCCATGCCATCCACGAACGTCATTTCTTTGCTTTAAACTGTTTTCAAAAATCTTCGGAATTTATTATTACTTTTGCTTTTGAAGCTACACGACATACGGAATTTTCTTTTCGTGCAGATTTTTTCCTAGAAAACCGTAAGAGTAGTGTTGGTCTTATTGTTGGATCGCCGCACTCGCATGAATATTTCGGAAAATGGTAACTTTTTTCAATTTAATTGAACACTCACGGCTGTATTTCTTTTCAGTGTTACGTAGAACGTAACCACTGAAGTCAGACCTTTCGATTATTCTAACTTTCTGGGTGAGTAACAACGTACGTCACGCTCCCGAATACGAGGAAAATTCCTGGTATGTTGGATTGCGCCCATTATAGAAACTGCCCGAAGCGGATAGAAAGTTTTAAAACGACAAACCTTAACTTTATTGTTACCAACCAATATCCATTCGTTCATTTTGAAGCCTTTCGATTTCTATTAGATATTATTATATTTCGTAGCAAGAATAGTTAAAGGTTCACCTGTCAAAAGCGGTATTCGGTGATCATATGGAACATGGGTGTGTTAAAAACAATTAAAATTACTTTTTTATATGAAAGTGTTCCGTTCGAGGCTTTTTCGAAAATCCATACCCTAGTCCACTTACCCTTTAGTTTTTGCTTCACTTAGGGATTTCATTATTTCACTTGATCGGTGCCTTATGCTCTCATCCAGTCAGACCTCACATGAGCACCTGTACAATTGTATCCTATCGTTTGAATTAATTAATATTAACAATTTATTTCTTTGGGTTTGTTTTGCATATATAGACCCGATATAATTAACGCAACAATCGTCTCAGATTATATTGTCAAACATCAGTTTATTTTTGATCTCTATATCAAGACACCTAACATTTTAATTTATGATTAATGTGTCGTAGCCAAACCGAGTGTGACTTATTACGCTTATCACTCATTGTTGCTACGTTTTGTGGGCACGTGTTATCTCCGTTTGGATTGTTTTACATTGCAGCTCATTACTGGGAGTGATTCAACGAAGCATGACACAATAAATGACCGAACCTGGCGTCCTTGTATATCAAGTTACTTTTGCTCATAACTATAGTTTACGAATCTCCTAGGTGATCTTCCACGTTCATGACTCCTCTACGACATTCCATTTGAGCTAGTTATTTAAAATACTAAAAGTTACTACGTCAATATAGGGCATTTTTGTTAATGTTACATTTGACTTAAAACCTGAGTAACAAATGCAGGAAGAACGATCAAAGGAAAAAAAGGCCAAGAAAAATATGGACACAGGAAGTAATATATGCAGTGAAAAAGAGAGAAATGGAAGGAGACAGAGAAGGATAGGAAAAGATGGAGTAAAAACGACAGTTTTATATGATTTAGAAGAAAAATCGCCGCTGCTGCAATTTTTCCAAAAATAATAGAAAGTTGCTAACTGTGCGGTGTTTTTATAAATCACTTTCAGATATTCAAGATCATCAAGACCAAAAATTACGTTTTGGTTTTGGTTTCACAAATTTCAACTTGGTACATATACGTTTTTAACGGTTATCGATAACAAAGTTAAAATTACTACTAAATCGCTCGAATTGAAAAACTTTTTGTACTTTCTCTTAGATTACTCTTTCTTCATTCATAATTCCCTTAAAGGAACGTGGTGGTGAAGGATGATACTATTAGAATAACTTTCTGCCGTATATTTCTTTCTGGTCCTTCGTCTACCAATCTATGAGAAAATGTATTTGTCAGCTTAACTATCTATCCAGCGAGATGAGGAGATGAGGAGCGACCCCGAGGTCTTGTTCCTGGAACGTTTTCCTGAATTATAAATTTTTTCATGTTTTCTCCTGATGTGATTAAAATATCTAAGTTTTGAAATAGTGTCCGATATGCGTTGTTGCACATTGAGTTCATAGAGTATCGATATATTGGCTCGACATGCCGTCCAATGTATTCTCAGCATTCATTGTTATCAATACATTTCAATTGCATCAATCTTTTTGCTCTTAGTTTGCTTTACTGTCCATGACTCACAGCTATGCATTAGGATGGGAAACGCTAGCGAGTTAACTAATGTCAATTTAAGTTGCTTTCCTATTGTACCCTTCAAGGGCTCACTTTTTCTAACTTCATTATCTATTGAGCCATTAACGATTATTAATGGTCCTAAATATACATATTGGTCGGGTACTTTCTAATCTCAAGTCTATTGCTTATCATGATCTTGGTTTTTTCTGTATTTACTGCAAATATGAGAATTGCACTTTCAGCTTCAACTAACTTCAGAACCTGGAGTAGCTATTCATCACTTCTTGTTAGTAGGGCGTATTTTAAGTTGCTGATTTTTCGTCAGGTAACTGCTACTTCGGCTTGCCAGTCGTCTAAAGCTCTTGGGATTATATGTTCTCCATGCAGGTCGAACAACTGGGGTGAAAGTATGCATCCTTGTCTGATACCACAGCAGGGTAGATTTTGTCGATTCGGATATGACTTTTGGTACTAATCTAAAGATTGTTTAGTAAGGATATCAGATGAGTGGCTACTAGTATTTTATCCAGAACTGTGCTGACCATTTAAGTTTGTCGAAGGCTCTACGGTAATCGATGACGCATATGCATGTACAGCGGATTATTGAATTCTCCAGGCTTTTCAATTATTTGTTGGATGTTGAGAATTTGATCCAGTGTATCTGCCTATTTAGCTGAATGTATGCCCGTTAGAAGACACCGACATTGGTATTAAGATCAATGGCGAGTGTTTGCTGATGACCTCGAAAATCTCCAAGAGTTTATATATATATATTTCCAAAAGTAACAACCCTCCTGAAGCAGGGCCAAACTAGTATACCAAAAGTGAAGTTACAAGCTCTAAACCCACACGGTACGGAACGGCTGCGGGGAAAAAAACACAACAGAGTAGCGGGGAAAAGACAAAACAGCCGCTAAAACCAAAGAGCGAGGATAAAAACCTGGGCTTGCCCCGTAGGTCGAAATTGGGCTGATAGAAAAGAAATCTTAGAAAATTGAAAGTGGCTCGTTGCTTGCAGCAACAAAAGAGAACAAAATGAGAACGATGACGAGGCCAATTCGAAAATTATGCTAAATGACTCTAGCTCGAAGTTATATTACTTTTTACCCGTAACAAACTAACCAGAATAAAAGGGCATGTACTGGGGATCTCAAAGGTGAGAAGACGAGGTGAACACTACATCGAGTTGAAAAGCGTACACCTGTTCTACTATAAAGGCAACGGAGAAATGTCGGTAGATGGAACTGGTTTTCTTAGCAATAAGACTATAAAGACCAACGTTGTAAACATTAATGATATATCAAAGTGAGTAATATACGTATACCTTATAGTACCAGTTGAAAATTACAAATTACAAGAATTTTATGAAAACATGGAAAAAGTTCTAGAACAAAATAAAACACGCTTCATTATTATAAGAGGTAACAGGAATGCCAAGATTGGGAAAAAAGAAAAGCCCGAAGAGAGATGTGTAGGTGGTTGGCAGAAAGTGAGGTGAGGAAGTAATAGCCACCATGCTACTGCATAAGCTAGTTTCGATGAATACTTTCTATAAAAAGAACCCACAATGCAAATAGAAGTTAAAGAGTCCTAATGACGAATGCAAAAATGAGATCGATTTTATCATCACAAATCACACACATGTAGTAACGGCCGTGTGAACTCTGAATGCAGTAGTTACAAGACGTGAACACAGATTAATTAGAGCAAAAATAAGCCTCAATAAAAAAATTTAAAGACTAAAGATAATTAATAGTAGAAAATTTACAATATTAAATACAAATGTACCACAATCAACACGCTCAGAATATTAAATAAAATTGGAGAAACAACCTAGAAGAACGCAAGAAAAGCCAAATAATACTATAGAAGATATGAATATGAATATGAGAAACGTAATACACAATGTCATCAAAAAGATAACAACAAGAGATTTAACTAATTAATGAAAAGTTATCCAACCTACTAAAAGACTGATAAAGGAAAGAAGAAAAATTTGGGTGAAAGGAAAAGGAGACACAGCTGGGCATTTAAAGTTAGACAAGAAACTAAAGTGAAGCAATGGTGTACTACCCTTAAACGAGGGGCTAGCACAGCCCTAGCTGACTCGAACTCTCGGCAGAAAATATGGTGTGAGTAAGGACTAGGCAGCGATCCTTAGGGTTAAATACAATCTTTATAATTAACAAATTTTGGGCACTTGTCATTAAACACAACATAAAAACAAATCTAGCTACCAAAACTAATCACATCTACCTTGTAAGCCGCGCACTTTAACCTAAATCTTAAAAAAAAAACAAACGAGCCAGTTCAAGTAGGGTCGTAGCATGAATACACAATGAAGATACAATCCAGAAACTAAAATCGATTTTTAATAATCAACAACAATTATATATAAAGCACAGCCTATTGTATAAAAATATAAATTGACACATAATAAAAGGGTTCAAACCATCAACGATATTGAGACCAAAATATGAGCTTGGAAACTTAGAGGCAATGCAAACGTCGGAATAGTTTTTTCTTTACTCGAAGCTTTCGTCTATCGCACGTATCGTGACAAGCGCCTCAAGGACGTACGCGGAAATACGTATAAGGTACATACAAAATTTCAGCCACATTAATTGACGAATTACTAACGCATCAAGCGTTACAAACAAGATGGATTGTTATCGCGTACAGTTTGGTAATCGAAGGCCTTCGTAGAAGCGTAATACTTAGGCAATAGCCCTTTACCGATAAATTAAACAGCGACTTGAGGTTCAATACATGTACTTACGGAATGTTTTAAGAGGCACTATCTTGCGATCCTACTTAGGTCTTGCCAGCTTCTCCCGGTAAATACTAGATTGGCCTTTAAAGCCCATACAGATGGACTGCAGAAGCCATTTGCCAAGATAAATTCGGCCAGAGGAACTGAACGCTAGCAACCCCAACAGTGGCGGTGATATGCATAAGCGAGAATAAGCGTTGCTTAAGGTTCCGAGCCCTTTGGGGGGCCCGGTAAGTTTTGTATTCGCTTATTAAATATCTGGATATTTCTACTTCATTTTGGTATAGATTGATAGTATTGCAACCTCAGTCTCCACTCTCAGTCATCAGTCGTCAGTGATCAGACTAGATTTGAGATCTTTTAAAAACTAATAAACATTTTTGAATTTTTAGAACCGAAAAACGTTTTAAGAATGCAAGAAGCTGAACAGATCCAATGTGATTGGCTTCAGAAACAGTATTCTGATATAATCTCGCCATTCAGTTTGCGAACGTTATCTCCTTACTAAAGGAGGATTACAATGATAGCATGGGTGGTGTAGCTTGTACAAGCGTCCACGTTCGATCAGCAGAGTTAAGCAACGCTCTCTCTGGTCAGAACGTGGATGGGAGTTCCACGGCTGCTTCTCCCGGCACCTCGTGGTACGGCTGCCACGGAAAAAAGTTGGTCCCGGTTGTCATAATAACATCATGACAGTCGTTAGTGAGGTTGGAAATCCCCATAAAATGTACAGTGACGCCTATAATTGGCCTAACGGCTGTTGGCGGAGTGCGGAATAAAATTAAAATAAAATAAAAAATGAGTGTTCCAGATTTAACAAGTTTATTCTTACAGAAATATAGTGTTCCCGAAAGCAATTTTGGCGAGATTATTACTGCATTAGTTTTATTCTTGACTCTACTTGTAACATTAGCCACAATAGAAAGGTCATATAGCAAGTTAAAAATAATAAAACATTCTTTAAGAAATTCTACGAGCCAAGATAGGTAAGCTATATGACCCTTCTGTCATGAGCAAGAAGCATAGTCTACGATGGACATACAAATCTTGTGGAACAATTTGCTGTCAATAAGTCCGGAAAGATACATTTTTTATTTCTGATCAATTTTTTTACAGATATTAATGATACTAATAGTAAGTATTTGTTACCTATTTTGACGTGGGTTCTTAAAATTTTACCTGAATATTATTTTATTTAGTAGTGTTACCTAGGTAAATGTTTACCCATCAGTTTTCTTTGCATTTTATATAGTTTTATATTTTTAATTGATGTTTTGTTAGATATGTTAGTAATAAAATGTGTTAAATGTAAGCATTTACTACTCTATCTCTGTTGGTTGTTGGATGTTATTTTATTTTTTCTTAAACGTTTACTTTACATACTATACTTATAAATATACATTTCATTAAGTATATAAATCTTTTTACAAGAGAGGCCATTTTTATATTTGCTTAGGGGTCCAAGGTGCTCCTGCACCGCCACTGAACCCCAACCATCTGAGCTGAAGGCCGGGAAGTTGTTGTTTTTAGTAAGGGCAAGGGAGCAGTAGGCAAGTAGTTCACATGGGAGCAGGCCTAATACCACGAAATTAAAACTCGTAAGAAAAAAACTAGAGGGAAAATCTCACCCTAGCTGGAAATCGGCCTGAACGTGCTTGGAGAAACGCCGCTGGGCCTTCGTCAATTCAATTGCTTTTTAGTTCGACGAGAGCTGGTATCAGAAACCGCAATTCAAAAATGTTCGAGTCAGGTACGCTGTTATCGAAGATCGAGCGCTCTTCGGAAAAATCCAAAATTCCTACTCTGCACATCAACCGAAAGGAGCGAGCGGTAAATAAAATTAGAGATGCGGCTGCATCATGGAGCGAATACCAAAGTAACGCATAAATGAAATGGGGCGTTACGCTGGAAGACATACAAAATATAAAGAAGAAATATCTAATATTATAGAAGACAACGTAAAATTAAAGGGTTGAAGAGAAAACTAGAAATAGAGAAGAGGAAAATATCTAAAATAAGAAAGCCACATGGAACTGAAACCACAAAGCGAAATGAAATAATGTCAACCATAGAAGACTTCTGATCTAGAAAATGTAGTAAAAATAGCAGCTACATTAAAATGGAGCTGGACGTATAAGATCTAAATATAAAACGAATATTGAAATGGCTATCCAGGAAGGGCAAAAGTGGCATGCGACGGCCACCGGCAAGATGGAAGAATGATATTCCGGAAACAGCTGGACGTCACTCAAGAAGAATGGCAGCAGATCGAGAAGCGTGAAATAGTCTAAGGAAAGACTAAATCCAGAAATTGATAAGTGCGTGAATGAAGAAAAATACCTTCAGTTTTCCCGATAGATTGATTTTTTTGGAGGGCACAGAGAGAATATGGGCATGTGGTTTCAAAATACTCAAAGGTTGACTTTTTAAACTACAGATTTCCGAAAATATTTATTTTTGTGAGGCAACGCAGCTAGTGTGCTGGGCACAGCACCATTATCAGCTTCATTTAATGAAGTTTATTACCTTCATTAATGTTTCACTTTATCTAATGTATTTCTATAAATTACATAATATGTAAATATTGTATATATGTTATTTTTTGTGGAATAAATATATTTAGTTTATACACAGTTTTCAAGAATTTCACACGAACTTATAGTTTTTTGTCAATTTTTGGTTGTCACATAAAATTCCCCTTCATCGATACTTGCAACAGCAATAACGAAGCGCTTACACTGCATGTAATTTACATGTAAATCGGACGTAATCGGAAGTAGTCAAGCCGATATCCCGTATGGTAAGTAGTGCTCAAAATTTTTAAACACACGTGAAGTTGTTAATCTGTTAATGGGTAGTTATTTCAAAGCAGTTTTACACGGGAATTTTTGTAATATGTTGATGCCAATCAGAATTTCAGAAAAGCCTATGATCTTTACAATTCATAGAAAAAGAACCATGAAATGTAAATTCTGTACGTTTATCAAAGAACATTTCAAGCCACTATTTATATTTTGCGGCCGAAGCATTTTTCTGCAAAATTGTCCCCTAATATGCAAATTTCGTTTAGTATCTTCAGGGATCAATAAGGTAAGGGGAATCCGAAAATCTCCTGATTATCCAGGCTGTACTCAGTGGAACGCCATGAGTGGATTTAGGTTTGTAAAAATTTTAATTATGTTTACTTTCCCTAACCGCGGGTGCCATTTCCTAATTTTATTACCACGCGATTCCCTCTAAGAATTCGGCAGGCTGCAGCTTCGCAGCTTTTACAAAAGAACCCGGGCTAATCGGGATTATTTGCAAACATTCGGGAAAGCAACAATATTTTAGTTCGCAGAATCTGGGCTAGATATGTACCAGTACCGAGCACTTTATATGGGGGCCGCGTGTGCTTTGAAATTGGAATGCAAGACATGAAAATCTTAAACAATGGCTTGTTGTAACCGATATGTGCTTACCAAACCATAACCGTACACTTAAGCGTGTCGCAAGGGAGAACCGGAATCGATAAAAGTTTACGGCGGCTCTAAATTCAACTAAAAAGTAATAAAAGCTTTGATCTAATGTGTGCGGAAATATGAGAACTCTAATTGAATGCCTAGACGTAGCCAAATTTCCAAACGAGATTGAAAGATCTATCGAATTGCCAGTTTTGGCAAAGCCCGGCTTGGATAGCACCATCTGCTGAATATTTATAAATCGTTAAAAGGGTTATATTCGCACTTAATCCTGGTCCTGTTCGGGATCACTTTCCAGCGCGGAACAATTCCTGTCTTTCTGACATATTGCAACATTCTAACAATTTACATACAGGGGATTTTACGTCTATATGGTAACGTGATCTTACGCAGACGTGATGCGTATCGACAACAACGAAAACGTGAGCCGCCTACGGAATATAATACAGCAGTGTATTGGTTCAGCACGTTTAATCCGAAAGATAACACTTTTTAATTGCAGGCAAAGCAAATGCTTAATCCCTTACACGCGTTTTCTTCGACCCAAGGGCACCGAGCCTGGCGTTGTCTCACACGAGGTGTTCATCTGCTGTTATCTCGGATTAAAATTTTACTCCCTAAACCCGAAATCCTGTAACAGCCCGGCAATAATTAATTACCTCGGCATAAAATTTCGCAGGGGGTGGGCATCCGTATTCACAAGTGAAGCTGTAAACTTACAAGTGCAAGAGCAAACATACTCAAAATCGATTCTCAATAACCCCCCAGTTATCGCTCACGAGCCATTACACACGTTACATATCAGTGTGTATATCGTTTTGACTACTCCATTCCTGTGCCATAACCACTCTATATACTGCCGACTTTTGTTCGATTTTGTTTCCACCTTATCGAACTGCTCAGAAAATAGGCATAAATTCTTGCAACAAATTCGGTTGCATTCAATTTTTCCTAGCATAAAACACTTCGTATCTGTTGCTTGTTCGCCTAGTCTCATCAGTAATTTCTGATCGTGTGCGGACGATTTTATGGAACACCTGACTCGTAAAAAATTCTCTTGGAGCTCCCGTCTCCGGGACAAGGATTTGGTTGTTATTTTACTGGAAATAGATTTACATCGTAAACATAAGCAATTAAAGTTATGGTATGGCCTCTCTGAACTATTTGGAACATTTAAATGTAGTTCTGGAGCTGATTAACACGTTATCAAATTAGGAATTTACAACAGCTACATGATTATGCAAATTGTTTTTTCAGCTTCTCACCACATATTTCCTGCTCCTTGTCTTGCCGATCATAAAAATATTTATGCTATTTGTCTCCCAGTTTGCCTTCTTCCTCTCTGTCGCCTGTTTTTAGTCCATTTCTGGATAAAGGCTTCACAATTACTACAATTTTTCTGTCTTCTACCATTTTACAATATCGTTAATACACTGACATTTTGGTGTTCATGTGTCTTTTTCAACCATGTGCTTTCTATCCTTTCAATTTTGCAGTTCGTTGTTGTACATTCGTCACTAATTTATTCACGGATTGACGAAGAGATATGCCCAGCACGGTTCCTTTCTTTACATTTGATAACTTTTGGTTTCAGCTACATATGCGACGACAGGTATTACACTTATAGTAATTCTAAGTACATTTTAGATTTTAAGTTTTAAGGAAGTTGCGCTTCAAAAACACCTAGTGTTACTGTCTCCATTTGAATATCAAATATTATTAATTGTCCTAGGTATACGTCCTATAGCTACTTGTTCTAAAGTTGAACTTATAATATTGATAGGGGAGACGAGCGCACGGTGGTCACAACAGCACAAGTTTTACGATTAAGTGGCTCCATATATAAGAGATCAGCTGAACTTACAATTAATGTGTGCCTTATCTTTTGCAATTGCTAGTTTTAACAATAGTTAGTTGTTTATTATTACAGCAGCTCTTTTATTATAAAATAAATAAAAAACAATGTTACATCAGTAGGAGATGGGATAAAGGGGTGTCATGGTCTCGACGGATGTGGAAATGCCGAATAACCACCCTCATTAATGTCGCGAAACGGCTCTGTGTTTTCTTTTAGCTTCTTTGACAACAAGTCCTATTCTAACTTTCACGTAGTGACCCCTGACGGTAGTCGTAATAGACTGTAGCTAACGAGGAAGGGTGAAAAGTGAATATCTGGAGCCTAAATTGGAGATCTTTCGGCTGAGGAAGCTTACTCGCAATAAAAAAGACTGGTGCTCCAGGTTGGGCGTTGAGGCGTGGGGTTCAGCAACGCCTCACACAAAAAAGTAAAAATCACTAAAACGACTATCAACAATCCTCGGACTTGGACGGTTAATAACTTATGACAACTTGGCAAGAAAACGGATTATGAGATTGGCGACCTGGAATGTACAGGGGAGAAATAATAAAACTGTGGAAATAGAAAACGAATTAAATCAGAAAAATATTGACATAGCGGTTCTATCATAGACAAAGAGAACATGAAGATCTAACAATTACTTACACTTTTGGTCTGGTGCTGATAAGTCTGAAAGCTTAGCATCGGGTGTATCTATCTTAATACAAAGAAAACACAAAATCTATATCAAAAACTTGTGGGTCTAACGGAATTATAATATTAACGATATATCTATACGGATATGAAACTGTCACAATTGGAGTATATGGTCCCACGGAGGACTCGAAGTAATATTTAAAAGATCATTTTTATCAAGACATAAGAAGAGTAATGGCTAGAACAAAAACACATCAAGAAATACTTTTAACTGGAGATCTCAACGGAAGAGTGGGATCAAAACAAAAAGACGCAGTAATAGGCCAACATGGAGAGAATGCTGGTAATCACTTAGGAGTACTATTAATAGAATACTGCAAAGAACATGACTTAAAAATACAAAATGGCTTCTATACACACAAGAATCTACACAAAAATACATAGGAAAGACCGACACTGGGACAAAGATCAATTATTGATTACTTTAGTACAAAACAAATATCATCCATGAAAGTACAAAACTATGGAGTGAAAAGAGGACCGAACTGTGGATCAGATCATTATATGCTCGAAATAAAACTGGTTTGGCATTTTAAAAATAATTCGGTAAACTAATATGGAAAACCATCAGAGTACAGAAGATAAAAGATATAAGTTATACCTATTATCAGCACCTAGCATTAGAACATTATATGAAAATAGATTAGAATTTGAACTAGTGATGGGCATAACCGGACAATGTTCATAACCGAATTATTTGCATTCGAATGATATTAATAACCGAATGATTATTTGAATAATCATTCGAATACATTTTAGCTCGTCAGCCGGTTTGCCGGTCTGCATCGACATCGGTTCACCGTCATCTGCATCGACATCGTAACTTGAAGATAGCAGAGGAACCAAAACATAATATGTACGGTCGGCGCCTTAGAAATCGGGGCACGTAATATGTTCTTCTAGTCTTTGGAGTATTCTTGCTCCGGTTACTTCATTAATGTGAGATGGCATTTCATAATTGACAGACAATAAACAATCTGACGTAACAATTAAAACCATAATAACTGTAAAAACCCAGTTTATACACTTAAAAAATACATGCAAAATATATCATAATAGTGTGTAGTGCCCGATTTCTAAGGCGCCGACCGTACATTATGTGTTATGTATTGGAAATTAAGAGGTATTTATTAAGAAGTGTAGAAAGAAAGAAATATGCGGGACTGCTAGCTAATCGCAATAAAAACAGTCGTAAAACGTTTATCTTTATCGATCGGGCGGGTTAAAGGCGCCGCCTCTTGTTTTCAACCTTTGGAGATGTAAGCAAATAAAAAAATGTTTTATAGCTTGATGCGTTTGCAGTTTTTAGGCGTTCAGGTTTCAGGTCCCCAGAATTTGATATTTTTTATGATACGAGGTAGGTACGCGATAACCAAATGGTGTTTTCAGTACAACCTGCTTTGTTTATGAGTTATTACGTATTTATATTTACAGAATTTTGAGTACTGCGTAGGTCGCTGAGATATGGCACGTAGTACCTTTGAATAGAGGTTTTATATTCAAAGTGTAGTACGTATCAGCATGAGGTTATTTTTCATTCGAATACTTGGAACGAAAACCGAGTTACATAGGTTATTTCATCAACCGGATAACCGGTTATTTTTCATTCGAATTAGCCCATCACTAATTTGAACTCAAAACCCACGAGAGAGTAGATGATGTAGAAAAATAATATAGTAATATCAAAAAAGTGCTATACAAGCATTTGGAGACATAGATAAAAAGAAAACAAAACAAGAAGCTTTTTGGATGGCTGAAGAAATAGAAAGGTTATTAACAGAAAAGAGAAATTATACAACAGATGGTTAACCAAGCAAACACATAACAGAAGACAAGAATATAAAGAAAAAAGTAACGAACTAAGACGAAAAATTAAAGAAATAAAAAACCAATACTGGGAAAAGAGATGTGGTCAGATTGAAGGTATGATAGGAGGAGCACGGTCTACTAAAGTTTGGAAGGCGATAAAAGGACAAAGTAATACGACCATCATTGTTAGATGCTGTGTCTGTATTTTGCTGTTTATTATGCATATATTTAATTAAGTACCTTACGATGTACCCTTTGATATATTATACACATATAATTGTGAAATGCTAATTATTCTTACAATGTTCCAAATTCGTTGTGAAACGCGATATCTTAATGGTTATTACTTCTTAAATTGTTATCTTTCAATGATTCACGAATTATCATCAAAGCTACCGCTGTTGTGATCAAACGCAAAATCCTTCGAAATCACTTATTTAGAACTGGTCACGCGCCGTATTTTGACATTGTGATAACAAACAAGCCAGCCTATATATATCTTGAAAGTAGGAACGATTATCATTCTTTACTTTATCCTTGTACTGTCTAGTTCATTCTCTACTTCATTTTTGTTTTGTATAGTTTATACTTTACTCCATTCTTAAACTTTATTTCTAAATTATTATAAAGAGTCATTTTTAGTTTAGTATTAAAATTTTATTATTTTATAAATTAATATTACAAGTTTTCTTTTCGTATTATTCCCGTTCAACTCCGCACATTCATCGCGAATTCTCAGCGATAATTCAATATTCTACCTGACACCATTGTCATTTAATTAATATGGGATAATGGAAAAAATACTATGGAGAATTGTTAACTGAAAATCGCAGCAACTACAAAGAGACAGCAGTACAAGTAATAGAAGAAAGAAATGATATTTACTTATTAATAACGGAAGAGGAAACTAAGAGGCATGTCCTGAATGTGAAAAATTCAAGATCTCCAGGGCCAGGCAACGTAGCTATAGAGTTAGTAAAGTACGGGGGGGGGGACGAAATTATCAATCGAGTTGCTCATTTGCCGAATAATTTTATTACATCATTACAGCTCCCCGCGGAATCGAAAAAATCCCATATAATTTCAGTATTTAAGGAGGGAAATAGAAAACACCCCGGTTGCTATACAAGCAGTATTAGTAGGTTGTTTGGCAAGATAGTTCAAGAAAATCTAAGAGCAAATGTTGGACACGGTATAAGCGAAGATCAGAAAGGCTTTACGCCTGGTCGCTCTTGTATGGAACGCCTTTTTACGTTACAGCAAATATTAGAAAAAAATATTTCAACAGGAGAAGAGATTCATCTTGCCTTTGTTGACCTAGAAGAGGCGGACGATTCTGTGCCGCAAAGTAAGCTTTGTATAGCTTTGACTCAACTTAATAAATACTCATTTACCCTATTGCGAGACGCCTAAAGTCGGGGTAACTGGCAATCCTTTTAGTGGAAACACACTCGGACACGAAGACCAAAGCTACTGTTGCGAGATTAATAAGAACACTTAAGTACAACCACTTGCATTTATTTTTCTGCCGTTTACAGAACACTTAAGTTTAATAGCGTTGTTTCTTAACTTTACGTATTTACATCTTCTTATTAACTAACTTAATTCTAAGTCCTTTCTGACCAAGAAAGCTCGGTGGGCGTTTACAAAGTTCCCAATAACCTATCAGAGCTGGTCTAAATTTTGGAATTTTGGCACGTCCACACGGACGTAATAGTTCATAATAGTTCTATGAATTTTAAAAGTTTGAGGCTTTCCCACGGTGAAAGGTGGTTTGCTCGGACCCTTTGGAAATTACCGCTATAAAGGATTAAAATTCTACTAAAAGCATTTGGTCCCAGCTGCAAATAATTTTTTTGATCGAGTTGCAACCGTTGCTTCTTCTAATCACGTACCGGTCATATACATCACTCAATATTTCGGTTTATGAAGTAAACCCTGCATAAACTTACTCTAATCTATTCGTGAGATTGGAATATCTCCAGCTTCCCAAACGAAAGGCACGTTTCTAAACATCCGCTTGTTGTAATTTAAATATGACATTTTTCCTACGAATTTTACCTTAAAATATTATTTTATACAGATGGCTTACAGCTAACTAAAGTACAGTATATTCCTACATAGTTCATTTAATTAAAGAACGCAAATCGTAACAACCCATACTGTAACAATATATGCTATGTTAGAAGAGGTAAGCAACTATCAAGTTCCATATCAATAACAAAGGGGTTTCGGCAAGGATGTAGATTATCACCAATACTATTTAACCTTTATTTAAAAATAGTATGGCGGAAATGGAAAAGAAACTGCGCAGGAATGAGTACACCTATTGATGGAAACTATATGTCTACACTCAATTTTGCAGACGATCAGGTGCTTATGGCACAAGATTCCTTTGATCTTGAAGTCATGTTGAAGAAAATTAAGGGATACGGAAAGCGATGGAAAGACGAGACCTGGATGGATGAAGACATGGCCCAGGAAAGAGAAGGCTTGAGAAACGGAGTGAGCAGGGAGCATTTAGCTGTTTAATGATAATGTTACCTTTGTTGTACTTATGTAGCTCAATATATGTTAAGAGTATGATCACAAGAAAGTTTTCAAATGTGTTTAATATTTTACTGTTATCATCAAAAGAGCACGGTAACTCAACGTGTTAACCACGCCAGAGGTTATAGGCAAGCGCCGTCGCGGTTCAGCAAATGCCGTCGCGGTTCAGTGGCGGTGAGCGGGGCTTAGAAATTAGCACTTTCCACATGGAAGGGGAAAGCCTTCCTCCCGATTGAGATTGTTAGGGTGTTTGTAAATCTCAATGGCTTCGCGAATCTTTCTGCTAAAGAAGAATGGGAATTTGCAGATGATGGAAGTTTCATCAAAAAGGATCTTATGACCATATATTTAGTGTTTAATTTATCTTTAGATGAAGCAAGAACCTGTGAGATTTTGCTCGGGGGTTTGAATACTGTTTGAATGTTTTGTTTTTGAAGAAACTTTCCTATGCTGTCGGTGACTTGGTGGATATAGGGAAGAAAGACTAGTGCTGCTGGAGGATCTGGTTTTGGAGGTTTGGGTGGCCGTGGATGAAGATGGCGATTGATGGCAGACTGTATATCCCTAGCACGGTAACCGTTATTCCTAAGAGCTTTCCGAATGTGATTTAATTCAGCGTGGATATTATCGGGTTGGGATATGAAAACAGCCCGGTGTACAAGCGAATTGATAACGGAAAGTTTTTGTGTAGGATGATGGTGGGAATCGGCATGTAGATAGTGATCAGTGTGAGTGGGTTAGCTATATACAGAATGACCAAGTTTGCCACTGGGTTGGCGAGAGACCTGTACATCTAAGAAAGGAAGAGATCTGTAACTTTCTATCTCCATGGTAAAGTTAATGTCAGGATGTTGACTATTGAGATGATTTAAGAAGACGGGTAACCTGTCTTTTACCATGTGGCCAAATAATAAAGGTATCGTCAACGTATCGGAACCAAACCTTAGGTTTCAATTCTGAAGATTCAAAGCTACGGTTTCGAAAGCTTCCATGAAGATATTGGCAACGACAGGTGAAAGAGGAGAACCCACGACCGCACCAGAGATTTGTTTAAAGAACTGCCCTTGAAATAGGAAATAAGTGGAAGGGAAGCATTTTTCTATCAAGGCAGGTAGACTTGAAGACGTCTCCCCATGCTCTGATAACAACTGTTGGATTATGACTATGGAATCGGGAATAGGAAGGGGCACCCATGCATTTTCTGTGTATTATCTTAGTATAGTCATCTCAAATTTCATGCCGAGTGCTTTCATTTATGAAGCGAAATACAGATACGTGAGCTGTTAAAGTAAGATAAGCACTGGAGAATTACAAAAGTTACATAGTGGCAAGCGAGCCTTCTTTCCAGCCTACAACTCGTCTCCTTTCCATTGAGCTAACTGGAGTACTTTTTTTGGATTGTTGCGGGTTTCCCACTTAATATTACATATTAATGTACCAAACAATCGCATTGGTTATAAGATGCAACCCGATGTCAACAAACTACTTGAAACCTATTTGCGACTTTTTCAACTTATTGCTGTTAAAACGACTTTATCCTATCTCGAAACAAATTACAGCCACCTTTGCAAACCTGAAAATTCGTCAGAATATGCCGTGCATTTTCTATTACTGTAACTACTGGAGACGAGACGTTATTATTGAAACATTCCCAAATAAGACTAAAATCATAACGTAAACGCGGCATCTTCTTTCCTTTTCAAGGAAGAGTGTTTGTTTTCAGCGTGTTCTATCATTGTGTCTTGGGCGATTTTATTTAATATCGCATTTGGCTGTAATTCCAAAAATAGGCTGTTAGCCCACTGGGACGGACCGTTAGTCCGATAGTCCACTTCTGTACGCAAAGTTTAGGGCAAATTTCTATCGGAAACGGCTACGCGGACAAACAAACGCGGTAGGCGAATTGATAAGCGGACAAACAAACAAGAAAGCGGCTAGCGAACGTTTTTTGCAAGGTTACTTTGTCTGCGGCACATTCAATTTTTGCTAATACAATACTTTTTCTATGTATATTTATATCATGTAAATGAGCCAGAAAAACAGCTGGATTCCGTTCTTGCGTTAGATCGGAAATCCTTTTTCTTCAAAGCAAAATAAAACGGAAAGCACGTCGCTCTCCGACGGTGCAGCGGAAATGGGAGATGGGCGCCTTAATTAGTAGTTTACTAAATTGCGTGTTTGTCAATAAAGTTGATCCACTTTGAGAGATTTTTTGTTTCGCGCCACTCGAAGCAACTCTATTTGAAGTCGTTCAAGCTGAAAGGTTAACTTTTCTGACGCAATATATAGCGGTAGGTAGCGTTCCACCTAAGCTGACACAAACCGAGATTCAAGGTATTGACAGCCGACACAAATGGTATACAAATGAATAAATCGGATTTGGATTGATACTCCAGTTTTCCAATTACAGTCCATAATCCGGCGAAGGAGTCAAGCAGCGATAGCACGTACTGTAATCGATTCCTTTGGTTTGTTGCATCCGTCTCGTTAGTACATTTTCCGGGAACGCCCGCCTTTCAATTTTTTATATCTCTCCCTTCGGATAAGATGACGAGTTTGTGGGAAAAGTACGCGGATACGGCGTTTATCCGACTTGGATTCTTGGACGGAATATATCCATTAATTATAATGTTCTTTCTAACTAGGTCAGCTCATTATATGTAATAGCCGCAACATTAGATTATAGTTTGCCGATGAAAATAATTTCACTGCGGAAGTCTAACTTCTACTTAATATTTAAGGAACTCAAAATACTGGTCGATATGTATCCCGATGTAACAGAACAGTAGAGTGGTTAACGCCTCCCAATATCGACAGCCTTACATTTTTAAATTAAACATTAAATATACTGACAGTCCTCTATTTCAAAACCAGCGTTTCTAAATTTTTCAAGCAATAACGAACGAAACTAATTATGCAAATAGTCTACAAATAGATGGAATGTGATTGAATTCGACAAAATATTTATGTATAATTTAATTGTGTAAATTCTGTTAACGCCTCACGATGGCTCCAAATTATTTACGTACTCAAATTCAATAAAATCAAATCAAATGTAGTATGATCGATAGAACACAAAGATCATAGTCCGATTAAATGAACTGTAAAGAAGAATCGAATTAAATTAAATTAAATTAAACCCGAACATACAGAGTGGCGCACATAACCCTTCCAATACAGTACGTGATGTATGCAATACAAGTTAAATATATAGGAAGCCAGATAACAGTTGGTAGAGCGTTAAGTTTGCATTAAGCAAGCTCTCAGTTCAAATCCTATGACGGGCGGAATTTTTCCGCAGCCTTGGCGATCGGTATCGGGTACGGTGAGACCATTTACAGTAATAAGGCACCAAATTAACTGTGCTCTAATCAGAACCACAGACACAAGTAACAAGGTTAATACATCACCAAGACGCAATGGTTGCTACACGAACACAAAAGGCACGCTCCAACTTTGAAACTCGGAAACATGGACCAAGTTGGGCACTGCACCGCCAAATACTAAGCGTACAAAGCCCCAGTCTCTACTCCGCTAGGTTAAAAAGAAGTTAGTGATAATCCATACATACATAGCAATTACATATATATCGTAGTAACTATGTAAGAGTAGTTACGCAATACAAATTACGGATGGAGGTAGGTCATATTTTTTGGGTGTGGGCATTTAGATAAAATGGGCCACAAAAAAATCTCAATTAGTATGCAAAGCCAAAGTGTACGATGAAAGACCAAAGGGGAGGCCAAATCACAGGTGAGATGACGTACTAGTAAACAAAGTGATTGACAAAATAGGAATTGATAGCTGAGAAGCGCTAGAAAGGGCTGAAAACAGGAAAACATGAAAGAAATTATATGATACGTGATTAATAAAGCTCGACTATAAAGTTAAGAGTAATCGATTAAGTAAGCATATTTTTCAAATTGTATTTGAAATGTTTACGATTGTGGAAAAACGATTTATTATTTAATATGACGAATGTCGTAAAAATTGGCAGACGGCTTCCAGAAAGAAAGCTGCCAAGCAGAAAAAATCAGACGTTCGAATCATCTTTACTATAAGGGTGGTCAACTTGTAACATCCCCTAGAAGACTAGAATGTTGTCACCAAAAACAGTCACCCATGTAAAAAATCATATATCCATTATTGAGGTAGTAGATGAAAATGTGCATGTTAGTCAGAGAGGACTAAGTAGAGATCTTAGAATAAACAATATAGTAAGTAATTGGGGTGCGTTCTTTAGGGCACCAATTAAAAAGAAAACTCTTTTCATCCAAGCCAATATTTCGGAAAGCTTTATTCCTTTACCAAGGAAACTACGATTAAGTTATCAGTTATAGAGAATTCCATCAGAAAACAGTGTGCGAGAAATTTTAATTGACTTGACTTTTAATTTAAAAAGCGAGATTAGTTTTAGTGGAATGTGAGTGTTTACCCAAAAAATTTGGTATATAATCCATCATTAACTGTAATTGATAAAATATCTTCATATTCTCTAAACGCTTATTCCCACTGACTCAAACAACCCCTGCTGTGTATTTTTAAACGGTATCTGCAAATTAAAGTATTTCAAGAATATTGGAAACTTGTCTTAGTAACACATATTTTCAAAACCAGCAGTAGATCAATCATTGAAGACTATGGACATATAGCATTATTATCTAAAGTATGATCAAAATAATTTTCATCTAGTATGGCCATGGAATAGTTCCTAATTTATGAATGGAACTACATTTATACTTAATGTCGAAATTTGACATTTGCTTTGTGAATGAGTTATAGTTGCATTTATAAATTAGGAAGTATTCGATGGTCACACTAGATGAAAATTATTTTTGATCATACTATACTTTCGCTAAAGCATCCTAACAAATAATCTAGGATAACATTTGGAATTGTAGCTTGCTGCTGTACTCACACATGAATAAATAAAATACCAACTAAATTAACAAACCAATTTATATTCAAACGTATACAGGTACAAACGTTGCGTGAACGCCACTGTCTATGCAGTCAAATAGTGGTCCAACGTCAGAAATCCACGTTTAGTTGTAGTCGCAATGGCATGAGTATGTTGATTTCATTAGCATGGACCGCACGACTAATAACTAACAAAAAATGGTTTAGTTGGCGTGTTTTGTTCTAAGCGAGTGTAGGGTGTCCTGGAATATTTTCCTCTTTCCTTGTGGTTAGAGACCACGCCTCGGAAATCTAATTGGATTGGTTCGCCGATGCAAACCTTTCCATGGAAGTCGTTAGAACCGTATTCTCAGGAAAAGTGATTTCCAAGCGGGGAGACATTAATTGGCAGCCCAGAACTTTAGAACACCCATGGACTTCTTTCTATAGGCTTACCTCAAACAGTCTTTATTAATTAACAGAATCATTTCCAAAGTAAGAAAACCATATGCTCGCAATTGAAAACATAGTTGTTTGGCTGCATCGTAAAAATGCTAGAATTGGAATTTGACTTAACGGTTACCATGATTAAAAAGGTAGCTCATAGACTGACTGGACAAACCGGAAGGACTAACTTCTTTAATGAAGAAAGTGACACTGCAAGTCGATGGTGGTGGACTCAATATAAAACAAGATTCGATCTTACACTTCGAGTTCCCAAACGTCTTGCAGCATACAGAACATCTATGTCCAATCATGGGATAGTAGGGGATATTTTTTACTAAATTAGAAGCTCTTCTTTAAAAGCTAGGAATCAAGAAAATGCATGAGAAAGCATCCGCTGATAGATGGAAAACTCATACCCTTTCGGGTTGCATCTATACCAATGGATCGTGGATTCCACAACTGATAATAATCATTGAAGGGATACGTTGGAATGACAACTTAAAACGTGGCTGTACTGCAAAAGCTTTAGTAATAATCACCAAAATACTGAATTAACACGCAAATATTTTTGGCATGGTTTGATTGAAACCAAACTACAATTCAGCTAAAACAATACCAAAAACAAAAAGAAAACTTTTGGAATAGGTGAAGACCGGGAATGCGGTGTACGTGTAGGCAGTTGTTATGAACATTATAAGAAAAATACAGGAGCCAAATGGGTTTAATCCTTATGTGGTTATGCCATTGAAAACACTTAAATGCCCATACAGCGTCTCTCAGGGACCCCTCTGAAATTTTCAAGTGCTGTTCAGGTTTTTCATGTAATTCCTCTTCACTTTGAATTTCCATGTCGTCATTTTCCGTTTCCGAAACCTTTTCCAAATAAATCCTTCTTTCACATTATTGGAGGCATCATTGCTGTAATATACAATTTGCCCCCGGATTGAGTTATAAAGAGCTACGACTGACAAAACATTTTTGAATTCTATTTTCATATTTGGTACTATTTAAACTAATTGTAAGTATATTTTACTTTTCGATAGACAAAAAATATTTTTTATTTAGGTATTTTCCTATTCTAAATACGGCAAAACATTATTAAGAAAAGTTGTTCAAAATGTAGAATTATGAATGTTATTACGAAAACTTGTTCTAAATGCTAAATTATGCCTCACTGCAAAATTTAAGAAATATCGGCTTACGTTTATGAAACCGTGTGTACTAAATGAAGTAACTTTAAGAATTCTTTCTAATAAACGCAGTTTCATACAAGCAAGCTAATATATCTGAAATTTTGCAATGGGCTATAATTTTACTTTCTGAACAACTTTTCTGCTGTATTTTACAGAAAAGGTATTTTAGCTTTTTAGCTGAATAAAAAATATCTTTTATCTTCTGCCAAGGCCTTCTTGATTGGAAAACATGGAAAATATACTTAAAAAATAATATCAAGCCAAGTAGGGCTGAATCTCTAAACATAAAATTGAAATTCATGTTCTTTTTTGTCAATCATACCTCTTTGCAGTTCAATCCGGGAACATACTGTAAAGTCTGTTTCAGAATCACAATTAAAATTTCCCGAAATATCTTCAAGTTGCTTTTGCGGTAATGGTCTGTATCGTATGAAACGGTTCATTTCGAATAAAGAAGTACAAAGAAAAAGTATATTCAAATAAATACTTTGTAGTAGTATAAACTCCCTATAAGACTCTATTTACCTTAATCATGTCTTCAATGGAAACAAACGCCATGCAGAGACGTAACACACCGAAGTGGTATGCAGTATCCGACACATACCTAACGGCGGTGTTGCTAATATGTTCAAATAAAACAAATTAAGAGAATTTGTAAGGTTAGGCCCCACACGGGCACATATGACATGTGTGATGGAGGTAGTATTGGCCCAGATTAACTTTTTATTACACTTTCCTTATAACAATGTATGCTAATACAATATAATTGCTTTTTTCCAAACGTTTACCTACATCTCTTTCCTTAAACAGATAATTGTTTGTTATATATAATAGTTTTAACGACAATTCGAAAGGTTCAGGAAATTACCTATGCCTTATCATGGAATTAACCACCTCTATCACGAAATTACTTAACGCGAAGTTTCTTTCACAATTTTTTTTTCTCAAACGAAACAAAATTTTTGCGAAAATCTGACATTCGATGCCCATATCAGAAAACTTTGTCACATATGTTCTGTCATCGCAAAATGTTATAAATGTAACGAATATACCTTATTATTGTACTGCTGGTTGGGTTTGTCCCTCTTTTTTGCACTGCGGCCTAAGACCTATTGTGTTTCTCCGTGCTTCACTTTGCCTCACAGAGGCACTCCAACGTTTTGAAAAAACTTCTAATGCGTTTAATGAGATGTTTATCAGCAGTTCGGGTTGGATTGTTGTTTCCCCAAAGTGTTTTTATCGTAGAGTATAACCAGTGAATTGGAGTCTCGTCCTCGTCTTCTTCACAGAAACTGCAATATGTCTCTGTTACCGCTCCTATTGTGTGCATATGTTTGTTCATATAATAGTGTAAAGGAATTATCCTTGTTACTCGTATATGTGTTTTATTTTCTCCCTTCCATTTCCAGGAGTGGCAATGTCTCTTTCTTGGACGGTTTCCCCAGAATTTTCAATGACTATCTCGTAACCAGCTTCTAGTTTGCTCCCTGATCATGCTGTAAGCTATGTTACAGGTAGGCTCGTTTTCGTTGCCTATATTATTCCCTGGTGACCTGGGACGCACAACAAGCTCAGTTTGTTGTGTTCTCCCAGTTGAACCAGTTTTCTGTGGCATTCATGTACCCGTTCTTATTTAAAATGGTTGGATGGCAGCGCTTAGCTGCTTAACTATCCGTCAGGATATGTATCCTCCTACCTTTGTAGGATCTCTGCACCATTAATTGGGTGCAGCTGAGAATTGCTGTTATCTCGGTCTGGAATACAGTTGCATATTGTCCCAGGTCCTAGACCTGCTCCATTTTCTGTTCTTGATCCTTCTGTGTACCAGACTTCTCCCTTTAGTTTGATTAAGACTTCTTTTTCGTTTCACTCTTTCCTCTTTGGAAGATATACTTCGAATTCGATATACGAACTTCGATATACTTTTGGAATTGGTAATATGTCTTCATTTTGTCCGACTTAGTTGGAAGTTGAGGTTTTCGCGTGATCGCTTAAAGATATCGGTATTAGTCCAGTCAAATAGTAGAAAATAGGGGAAAGTTTTGGTGGAGTTTTGATATATGGTTCCTATAGGTTTTTTGGGAGGGGAAGCACCAAAAAGCAGATGGGAAGACCAGGTACTAGAAGACATAAAGAAGCTAGGGATACAAGAAGGGAGGAGAAAGATAATGGACCGAGGCACATGGAAGAAGATAACGGGAGAAGCAAAGACAAATGACAGGCTGGAATAAGTCAAGAAAGAAAGAACGTGGAGTAACTCACCACAAAAAGAGAGTTCTAGAGCTCAGGAAAATGAGCGGCTACAATTCCTTAAGGAATGTACAGCCTCTATATATATATATATGGTTTTTGGGTCGCTGTACAGGAATATCAGGTTTTCCAATAAAAATGTTGACCGGAAACAGGTTTTTTAAGCAAAAACGGTGTAAAAACCGATTTTCAGCTTTTCTAAAATTACCCGAAAGCTATCCATTTTTCGTAAATGTTGAACCCATATGAACTGAAAGAAGATAAAATTTCCTACATTTTATGTACTTGAGGTTTTTTCTCCGACCAATCGTTCAGCCGCTAGAGCGTCGCAAAGTTATAGTCCAGTCAAATGGTAGAAAATATGGGAAAGTTTTGGTGGAGTTTTGATATTTGGTGCCTATATGTTTTTTGGTCGCTGCACATGAATATCAGGTTTATCAATAAGAATTTTGACCGAAAAAACGTTTTTTAAGCAAAAACGGAGTAAAACAACGATTTTTTTAAGTTTTTCTAAAATTACTCGAAAACTATCCAATTTTGTAAATGTTAAACCTATATGAAACGAAAGAAAAAATTTCCTACATTTTAAGTACTTGGGGTTTTTTTCTCCGACCAATCGTTTAGCCGCGAGAGCACCGCGAAGTTAGGTGTCAAAAGCAAAAAAGGGAATTATTCCAGTTTATTTAAAAGTAATTCCCAAACTATCCATTTCTCGTAAATCAAAAATAGTATATGAAATGAATCTTCATAAATGAAATGTTGGCAAACCTGATATTCGCGTACAGTGACCCAAAAAACATATAGGAACAAAATATCAAAACTGTCCCCTATTTTCTACCATTTGACTGGACTACAACTTCGCGGCGCTCTCGCGGTTGAACGATAGATCAGAGAAGAAAACCTCAAGTACATAAAATGTAGGAAATTGTAACTTCTTTCATTTCATATAGATTCAATATTTACAAAAATGGATAGTTTTCGGGCAATTTTAGAAGAACTAAAACAAAACGGTTTTTTACACCGTTTTTTGCTTAAAAAAAACATGTTTCCGGTCAAAATTTTTGTTGGCAAACCTGATATTCGTGTACAGCGACTCAAAAACATACAGGAACCAAATATCAAAACCTTCCTCTATTCGTCTTTTTTGAGCACCATTTGACTGAACTATATGGCATCCCCGATGTCTAGGATAGCGATCATGAACTTGTGTTTTCAGCAAGGAAAATACCTTACCTTAAACGCAATGAGATATTAGTCCCACAAGAATCAAATCCGTAGCCATTGTTATTTAAATATTTATAATTGCTTTTCAGATTGTATTCAGAATACAAAGAGCTTATTATTTGCAGATAATATGAAGTTATATCAAAAAATCTGGTATGATACACGCACACAACATCCTTTTGCAGTGATCTTATAATTGATTTTTTAATTTTAATTTTTAAGAATTTGTCAAACAATTTCAAAAATTATTAATTCGACAGAAACCGTACAAAATAGAGAGTTACCATTGGCAAAAATGAGACCTAACAGACATAGGGTAAACATCACAAATGGCACAATTTGAGCGGCTGCAAGCGGCAGACTCGAGCAGTGGACTAGAAACTGGCTCGAAATATTCGCCTGGGAGCGCGCGGAGTTCGAATCACAGCGGACTACATTTTTTTAAATTGATGTAATTCGAGCGAGGAAAGTTTCGTGTAAACTCTTTACAGATTTTTTACTATATGTGAAATATTACAGTAAAAAGGAAGGCATCTGTAATTGCAAATTTGGTTATTCTTCTCTGACGGAATTCGGTTTTAGTTGTTTGAACAGTTTTTAAAACACTGAAAGAAGAAGCCTAAGGGGTTACCGTTATTAACTGTAATTTGCTTAATAATATTGAATTGAATTGAAAAAATCAGGTGAAAGTGGAATATAATTATGAGACAAATGGCGATTAAAACAATAAAGAATAACCTGAATTTGTTCAAGAGGGCTTGCTGTAAATGCTGAAGGTAGCTTTATGTGGTTGATTATTAATTATAAGTAAGAAGTGAAGAACCGTAATTGAAGAATTAAGAAAATCTGAAAAAGTATCACCTTCTGTGGAGTTGTTGAAAACACCAAGGACATCGTTCACATACCTACCCTAACAGATAATATTATTCATGAAAATGTCGGCCAGTAAAGGAAAAACATTGACACCCAGAGCAAGGCTAGTGATCTGTTGTTAAAAAAACATTAATAAATTTAAAACAATTTGTTTAAGACAAATAACCAGGAGAGATAAGAGGGAATGAATTTGTTTATCAGAGTGATTATTGTTGACATGCTTAGTTTTAATAATAAAATGACTTTGCTTCAAAATTCCAAAACTCCACCTTCCTAATAATTATACTATGTATTATTTAATTCGATGTAGCGAATTTATTTTCTAGTATTCCCTTCTCTGAATGTGTTGATATTATTATCGTTAGGTTAAAACCTTAAGCATTTATTTGCTAATAGTACAGACAGAACCTCTATATTTAATCTTTTAGGTATTTATTATTAAAATTGCTCTGCTTACCCTGCCTTTTATACCGGGTATCCAATTTCAAACTGAAACGTAGGAATTTAACATTGTTTTTAGCAGTTTCATGCATTCCTGCTCGCCAATTCAAGCTACAGAAAATATGTTGGTATCATGGAAAAAACCAAAATTATTACGCATCTAATGATATCAAAAATTAGATTATTTATGTCAAATTTAATTGAAAAATATCTTTCACTCTACTGAAATTAACACCACTGTAATATGTTTTAACGATAAAAACTTACTCTTCGTTCGAGTAATCGTTCATTTTATAAAGTAAAAACTACTAAACTAACTCTGAATGTCATCAAATAACAAATTAATTTGAGTATAGCTGTCAACTTTTTTCAAGTCAAGACAACTCATAAAAAACATGAAAATTTTGATTAATATTTTTTAATGAAAATTGACAAAAATAGTTTAATTTTTGATACCATTAAATGCGCAATAATTTTCTCTTTCCATTGATATCAAAACATTGAATTGACCAGCAAGAATCCATGAAACTGTTAGAAACAATGTTAAATCCCTATGTTCCAGTTTGAAAGTGGGCACCCGGTATAGGCTAATCGGGGCGATCTTTAATTAATATATGACACTTTCATTCTCACTTTTTTCAGAAAATAATGTTAATAAATCTTCCTTTGCTAATCATATATTTACTACAACCATAACTTTGACACTAATAAGTACTAATTTTGAAATGCTTCACAGTAAAGGTAAGGATTATTCATTAATTTTTAAAAAATGCTTGAGATTACAAAAATAAATAGGGAATGTGGTATCAACAAAATCACTGATTTTGACGAAAACCTTATTTTCTTAAAACTTATTTAGTTATTTACTTCAATTAACGTTTATGTTGTAATTTTGTCTAACTTTTATATAAATGTTTTAAATTTCGAGCGGCGTTTCTAGTTATTTTAGGTCCTGCGTCATCATTTTGGAGTTGTCATTCATTGAGGCTTTCTTAATTAAGTTAGTTTACGCCTTGCGCAGTCCTTAAGATTTCCTTGTGATACCTTAAGAGGTCAATATTTTGTTATCTAATGTTATAATATCAAGAGATAAAAAAAACTGTTCCTCAGCGGGCTTTGAAATTCAAACATTTGAATAATATGTTGGTAGCACTGTAAGTCTATGTCAAATTCTAGGTTAGCAGGTTAGGTTTTGTGTCAGTTTTGACACAGACTGACGCAAAATCTAACCTGTTAACCTAGAATTTGACATAGACTTACAGTGCTACCAACATATTATTCAAACGTTTGAATTTCACAGCCCGCTGAGGAACAGATTTTTTTGGATCTCTCGATACATCATGTATACTGTAAAAATGTTTTCCCATTCTTATCTCTGATAATTTAATCTGGCATAAGTTTCAACTTTTTAGAATAATTAATATATCATATAAGCCTGAGTATGAGTTAAGGTTTGGCTTGAAACATGTAGCTGCTTCTTATAAAATTGTTATTTAAGCAGTTTTTTGTTTATACCGGACCCCATTGTGTACTGTCGAAGTACTTACTTTCAACATGTCTAAATTATTAAATAACACAATTTATGATTCAAAACTTCGTGTGTTGCTAAAAATTGCTAAAAATTTCTCGATTGCTTAAACGTAATTTACCGAAGGCAGTATTTTTTGCTGGCTAACGAAATTAGGTCTGTTAAGGATTTGGATTTAGCTATGAATCTTGGCAAATTTTAGGAAAACATTACAATTTACCAAATGTTAAAATAAAATAACATGAATCTACCGTAATTGTTTTCTTAGGCATACAATTGTCCACATTTGTTATTGTGCTACGTTTCTTTGTAAAGGAAAAATGCCTGGTTAGGAATAAGTTTGGAATTACATTAAATTCATATTTTACAAATAAATAATTGTCATTCTGTACATTTCCTTCTTTAATTTAAATAATTTTTTAGAATACACAAGTACAAATGCCTTGTATTTAGTATTATATTCATCTGCTTGTTTGTCTGTTGTTTGTACAAACGCCATCGATATTCACGACGCTTCGGTTCTTTTAACGACATAAATAAACGCAATCGGAACGAAAAGGCTAATAAAGCTCACTGAATGAGAAGCGTCCGGTTTTTAAGTATACGTCAATACAATACAAACTTCTCAACTTCCAACAAATCTTTATACAACCTCCACAAACTGTTAGAAACTTGTAAAGTTCAAACCATTAAAAGAGCAACGAGTTAGGAAATACTTCGCGAGGTAAAATAAACGCTAACTAAACACCACTAGTTTCCTGAATTGAAACTTCGCCGTTAAATTTAGGTATTAAAAGTTTTCGTTTGTTTTGATGTAATGGTATTTTAAACACGATTTCTTGAATACGGTTAGCATACTTTAGCGGAATGAGCCACTCGAGAAGCAAAGAGTGAAAAGCGGGAGTCGGAGGTGAGAGGTCGAATCCGCCCCAGCAACCAAAAAATTCCGGGAAATTTTCCGAGGGTGTGCATGACCGAGCAATCCGTCAGTGAATTACTAGGTCATGTAATGGGTTACAGGCGACGCATAGCGATTCAATGACGTGATTAATCGGGGCGATTTTTATTTTGGCAAGGCATACTTTAGTTGTGATCATAATTCCGGTTGTTGCCGCTCGCTCCGGGCGCCCGGATTTAGCGTCAACAATTCGACTCAAAACTTGGAAATACTTTTCGAACGTTCGAAAGAGTTGCCCGAATCGCGAGCAACTAAAGAATTCCAGGCGGGAAATTTGCAGGGTATTTATAAGTGGGGTGGGCGGAAGAAGCAAACCAAGTAAGAGAATGATTAATTCCGCTACGGAACGTTGTGATAACATATTTTGTTTGTTCCGCATAAATTCGTTTGTCGAGCCGCTCTCTCGAATTGTGCGTCCACTCCTTTAACACGCTATAAACTTATTTAATTAATGATGTTAATTATTTACACTGAGTAAATAAATCAAGTGCTAATATTTCATCCGGTAGTCATTCAATTAAAAACCCTTGATATATTATCTCGCGCAGCACCCTTCATGTTTTATACAGATGCTAGTGGTTCTAATTATTATTCTCTTGTTTATAACACTGCAATTCACAAAAGCCGACTAACGGCGTTGGGGAAGTGACGTTGGCATTCGTAAGAGAACGAAAGTAAAGACATCGCCTATTAAATCTTTGATTGATCGCGAGTGACAAGTACGGGGGCTCTGCAATTAATAAGACTACAAGTTCGCAGTTACGTTAATTTGACGAATTAAGTCAGTCGGCGCGGGTTTATTACAACTTCGCCCCCTCGCGCTCAAAATAGACTTTTTAAAAATTGTCCTACATATTTTACAAGCTTCAAGAAAGCCCGTGAAAATCTCTACCACGGCAGTATGAAACAAACGTCACTTTGATGAAGCACTTCGCTTACAAAAAATAATAACGGCGCCATCCATCAAATGCAGATACGGGGGCTACCCAATTTTTATCTTACTTCTTATTACAGGTGGGAAACCCAGAAATGACTGTTACGGGTTGTAACACTACGAGTTGCAACGTCGGAAATTTGCTCGCCCTTTAGAATTTTTTAAAACACTCTTGGGGTGTAATGAGCTACAGCTAAGGTTCTGAGCACCAGCACCAAATGATGTAATTTTCCAGCTTCTTCTGCTTAATATTTCATCGGTTAGGTTCTGAAGTTATACTTATGTTTTAGTAATTGTGTGGTTAAGCAAGCAATTTGTCATTCTACTACCCAAGGAATAATATTGCAGTGACACGAAACTTGCCATTAACGTCCTTTTCAATGGGTTTAGACATTTGGACTAGAACCGAACTCAGTAATCAAAAAGTTCCTTAAAATTAAGTATGAATAATTGCGTTTGTTGATGTAATATACTTAGCACGTAATATACCGCCTGCATCTAAAATAAAATGGGCAGCTACGAAAAGTTGATAGCTTTAGTAAATAAAGAAATTAATTCGTTTGTTCTTATATAAGTAAAGTGCGATCCAAAACAATCAAGGCCGGCTCTGGAATGTCAACTGCACGTCTTAGATTGCACCATAAATAGTGTAGTCAACTGTTGCCATTTTGCCTTAACAGCAGAAATTAAAAATGATGATTTGATCACGTGTCACCTATTTCTTACTTCAATGAACACACAGAAGCATTATTGGTTGCTAGGGGCCTAAAATCCTTAATGAAACACATTGTTAGTTCAGAGATAAATTAATTTTCGGTTATTTTCAGCTATGATTACAGATATTTTTGAAGTAAACGGTGTCTGAGCACTATAATTATTTTATTTGAAAAATTATGTGGCCTTGAACAGGGCTTCGTCGTAGTGTAGAGAGCAAATCTGCTGAAGGTCATGCCATTCATCTAAGTATATTCATACATTTAGACGTCGTTTCAAATTCTTCTGTGTCCTACAGATCTTTCAGGTATTCGCTATTGCTTAAAGGATTTGAATATACTAAACTTTTTAGATTCGCAAAAAATAGATAGCTAACGGTGCGTTTAGACAATTCTGCTTACAAATCTCCACTTATTATATGGTCATCGTAAGAGTGGTGTAGATAATCCAATATTTCCCGAACTGTGTGCGCTCTGGTACCGTCCTGTTGAAAGCATCCATTTTGCAGTTCGTCATCCACATAGTTTAAAAACACTCAAAATATTGTTCTCAAAGAGTATTAGATCAACTACTTAAACATCTGTGAGAAAATGTGCAGTATTTTCCAACTTTCCACGGTGTAAAGGAGTTTTGCGGAATATAAAAGGATATTCCACATCCCCATTGTGTTAATCGAACAATTGACATTACTAAATTCTCATGTTATGAATCATTGTTAAGAATTCATCGAAAGCTTACCTATAAGGATACCATTGGACATCTTTCTTGAGTGTTTGAAGGTAACCTTGTGAACGTTTTCATAATGGCTTTGCTGGTTCATTAGTATGACACCATTAATATTTCGAATAGGTGGACGCCCACTGCCTTCTATGTATATATGTAATATCACTACTGCCGTTATAACAACGGTAGAGTGTTTGTTACGGTATTAGGCAAATCTTTTAGATATAATGCATAAGGAAATGCTTGTCCATATAATATTGCAAGCTGTATTTCACTTCACAATTTCCTTGTGTGTTGATTACACTGTAGATACTTTTAGTTCACTCATTGACTAAAAAACTGACCAGAATGCATTCTAGCATATGGGAAACTACCACGATGCCATAATATGTACAGTTACGGACACCTCAAAGTGCACGGTTTTTTATTACTATGGTTATTTTTACGATTTTTTGGCTTATTAAATGGGGGTTTCTCCAGTGGCGTTGCTCGTGATTATAGGAATAGGTATTACTTTTTTAATGTTTGTATTTTAGCAAAGTTTCACAAGTGAACAAACTATACGATAATATGTAAGTATTTAATAAATATGTGTCAGTATTCAATTGCTACTACGCTTTGCAGTTTGTTTCACATAGAGTTGACCAATGTTTCCATATTGTATCCTTCTCTCAGTTCCTTCCAAGCATTTCTTATTTTTTCCCATAATTAATCGCTTTCGTTTGGTGCAAAATCCCTAGTATAAGTTTTTGTAGTTAAATAGCCCCAAACATTTTTTATGGGATTCCGGACCTCTTGCAGGCCATGGTAATAAATTGATATTATTCTCATCAAACCATCAATGAACAACCCCTGCTGTATGCACAGGACAGTTATCCTGTGAAAATAATGTTATCAATTACGTTAACATAAACAAAATTAGTTACTTAGGTAATATATTGCCTGTTGAAAAGTAAATTGATTAGGAAAGACCTCTCTTACAGATGGCAGCATCACACTTTGCAAAATGTTGCGATCATATTCAGCATTCAGTCGACCATTAATTCTATAGCATGCCCCAGATCCGTGAGCATTGATCCATCCCCATACGTTTACAGAGGATCATTCACTACTCCTTAAGGGTTGAACATAATATTGCTCCTCAAATCTTGAATTTTGTGGTCTACACACCCTTAATCGTCAATTGGTAAATGATTGAAATACCATTGAAATACCCTTTCACCTGAGAAAACAGTCGTGTTCCAAAAGTCGTCGATATCATTCAAATAGTCGGTTGCAAATTGTACTCTTCATTTTTTGTTCTCTGGTGCTAAAAAAACTTTTCTTGCAGAAGTCTTTGCTGCTAACGACTTTTAATTTTGAAAGTGCAGCTCTTGCTCACATGCAAATCTGTTGCGACTCCACTCAGCGACCAGTTCTCTTCCAGATTTGTAATAAATAGCTCGCAGTTTCTCTGCTTCTGACAAATGTCTGGGAATTTTCCGAGTTTTCAGTTCTATGACAGTTGATGACAAACGTAAACGTCAAACTCGACGTTTATGATTAGAATATCGTATTACAAGCTAAAAATCTGCCGTGCACTTTGAGTTGGCCGCAACGGGACTCTATTGCTACTAAGAAAATTTAAATTAACTTTCTTTTCTAACCCCTCATTTCCATACACGAATACACAAATCATAAATAATATATCTATGAAGCCCGAAGCGCTTCTTCATAAATTGCACATAGCACAGTACATTTTCTCTTCTTTCAGCTAATTCATCTGTATTCGAATAGGGTTCGTATTCTTTTTTCTGAAGTGACTGGGTTTGTTGGCTTCTCTTTCAGCTACAGTTTTATCTTTGTTAATGTGTGAACTAAAGAGGTTTCCACACTCTTCTTTAATTTCTGTTGAAGCATACATGTTGTCAGGAATTGGAACGCCTAAATGTTCGTTTTTTACGCAGTTTCCGTTTCTGCTTGAAAGGCTTGGTGCTATCTACAGATCGAAAATCACATTAATAAAGTTTCCAAGGATGGGATCACCACCTACGTCCATAATGTTGTGGCAAAATACAGACTACTGGGACACGTTGAAAGGGTCTTATTAAACAGCCATGACAGAAATTTTGCGCCCTGATATGTATTGAAATATCAGAACGCATTTGGATATTCAATACACGAAATTTGACGTTGCGATTATTTCCAATATAATAAAGTTGGAAGTTATTTCTGCCGATTAGAAATTTATGGCGATACTCACAGTACAAAGGGATATGAAAACCTTTATTTGTGTTACTATTTTCATTTTTAACACATTTAAGTTAGTGCAAACCCAATCAGAATAGGAGAATTCCGTGAAAACCACTATTAAAACTCGCAGCTTTGATATCCGTTACGATGATTCAAATTGTTTACTCTATTGTAGTTTTCTTTTTTCTTCTAATTATTATAATATGCTTAACCAAAAATTATCGTAGAATAAAATTATTTGTTTTATTATATAAACTATAATGAAAACTTGACCTGCTTGCTTAAGTGTGTTTCAACTCACATATGTATGTTTTTTATTGCTTTCTAGTAGCTGCTACAAATCAACTTTAGTAGAGTGAGTAACAGCTTAAGCGCGCGCCAATGTGTTTGAGCATTACAAGTCCATGTGTGAGCCCATGCCGCGCATTAACTCGAGTCGGGGTTGCAGAGTGCGCCAGGGTCTGCTTTGAGCTGGTGGAAAGTGAGAGTGTGCTTCATCTACAGGCACAAGTGCGCGCCGGGCGACCTTAGTTGTAAAGGTGTTGCTTAGCTTCAGTTAAAAGCGAGTATTTTTACATTCCCTGAGGAACTCATAGAGCAAAGGAACTTTTGCAGCAGAGACCTGCTGACTTCACGAAGCATGCTGAAGCATTTCCTACATTGCTCTTTGCCGAGTCCGCGTCATCGAGTGAAGCACTAGTAAAATCACTGCTGGGAAAACCTGGAAGGGCCAGATCCAGGTTACTATCAACAGGAGCTTTTCCTAGCCACGAAATCAAGTAAATAAAACACAAGACATCTTATTGCTATTGAGGCACTGGTCATAAAAAAGGTAAAAATTAATTTATAAAACGGTTGGCCGCCAAAGGCGCCCATTGCAATTTGGCACCCAAATGAATAGGTTTCAAATAACCCATTACAAAATCTATTAACTATCCTCTGCCACATATTTATTTTCCACTATTCATTTGATATCATCTCTCCAACCAGTAAACGCTATCTTCTTGTTTCTCTGAGTTCTTCTGAATTATATTATTTCTTAATGAGATTAATAGTCCTGCACAACTCCACATCATTTATCCTATTCTTACTTTTATTTCAACGCATTTGGTTTGTTTCCTTCTCCATATAATCCACATGTTTTCCTGTCAGCATCGATGGATCTTTTAATAGCCATTTGTAATGCTTGAAGCTTTTTAGCTGTTTATTGAGTAAGAGTCAGGATCTTTGCTTCATAGGTTGAACAGTAAGTACATATTACTACCATAGTCATTTATTGTGTAACGTTAGTCAGATTTTTAAGCTTCTGTTTCAGAGCCTTTAATCGCTATATGGAATATAACTCGTGTTGTTTCCAAAGAATTGTTTACCTGCTGTATTTTAATGTAGACAGACTAACTTACTGAAGGTCGCATCCAGGGGTATCGTTTTAATTTGGCTTCGTGATTTTCTATACACATTTTATTATTGAGACCTAAGTAAACGTTGGAGCTTACCTGCTCAATTTGCTCCCTTTCAATTTTAATATAACTGACCTCCGTTCTTGCCATAACCTTCGCTTTCTGTTTGTTTATGATTAAGCTCATTCATTAGACTGTTATCTAACTCATATCTTTCAATTCACGGAAACTTAAATACTTCCATCTATATTCAATTCCATTACAGTTCATTTCCTCTATAGGTAAAGGATCACCTTATTAATTTTGTTTTCGATCATTATTTGATAACATACTCTTTAATTTTGTTGTACTTATAGCATTTCTATAGATGTTTTTATTATGGTAGATTATCGGGTGTGAATTCTAGGTTTTCTAAGATGCCTTTACCCCTAATGGGAGATTATATTCGTAGCATAAAGGATATGTAATTTTAAAATATTTACTAGATGTAGTTAAGGGTATTCAGTAATAAAACCGTTTGAGGTTGGTTATGATTTACTAAACGTATGTTTAGATTTAGTGCACCTTCTCTCAAATGTTATATTATCTGCCATGTTATTTTCAAATTTTTAATAAAGGGAAGACATACGGTTGTGAAATTATGGGCAACCCCAAACGGTTTTATTAATGAACACCAGTTATATTCTATTAGCTTCTGTTTTTAATCAATGTGCTATCATTTAACATCGCCGAACAAGTAATAGTATTATAACTATTAATTATTAACAGTGCTAGTTCCTGTAGTCAAGCACTAACTTATATTCAATGTGTTTATTAACTAATGTCGTTAGAACCTCTAGTCTAAAAGCATTTACCTGCGTTATGATTACTATTAATTATATTAGGAAGATTTTCTTTTATTCATTTGACACAATGCTCTTTTAACTTTATTTGTGTCTATCCTAGTACTATCAATATTTAACTTGCTTTCCATATATTTGGTGGATTTGTTTCTACTTCTAGTTGTTCTTGATGCTTACAAAATGTTGCACTTAAGTTCGATTATAATATCTTAATCTTTTTATTAGTGTAATATATTAGATCGACGCATAAATTCACAACGTCGTTATTAAATTGTTACGATCCAAAAAGGGTCGTCATGCATTTTTCATCTGGTTCGCCGCAGACTCAACAATTTCGAACGCCGACGTAGGCTTCGGATCACCTAATTACTTTAGCAACCTTTGAATTTAACAGTTACTCGCTCTTGCCTCCAAAAATTCATAATGCCAAATTTTGGAGGTGAAAAATATCTTTTTGGTCGCCATGTTTTTCAAAAATTCTTAATTCTGTAAGTTTTGCTTCTGAACGTACATGATGGATATTTTTATGTGTCACGCCTTATATGGATTTCTCCCGACGAAACCGCCGCAGGAGAAATCTTGGTCCTGTCATTGGATCGTCGCAGCCACATGATTACTTTATGCTATGGTATTTTTTTAATCAAAAATGTCTACTAGATCCACACTCTGAGGTAGGACTCATTTGTAACTACTTTCACGTTGGCTAAGGCCCTTTTTTATTTTTTGTGCTTGCTTGCTTCTCTGTCGCCTATCCTCTCGTTTTAGATTCGTCATATGGATTCTAATGGTTGCCCCGAAGAAAGAGCCCGCAGTGAGCACCCGCTTAGCGAAGAAACAAGCAACTGCAATCACCGTTTCAGCTTTCTCCAGCTTGCAACGAAGCCATCTGTTTAATATTGGGTACTTAATAACGTGTAATTTTTTTATTGTTAGTTGACGCCTGGATGCCTCAAGTCATTTCCTGACTGAATTTTAAATTTGTATAAAGCTTACTGTCGATGGACAACTAGTTCTCACCCGTCCTGTATCATTATTCTTTTTTTTTGTGTCGTATAAGCCTTTCGATTCAGTATTAAGTTTTCAATTGTAACAAGAATAGTGAAAGGGGTACCTTGATTATGGATGGTCACATACTTTATTTGGGGATTAAAACGAAGACGAATAATATTATGGATTGTTGGTTACAAAGTCGCATGTGATGAGGATCAGTCAAACAGTTTTGAGAGTTGAGCAACGTTAACGGCTGCCTGCGCTCGTGTGTAGAGTTGATTATATTAATTAACATGTTAATAGTTCATTTTCTGGGTTTCTTTTGCGTCCACGAACTTAGCGGTATTTATGTTCCCCTGAGTCATCAATGCTTTTGTATGATTTATTGTCGTCGTTATGAATGAACGTATGCTTAACACTAACCGATGTCGTTTTTTTACTTCAGAAATTTATCATCTCCTTATATCCTGTTTTTCGTCTCAGCTCATTGACTCCCTCTGGTTCGGCGGAGCGAATTACGGTAAATTATTCAACCTGGTGCCCTATTGCTAGTTTCACACAAAGAAAGTTGTGACATCGATATCGGGCATTTTCGTAAGTGTTACATTTTACATAATATAGTAGCGGCAAAACGAACGGGACACTTGAACTAACTCTCAAAATGCGAAAACAATGGCGGACACTGACAATTCTAATTAATAAATGTCATCAAAAGTCATTATTCAGATCTAAACAATGACTTTTGATGACATTTATTAATTATAATTGTCAGTGTCAGCACTTATTTTCGCATTTTGAAAATTAGGTCAAAAAAAGTGTCCCGGTTTTTTTGGCCGCGACTGTACTTGTGTAATAAATTTGCTAAAACAGGATTTCAGTTGCTTTAGGAGCTGTATCTAAAACATTTATATCAAGGGAATTAATTACCCAATCTTGTTGTTCGTATAGCCACGTGCGTTTGGTCACGTCTTCTATTTTCTGAGTTTTTATGAAAACTGTTTATGGAATAAAGTTGATTGTAAAGTATGCAATTGATCAGTATTTGTTCTCTATTGTTTATCTCGTGAATTTTTTTTTTTTCGGTTTTTGCAATAAAATCGTTTATTATTCTAGCAAAGTGCACGTTATCTTGTTCTAAACTTATGGGTACAGCCTTATGACTGTTCTCTAGATATTTATTGTCATACGAAGTGGTAGTGGCATAAATCTATATCTACAATATCAATCTGTAAGACGATAAACACCCTTTTACCAGATATTTCAGTTATTAGTATAGCGTATTAATCGATTTTCTGTTTTAATTATAAGTTCTCTACTAATGACTTCAGCATTTTCCTTAAAGCATATCCCGTTGCCATTTTTCGGGTACGGCTATTCTACATCGCTTTTTCTCACTTTAGCTAGACGTAAAATACCCTATTGTATCGTGTCGAGTTCTTGATTTAATTCGAAAATACGTTCCTCGAGCATTATATGTTGCTAGTTGCAGTCTATATCCTCCGTTTTGATTTATCTCTCGCTATCCGCTTTTCCTGACATATTTATATTCTTCTACGCGTTCCACAGCTTTGTTTCTTTTTGTTATGTTTCTGCGTGTCACCGAATTCGCAATTATTTTTCCATATTTGCTCCTTATTTTATTCGGAGTTTAGTTGCAGCTTCCCCTATGTCACTTGAAATAAAGACTACATCAAGAAGGGTTAGTCGTTCAGCATTTACGTTAATTCCTTTGTCACCCTTTCAGATATACGTACATGGCAGCTGTAAATAATTAAGTGAAACAGTATTTCATTGTCGCACTGCTCGTTGTGTTTGAAGATATTTGAGTTTCTATGTAAAGGTACAAAAGGTTCGGCTTTTATATATTATTATGTTATGTTATGTTCAATTTGTATTGTTGAAATAAACTATAAATATGATGTGTCATAGTGTGTCTGTTCAAAGTACACGATAGGTATTGCTTTAAGACAAACATTTACTTAGATATTATAATTATGGCAGTGGTTAATAATATATTTAGGCCATCTGTTCTAAAATTTCAACAAGCTATGCACTGAAATAACCCATGCATAAACTAAAAGGGTGGTTCAGGGGAGACGATGCTTCCATAGAGCAAACATGTACCCGAAGCTAACTAACACATGTTTGAGCGAAATTTGAGGAAGCCGGAGATGTATCTGTTACAAAATGTGTTTAAATGTACATCTACTAGGAGATTTTACTTCGCGTGAAACGCAAATTGTTTCACAAATGAAATTTGACTGAGAAATCAGAGCGCGAATTAGGTCACCACATATCTATAAACATGTTTCCGAAATGCTTCCCAAGGGCGAGCTACAGCTTCCGGAACGGAATGTGAGTATTAGTTTTTTCAGATCTCTCAGTGACGATATGACGCGGCGTTTGCAATTTTTGTGCTGAGATATTACTCTCCACATCTAATCGCCGCACGTATTTTTAGGATAAATGGAGGCAAGCTTCCATTTGTTCCACCAATTCATCAAATATTTGTATTAAAGTAAAAATTGATGAGGAAACTTAGCGAAGCAGTCGGAGCTGTGCTCTTTTTGCGCACAAAAGGGATATCGTTGTTTGTGCTGGCGTATGATGAATAAAATGTTTTAAAAAATGCATTTATGAAGATGACATGTAGCTTGAAATCGAAATGATGGACGTTCTACAATTTTACAAGCAACGCCTATTTTGCTTTTCCCGGAGCACTGAAATTATTGACATTCCTTACTTGGTTGGTGGACGAAAATCCACTTAAAGCCGAGGGTATTACGTAATCAAAGGCAGGGCAGGATTCTCTACCATATTATTAGGCATAATAGTCACCTTTCGTATTGGTGCTCATATTTACGGCAACGCCTTGAGGGTTGTGAATGTTTAGAACTTCTAAATAATATAGAACCGTTGTTAAGTTAGTTTATGATTGTCGTGTCACGACGCAGTGCAGACATAAGTCAAAGGCTAGACGGCGTTGAATATTTCTATAATTTAGGGTAAAATGGGACGTGCTTTAATGCAAACGATTGCAATCAGCTAGAAAGCTATTTGTAGTGCTCCAAATACGCGAAGGGCGACTATTGTGAATTTTGGGATTATCGAGCCGTTTGATTTCAATATGAATATATTGTTTTTATGATGCTTTTCGTAGGAGTTAAATAAACGCAATTGTGAATGTAATTCATGTAACTCATTTTAATAACGTAGCAGTAATTTAAAAAAGAGCTTTAATGGACAAAGCGACGGCAAAAGCCTCTTTGCCAAAATAGTTAAGAGATATGTAATTTCCGACTACGTTTTTAGTGTTTTGAATTTATATGAAAATTTATGAGTTTATGGAAAAGATAACAGAAAAAGCACTTTCTAAAATTGATATACTCAAATAAGTAAGCTTCCATAATATGCATTAACATAATCGCTCGAAAGTATTACAGTCAGACCTCGCCGTTCGCGGCTTTGCGGTTCGCTGATTTGATTTTACGCGGGGCACCTTTGTGCTCCCTTTTCTTTGCCGTTTGCGGATATTTGCTTTGCCGTTCGCTGATGGAATTGCCAACGTTAACTGTTTCAACTTTCACACACTAACGGCCGGTCTTATGAAGGCCACTAATCTGACGTTAACTTTAATTCGCTGTTAAAATAAACAAAAGCTCATAAAAATATGTTTACTAATGAATAATATGTCATAAGCGCCAACGTTTTGATGAGTTTTTGTTTATTTTAACAGCGATTTAAAGTTAACGTCAGGTTAGTGACCTTCATAAGATCGGTCGGCCGTAAGTAAATACAGCAGACGTATGCGGTTTATGTCATGAACACCTAAACAACATTATTTATCACAAACTAGTAAACACACTTATCGAGCCTATTCCTTTGAATCTCGTATTCCCAAATGGGGCGTGAAATAAATTGTAAAATTATAACTTGAATAAACAAATGGGCATTCGAGCTCTAGATTCAAGTGGCAGACGTATGGAATTTTAGATTTTAGTTCAAGCTTTACTGTCTTCTCGAGCGTTTCTGCTGAAAATTCAATTGAGTTTAATTTTTAAAACACGGAGAACCATGTCGTTAAAGCGTAAAGTTTCTGCTTCAGATTTGCCAGACAAAAACGCAGAAAATTTTTGAATTTTTTGAGGTTGCATAGTATAAATAAATCTAGTTTATGGAACCTAACCCCGTTTTTATCATGTATGTGTTTACTTGCGTATCGGGGTTTTGCGCTTCGCGGCATTCTCCTGGAACATAACCCCCGCGAACGGCGAGGTCTGGCTGTACTTTCACACTACCACTCTGTGGTACATGAAAGGGCAGTGAGGATTTACCCTCTGTATACATATATAGAAACATATAGAGACATCGTAAAAACCATGCTTCAATTTATTAAAGAAGACTAACATAATGAAACACAAAGAAATACTCTAATTAATATGGAATGAGAAGAGATCAGTAGCAAACTACAAAAATCTTGTTACTTCAGCTGAAGAAGGATGTGGAAACAACATCACAATACCTTGCCTTGATGTGACTGCAGCATGTACAAAACTATAATCTGATATTCTATTAAAATAGGACATGGACGTTTATCTCATTACTTATTATTTCGGTATTATACGGAAGGAGCCATAATTATATATAACAGCAATAAGATAACATAAACAACGAAATAAAATGCTTGAGTAAGAAAGAGATGATCATACGATAAAATTATTTTAGTAGGCATGTTTAGGTGACTTACGTCATAATTAAAATAAGCGTCATGCCTACTCGAATATTTACTACTATGTTTATCTCTTTCTTACTCAAGCAATACGTGTTCTTTTCTTGTTCATGTTATCTCATTGCTGCTATATACAGTGCGAACGTTGGCTGTGGAACGCTCCAAATAAAATATTTCCCGATCATCTGCGGCCAAAATCCTCGGACACATCGACCTTATTTTTTCAACGCTCATCTTTTCTGATAGTTGTCAATTTTTTTCACCCTCACCTCTTTCCATAATGACGTCATCGCCATTTTTTTTAAATGGCAGCCACCACTTTTTTCTATGGACTCTAAGTTTCCTTGAAATTCTGCATACAGCAATATGCCGTTGGGCGATGTTCATTTGATTTGTTAGCGACACTATTGGCATTTATGAAAAAAACTGATTTATGACAAACTGAAAACACAAAATCGAGATAGCTGTGGAATTTTTATCAATTTATTTGAAACAAATGAATAACAACTTAACAGAACGTCAAATAAAAAAAAATCAATTGATAAAAATTCCACATCTATCTCGATTTTTTGTTTGAAATTTTTCATAAATTAGTTTTTTTCATAAATGCCAATAATGTTGCTAAGTAATCAAATGAACATCGCTCAACCGCATATTGCTGTATGCAGAATTTCAAGGAGAATCAGATTCCATAGAAAAAAGTGGTGGCTGCCATTTAAAAAAAATGGCGATGACGTCATTACGGAAAGAGGTGGGGGTAAAAAAATTTCACAACTATCAGAAAAGATGCGCGTTCAAAAAATAAGGTCGACGTGTCCGAGGATTTTAGCCGCAGATGATCGGGGAATTTTTTTATTTGGAGCGTTCCACAGTCAACGCTCGCACTGTATAGTTGTGGCCCCATCGGTATAGACTCCAAACAGAATATCTTTCTTTTTCTCTATTGCAATGGGTTTGAATGCGGATGTCAATTGTAAATAATCGTCATCTGTGTTATCGTCATTGGAATCCTTCGAAAATTCAACAGATTCATCAAAATTGTCAAAAATTGCCATTTAAATTGTTTTTTGTTGTATTCTGCTTCAATTTCAGTTTTTAACAGGAGATAAGGTTAGCATTCGAGACTTGTTTGGGCGTATTTATTTTGGGTTGCGCTTCATCAATTAGTTTGACTTCTTGTGCAAAAACTATTGATGGCGATGAAGCTATACAGTCAACATCGTCTGTAGATGTAAAGGTGTGCTCTAATAGTAGGTTCATTAAGATTGATTGTACATCATGCTAGGTGCTGGCTGGTTTCTATCTGTGACAGAAGACAGAAAATTAGACTCGGGGAAGGTACTATCATTAAATGGACACATCTCTTTTTCGAATCCCTTCGAAATGTTGAGGGAAGGTACTAACTGCACGAGGAAATAATTCGCCAACCAATTGATTCAATTTCGTAAATTGTGATAGGGCCGCCAGGATCTCTAACCACCCATTTATTAGACGATGCAACATGTTTTAAGTGTTCCAAAACATGTAACATCTAATGGTGGCAGTGTTGGAGAAAGTACACGATTCTGTTTTATAAGATATATTAGCTTGACAGACCTTATACACCCAGAACTTTTTGTCTCGCAACTTCTCGTTTCCCAGTTTCTGATATTTAGCTGGTTTAGAGGTTCACTTTCACCATATTCAACCATTTGGTTCTCGGCCCAACCTTCCTGTTTCTCGCATAGTATTTGCGCTTTAAACGCTGTAGCTCGAGTTTCATCCAATATTTGCAAGTGCCCCAACCATGGTATTCTTTGACATTGTATTACTTTAGTTATGCTTGGTTCTCCATACAGTTGCAATACTTCTATATTTGGCACTCACTGGTATAGGTGGAGTCTGAAATTCCAAAATACAGATGGAAAAAATATAAATTTAGAGAAGTAGATTTTACCATCTAGGTGTGACAACTTCACTATTCTGTTAGCAAAATTCAAAATCAAGAAGACATTGCCCTTCGCGATTATCTAAAATCAACTTTGTCGGCCACAGAGCAACGTGTTTTTTAACAAAAGTGTTCGCACTACCCACCCAGATACATTAGCAGCACCCTAAGTTCCAGGAGAAGTACCATTAAGCATGTGTTTTCCAAAATTTTTCAGAGGAAATATCGTTAAGGGCGGGGGGAGAATCAACCATGTGCACAAAATGTGGCACAAAATATTAATAAACGCCCAAAGTTACTTTTCCAAATTCTAGTACGGCTTTGAACATAACACAACCAGTCAGGTACCTGAAACTTGGCATCTTAGACGAAACAAACACATGGAGAACATGGCATTGTGCCTTTGGGGGTTGAATGCGTTGTGGTTTATGTACTGTCGCGGTTGCTGTTTGATCCCAATTGACTATTTTCGATGGAATCTCAAGGAAGCTTAAGTACCACAGCCTTTTAAAACCACTTTGATAATATTGTTGGATAATAATTTGCCCTTGTAGAGCACAATCAATATAAAACACTTTCTCATGGTTAAATAAAACAGAGCAGATATGCCTATTTTTGGCAATAAGCACTGGTCAAAATGTTTCAGAGACAACAAAACCTTGACTCAATCATCTGACAAGATTTGTGGAAAAAATTGTACGGCAATTCGTCACATGTCCAAATCCATAACTGAAATATGTTCATCTTCATCTTCAGCTACCCGTTTATCATCTCGAATTAATAAGCATACAAGACCAATATTTTCGTAGTTGTGGACACATGACAGTCGCCCTGAATGTCCAATGTTCTCTCAGCACACTTCTCTATTTCTGAATTTCCTATCACTATCCGAAATTAGTATCATGTGATCTGCGTATAGCAAGCTTTGTATACGAGATATGACTGTAAAATATGACACTGATGTACTAATTATATTTTATTTTAAAAAACATTGATTTTACTTTTTATCTCCTTTTGCATTCGCAAGTTCCACTGGTTACAGCAGCTTGTAGCTCATTTTTTGTCAACGCACTCAGTAGGACTGTCGCTTTTTTACTGCTTCAGCGTTATAAAATATTTTTTCTTCGGCACGCTTTTAGCTTTTGGAAAAGATCAGCCGCAGCTAAATCGGGAGAGTAGGGTGGGTGATCGAATAATTGCTTTTTGAGCCAAAAACTGCTTCACTGTGAGCGCATTGTAGGCTGGGACGTTATCTTGGGGTAAAATGAAGCCATTATTCCACGAGTTTGATCAATTTCTCCTGACATGCTCTCTTAGAGAAGAACTTATTCGTAATACTGTTGGTTGACCGTCTACCGTTCTCGGTTTAGAAAATTGGGATCAGCATTTCTGTAAACTTAGACTAGATACATTTTGCTTTTTTGATTCTTAAAGATGTCGATGGCCTTCAGTGCATTGACTTACTTTTCAGGTTCAGGGCAGCATTGAAAAATCCAAGTTTCATGACATGTAATGACCTTTTCTAAAAGGCTTGCACTCTATCAATTCGCTCTAAAATTTCAGAAAAACAAATTTGGCGGTTTTATTTATATTCAGGTGTGAGAAGTTTTTGAGCAACCTTGCACACATTTTTTTCATGTTCAGTTCATCATGGAGCTGGAAAAGTGAAATTACAGTGATTCTTAGGTTAATCTTTATTCCGTAAAATTGTCTGTTCGGTTATTCTGCGATTTTTAGGGTTCAACCCGGTCCTGTCCACTTGTTTATGTAATATTTATAAGCATGACACCAGCTTGTCACTGGAATGTACAGCATTACATTGCAGACTGCTAATTCAGCAAAGGGTCCGGGGTGGTGTCGCTTGAACAAGCGTCCACGTACGATCAGTAGAGTTAAGCAACGCTCTTTCTGGTCAGAACTTGGATGGGAGTTTCACGGCTGCCTCTCTAGGCGCCTCGTGGTACGACTGCCACGAAAATAGTTGGTCCTGGATGTCATAATAACATCATGACAGTCGTTAGTGGGGTTGGAAGTCTCCATAAAATGTACAGCGACGCCTATAATTGGTCTAACAGCTGTTGGCTGAGTACAAAATAAAAATAAAATAAAAAATAAAGGGGCTTTCACGCCGAAAGAATGTGATCTATTTTTGATGATAGTGCATCGGGAATTTTTTATTATCGTTATGCTCCGCAGAGGTGGGGAAGTGTATCCTTAGAAGTAAGATCTTGACATTGAGTCCAAGACATTTGAGTTCTATTGTGTAGCGCGGGAGCAGTGGTTGACAGTTGAGTAAAAATTGGGGCCCCTTTATCGTGAAGTAACTCGTCAATTGCGGCTAAAAGCGGGGTCAACCTTAAAGGCTTCTCAATAATTACGAATAACGAAGACTGGATCTCATAATAGGTGTGGTTAATTAAGTTACTCTTCAAATCACATTTTGTGGAGCTAGCCGTCTTCGCCCCGTGCCTGCCTTTCGAGACACTTCGGTGTTGACCCTATCTACGCAGAATGATTGTCCTTGTCTAACAACACTCTCAAAGGCCATATTCATCTTCCATGAAGCAAGTGAATTTGGCCACTCAGTGTTTGAAACATTTTTTTCTGAGCTTAGCTCTTCCAACGATGCTTTCTATGCTAGTTAAGATCAGTACCCTCTTCTAGGCGTTTCCTGGCTACATTTTAAATAATTAGATACTCCGATATGGGCTGGATAAAATTACTTTATAGTTTGTATACATGATAACGTCCTCTAGGTTAGGGTTAGCATTATTGCATCCCTGTCATTTTACTTGTTGACGTTATCCAGTAGATAGCTCGTTAATACTACCATCTTTGTTTGACCGTGTACTGTGTTAATTAATGTATAGTAGTTGGCAGTATCGTTTCGAGACTCAACAGAGGTAAGTTGCGTTGGCGAAGGGCTGACTCGCACATCATGACCAAGAAGTACGGTAACGATTCCGCCCCCTGTTTCAAGTTCTGAAGGGATTAATGCGGCCTGAGCTAAGAACTTGTGCTTTCTGGGCAAATAACACTTGTACACCTCCTTTGTCCTGACTGTATCTAACCGCTCCGCCCTTGTTACATAACGCTGAGGCGCGTAGCTTTTCGAATAATCAACACATCCGATTTGAAACCCCCTTAAAGGGCATCTTAGCTTTTTCATTTCAGCGAAGCGACTCCCTGGTTTTTCTGGAGTGGCGTGAGGCCATAATTACCGTTATATCATGTAGCATGATGTACGGTACAGATACTAAGGTTCTTTGATTTTCTCCGTATCTAAACTGCGTCATTCGACGCTCATTCGCACATTATTTTACTGCCAAACTTCAAAAGGTTTATACTTTTGATTTCAACACTTGTTCTATTTACCTTGTGCCTGCATTCGTTACTATTATAAATAGCAAGGGACTTAAGCTGTCACATTGTTTTGTTCCCATCCAAATCGTGAAACTTATGACGATTTCATTGTTTACTGTGAGCTACCCAACAAAATTGCCGCATAGGATTCTTACAGCTCTAATTCTGCAAAAAGGCTAGAGTAACTTTTTCTAATATTTTTCTGATTTTGTTGGTATTGATGTTATCAATCAAACCCTCTTTTAATGTATTTTTGCTCATAGCTTATACCGTTGCTCCTTGGAACCGCTTTCGCATAAGTTAAGGAGGCAGGGGTGTCACTTAGGCTACACGTAACTAAGCGAAACCAAAGTGCCCGAGCTTGAGTCGAACTCTCGCCCGTATGCTTCGTAAATACAAACTTGACTATAAATGGTAATATTTCCTTTGTTTCAAACAGTTTGTTTAAATGTTTTGATAACATTTGAAAGTCTTTATTTTAGCAGGACATCGGTTTCTAATAGGTACCAATAAAGGACAATTTGTCACTACGCCCCTGAAGACGATATTTTTACTTCATAATTTGATGTAGTATACTTCCTGCTTCTTTGAAAATAAACACATTGGTTTTAGCTGACCAATAATTTACACATATTTAATAAGGGTGTTTAATACAAAACAACGAATGTAGACTCTGAGAAATGTACCTATAATATAATGGAATGGACAATTTATATGTGTAATTGCGATATAAATATCATATTTGCAAACAAAATATACGCGGTACAATTAGCTTTGTAAGACAAGGGCTTCGACGACTTATTTTCGTATTCTATTCATGTTTCAGTTCTTAAGCGAACATTTCTTTATTATTTGTCACATTTCGACAGCACTATTAAAACTGCGAAAGAAAGGACATGATAAAATCTTATGAGAGCAAATATTTTTACCTGCTCAAAGTGTCATGGCCGGATGATGTTGAAGAGAAGCTTTGATTGTGGTTGAATTGTATCATTTTGAATATGGGGAGCATATTTCAGCTCGTTAGAACCAAGAACTTAAAAAACACAAAGCGGTGAGGTTACAATGTTATATAAAAAACTCAGTGTGGCTGATTTCACAACACAGTATGACGTATTTTATTATTCTGCGGGTTTGATGCGATTTTTTTCAGTAAATTTACCTTGAACTTGCTAGACTACATTTGAACGCGGAGATGGGAAAAGAAGCGAGAAGTTGTTTTTTGCTTTTATATTTCATGGCAAGTGTGGGGAATAAAACCCTAACCCAATGTAAATTCAATGCAAGAAACCGGGCTCTAATCGGATAAAAATGAATAAATTATTAGCAAAACAATTCGACCAAACAAAACTGTCCTAGCTTATATACCCGAGGAATATTTTTCTTGGGATAAATATTTGACACGGCTTTGATTTAAGGGCGGTTCTCGTTTGCACTGCGCATTGAGATAACAGCTTATCGATGGTCTTTTTGGAATTCGCGACAGGAGCAATGCTGAAAATGCGTCTCGAGCTCCTGGGCGCGATATAACTTTTAATTTTCGCTGGAGGAAAATTCCACCCTGGTTAATGCTAGTATATCTTATTTTAAAATTTATAGCAAGTTATAAAAGCGGAAGTACACTTACATTCGACGTCTACGATAATGCGTTTGCTGACGGATGGAGGGACACCGTTGGTGGCTATGCACAGATATGCCCCCATTTCCGTTCGGCTGATGCGGGTCAGGTTTAGTTGTTCTCCATCGTATACGTTGACTGAAAATGGTAAATTTAGTTAGAATGTGGCCACTACAATACATTCGCGTTGATTAAAGGCAATGGCTCTACGGCTACTTCCAAATGACGAACAACTTGAATATTAGGCTATATATAGTGGGTTGCGAATTTATGTAATTATACCTGGACTTCTAGTTAATATTCTAATTGTGTTTCATCTCTCCGGGCCATCTAAAACGCCAGTGGAATTCAAACCATTGTTTCAGCGAGAAACCTTATATTTGAACTCCTTTATCGGAATTACGTTTGTCGCTCATTTATTTAAAGCGTAACCGAAGTTTTCTTCTCTTTGAGAAACAGTCTGCTCGTAGGATTTCAAATTTTAAAGACTTACACTGTTCCTGAAAATGTCAAAGCACACAAAGCGGAAAATGTAACTTTGTTTACCGAGAGAGTCATTAAAGGGATTTTTGTACAATATTATAAACGGGACCGCAAAATACAGGAAATTAGATACTTCACACGTTAGATACTCACGTGCAAGATATTATCCATTTCGGTTTGATGTATTGTTTGTGGGTATTGATTTTATTTACAAATTTTCGTGGAGGTATTTTCTTCTAATTCCTTAATAAAAATAAATTAAGACAATACCGCTGACCCTATCGCATAATTTGACCCACGAGGACATAATACTCAGAATAGCCGAAGAAACTAATAGAAGTACTGTTGAGAAACAAGAAACTTGACGACGCGACGTACAAAAGGTGGTAAACAGAAGCATTCGAAAAATGTAACTACTAAGGAAATTCGAAGGTTTATAGCAGGGGTCACCAATTAGTTTTATTAGAGGTCCGTTTAAAAAATGTATAAAACTGTCGCGGTCCGGGTAGGTATATGATGACTGACAGTCAAGCTTTAAATTAAAATGTCAAACAAAAACGAAAACACGTTAAATTAAATGTTTATTGAGTAATTGACAAAAAATGCGATATTATTTGAAATTTAATGAGAAAAATGACATTTTTTGCTTAGAGCTAGCTGCCTGAAGTCTGGATTTAAGTTGGTCCAAGTAATTGCCATTAAGTTCTTGAGATGGTCATCGGTGAGTCGAGATCGAAATTTATTTTGAATGAAGTTTATCTTGGAAAATACTGCTTCACATACATATGTTGATCCAAACATTGTACAAAGTTTTAAAGCTAAATTTCTGAGTTCTGAGTATTTATTAAGAAAAATTTTATCCAGAATTCTTGGCAAGGAACTTCGGTATTTTTATTTTCTTGGAAATATATCTTTTTTATCTGTAGAGCAGTTTTATTATTTCGGAAAACATTTGCAGCTTCACTGCTCCATTCACCATTAGGCTGCAGAAAGTGGATTTAAGATCTTTTATGAATGAAAGTTTTGTATTGGCAGACTGTCAATTTCGTTGCAACTGCTCACTATTTTCAAATTAGAAAAGTGTAAGCTTTCATTATCAATATACAAGAAGTTGTTTTCCGTGAAAAACTTCCCACTTCTGAGAGAAGTTCCCACACAAGCTTTGCTTTTCTTTGAAGGTCATTGGTATGCTTGAAAATGTCCGATAAAGAACGATGGTAACCTTATTTTCTTTTTCGCTTAGAAATAAATATCTTCAAATCTTCTTTGTAAAATACAGCCTTTTCTTAACGACCTTACATTATTGTGCAGCAGTAAATCGTCGTTTTGAGCATTAATTTCGCCAAGAAATGATTGCAATTTACGACGTTTCATTGTTGATTTAGCAAGTCAAAATTGACAGTTTTGATCACTACTTGCATAGTACTCTGGAGATCGGGGTTGAGTTTGCAGCAAAGCACAAGTTTTATGTATGATGCAGTGGTAGGAAATTATGTTCATTGTGAATCAGTACTCAACTGTTGAACTAGTCGTTTCATGCTTCCAACCATCGGTGGCGCACCGTCTGTGGTTTGTTAAAGCCAGGTAAAAATCCCGCGTTTCCATTGCGAATTCCGACCGCTCGTTTGTGTAGAGCGCATTTCAAATCCTGTGTCTGCTTGCAACCGCTTCCCCGTGCGCCAATATAGTCTATTTTTGATCTTAAGGTGATCCGTAGCTTTGCGCAAAGGTGCTGCTGGAAAGCGGCGTTAGAATGAATCGGTTGTTTGAGTGGAAGAGAGAGCTCAACCGTAGTTGCTTCACACCTCTGCTGTTAGCCAGAGAGTTGACCATACGTTCGTGCAGCTGTACATTCTAAGAACCGCATCAGCGTCCTGCCCGTTTAGTTTCGGTAACACGACTTATTTTCTCGTGGCAGTTGATCTTACATAGCCAAGCGGAGTCGTTCTGTGCAAGCGGTCTCCGCGGCTCTGGTTGTTGGAGCCCGCTGTGGAGGATTAGAGTTCTAACTGTCGAGCAGTGCAGTGGTGCACCAAGCGTCGAAGCCGTATCATGATTCATCCATAGCCAAGGCATAATAGTCTGCAGCCATTACCTGCGTTTTAAATCATATTGATTTTCCTCCGCCAAAACGTGTGTATTTCTTTTGTTAGTAACACCGGGGTACACCGAATAGTCTCAATAACACCTTTTTGTTCTCAAACAAAACATTTGCTGCCTCGAGCATGAATTCTTTAGCTATGTCTGCATTCGTGAATGGTTTCATATTCTTAGCAAGAGTTCAAGAAATGCGCAAAGAAGCCTCATCGCATTTCTCCTGTCTGTTCGGTCATTGAACGACTCATGGCAGTAGGTAGCTAGTCTGTAGGGACGCACGCATCGCGTCATTCACAAGAGTCTACAACACTACTCGACTTCTACTGAAGATCTTCGAATCAAGTGCGGCGGAGCACGGCTTGTGGGGCGGGGGAAGGGGCAAACCGTCCGACTATCGCTTGATCCGATGGTGCAGAGCGCGGGAAAAATAAAATTATGAGTACGCATACATTTAGATTTTTGTTTTGCTTCGATTTTCCGGCATAAATGAAAAGAGTTTATGATTTTTACTGATTCGTTAAATTCCGCACAAAATATGTCGGAGGTCCGCATCCGGACCGCGGTCCGCCATTTGGTGACCCCTGGTTTATAGGATTACATTGTCGCGGCGTCTTTTACCGCAACGGTTTAAAAGTATTCTATAGTATGATCGAAAATTATTTTCATCTATATGGAATGCTTCCTAATTTATGAGTGCAACTATGTATATACTTAAATGTCAAACTTGATATTTGATTTTTAAGTGAGTTATAGTTGAATGCCTAAATTAGGAACTATTCCATAGTCCTACTAGATGAAAATAACTTTTGATCATACTATATATTTTCAATCTGTTTTTTGGAAAGGCAATCGCAATAAGAATTTTACAAGACTTATTTCAAATTCGACCTGCAATAGACACTAGACCAGTGGTTCCCAAACTTATTTGGCTTACCGCCCCCTTTTCAGAAAAAAAATTACTCAGCGCCCCCTGGAAATCTACATTCTTTAAGCGAAGAAACAGAAAGATATTGTAGTCGTAGATTCTTGAGACTGTTAATTATCTATAAGAGTACTTCTCGGTAAGAAATTATTTTAAAAGAATAAATTAATTAGCAATTAAAAAGTACAAGGGGGGATTTATACATTAAAAGTACAACATAAATATTTGAGAATTGTTTAATGAATGATACATTAGATACAGTTACTGTTAAACTGTGAATAGTTTATTAAAAAGGTTTGAGCATATAAGTTGATTTAGTTGGAATAGTTGTTTGGTAACATCAGAGCTTAGATTTGAAAGCCAAACACAAATAATTATCTGAAAAAGTAGATTATGAAATGTTATAATAAAATATATCATATAGAAATTTGGTATAAATTATTATTATTGCTAGAGAACATGATATTTCTAAAATAACCAATTTTTTGTCTGTATTTGTAACCTGTATTTTGAGTAAAAGCAAATTTGAATAATAAATACCCTTTAATATAATGATATTTACCTTCTGGATGGTGTATTAAAGGATGTGATAAAGTAAAATTAAAGAAACGGAGAATAAACGAAATTTAATAAACAGACTGAATAAATAAAGTAACAAATGGTATGAAGGAGAATAAAAACATATAATAATGGTAAACAGTCACTATGTTGCACAACAGATGAAATATGTACGAACGGTTTTTCTAAATCTTCTTATCTTCTCTTCCTTCTTTAAGCTTTAACCGCCCCCCAAATGCACCCAAAGATACTATCGCCCCCCTGGATCGTTCCAGCGCCCCCCGAGGGGGCCCACTTTGGGAATCACTGCACTAGACGCTTGGTGACGCCATGTAAAAAGCGCTCAATTCCTATTCCAGAGTTCGTGAATCCCAATCTTGGGGGGTGAATTTTTCAAAAATCCATCCACTGTCTGGCGTAGGTATCTGACCATCTGAGGCTATTAATTGTCTGGTTATAATAAAAGATTAGTAAGAAGACACATTTTCTATACTCATTTACACAAATTCTGCAGAAGGAAACGGAAGACCACCAGAGGGAACACATTTCTCAAGATGTACAATGCCAAGCGGCGCTTAAAGATGTCGCCTTGGCCCTTAATTCGGCATCCTATATCGGATATGACAGTCTTGCTGAGGCTATGATCTTATGCAGAGGCAGTCTTGGCTTTTGCCAATATAGTTCCAATAAAACGGATAAAGCCCTATGCGCTTCTACGTGTAATCGATTGATTTTAAATTTGTATATATGGGTATATGCTAATATCGCATAATCACATGCAATAGTAAAGAACCTAATGACTCATTATTTGAACACCGACCATGTACTGTAACTCAATAACCATTCAGGAACACCAATAAATAAAGGAAACCTTCCTTGTTAAAGCAAAACTGAAAATGGGAAAATGTGTGTAGAAAGGAAAAGGTGCAGTTTTAATTACTAGTTGGAGGTACAAAAGAAATAAAATGAAAGAAGCGAGGTCAACTACGAGTATAAATATAAAGAAATAAAAATAATCTTACTTTGATAGTTACAATATCCATATGTATATCTGCTCTTGATCACTTTGTGATCAAATTATGTCATATTATTTAACGCTAGGTAAAACCGTTATTGTGGTATCGGAATATATTTTCGGATTATTCTATACGTATATCCATTTGGAACGCATATATCATTTTTAATAAGAACAAGTTATTACACTGAAGCATATACAATAAGAACAAAATTGTAAGACTGAAATTTTATAACAAAAGTTCGCAAGGCGAATGCAAAATTTAAAAGAGGACTCGTTATTGGCATAGACCTTGCCCAGTCCAGACGTTTAAAGACCAATATGTCATGACCAAATAAACCACCAGAATGGAGGTAGCGAATTGGCAAGAAATATAGTATTTTCAGTTGTATATTATCCTCCTGGTCCTATCATAAAGAAAGAACAATTTCTTCACTTCTCTTGGTTACCTATTTGTGACTGAATAACATCAACTGAATACCCTGATTGACAACTCCATAAGGTAAAAAATTATTTTGAAGGTAAAAACTCGCAGCAATTATCCGCAGGTGTACCCCCACACTGGCCAGTTTATTGAAGTACAACTCCTGATGTTATGAATGAATGCATCTTGCTCGGATTTACCATTCAATGATACGCCTTCACTAGCTAAAATAAGAGCCATATCTCAATTTATATAACAAAAGACGTACGTACAAATTGGAGGGTTTCGATGAACGTTAAAAGACAAAATATGGGTGTAGGTGTTCCTAAAAATTGAGAATGATGTTGACGAAGCAGTACAACATCTTACTACGTCAATATAATTTGCAGGTTGGACAACAACTCCAGAAAAACATGGAAACGCTGTCTTGTTAAAGAAAATTATAAGGAAAAAATTTCAAAACACCCGTATTCTTAAAGAACCGTGCCGTGAAGCAAATCAAACACCTAGTTAAGAAAACGACAAATTAGAAATACAGACATTTCTAAGTAATTCACCAGCTAATGAAGCGACGGAATACTTCATGTTGGAGGTTATTAAAAGAATTCAGTGCTTACAAGAACCTGTTTCTCCACCAGGATGCTGGAAGCCATTTGGGCTGGAACGTCTGCAAAGCATCTGAAAAACTTATTTCGACCTTTCCAGTGGAAATATCACCCGAAAAAGGAGAGCATATCCTTCCGTTTCTAGAGGTGTCTCACCAGTTAAACCTTCCAATTAAACCAGTCAATATTCCAGAAGTGTGTTCAAACATACTTTAGAAAAATTCCGCGATATAACTTGATCACTGGGAAAAACACCATTGTGAGATTGGAGTATTTTTCTTCTTAGTGATAAGTAGTTCAAATTATGTTTTACAAACATATGGAAAAGCTACAGCAAGTATCGGCTGACAAACCTTCTTTCCATCCTGTCTAAAGTATTCAAACAACTACAATATTTAAAGCCACCCTTAGTGGAACAACCTATTCCCGATTCGCCAATTTGGTTTCAGACAACAACATGCAAGTTGAAGAGGTATCTACTAAAGAATGATTATGAAACTTTAAAATAATATGTGACATAGCTGACATTCTGACAAAGCATCTTGGAAAAATTGAAAAATGGCTAGGAACGTGGCTTAATAAAGTTATCATCTCTAAATCAGTCCACAAAGCATATATGTTGCAAACAATTACAACTTGGTCTTTTCTCTAAGAAAATGCGCTGAATCATTAGATGAAATTTCCGACGGAAAGAGAGTGCTACTCCATATCATTCTAAAGGCCGGCTAGATGTATAGCTTGGGGATCACCCCCTCATGAAGGCTTAGCACTTCCATTCGAAAGATCTAAGAGCAGTTCAAGCCTTCTTGGTTTGTTCTAAATCGTGCTATACAGCGAGGTCTTCAAATTATGACAATGATAATATTAGTGTGTGTTCTTAGAACCGATTAAGTAGCCATTTCAACCCTTTAATAGTACATTTCTTACTTGGTCTTGTCTACAGGCAGATCTACTACACCATAGACCAAAATTCCCGACCATCGATGGATATAGGGTGCTGCTCCAGAATATGAGTATAAAGGCCGACTGAATGTATGACTTCGGGGATCATCCAGAGCTTTACACATCTCGAAGAATCAACACTTCTACTAGAAGGCTCTAAGAGCAATTCAAGCTCTCCTTGATTTGCTTCAAATCGTGCCATACAACGAGATCCTGAAATTGTGATACTGATCCAAGTAATTTTAGTGGGTGTTATCAGAACCGATTAAATGACCATCATAACTCTTTAGCAGTAAATTTCCTACTTGGTCTTGTCTATAGGAAGCAGCATGGACCAAAACCCCCCGACCATAAATGGAGATAGAGTGCTACTTCAGAATCTGATTCTAAAGCCCGGGTAAATGCAAGACGTCGGGGATTATGCAGAGCTTCACACATCATCAAGGTTCGACGCTTCCATTCGAAGGCTTCTTGCCTTGTTGGTTTGCTTCAAATTGTGTCATACACCGAGACCTCTAAATTGCGAGACTGATCAAAGTAATCTTAGTGTGTGTTATCAGAACCGATTAAATGGCATCCTAACCGTCTAGCAGTAAAGCTCTTATAGCCCAACATGCAAAGAGACCAAAGCGATTTGACTCATTGTTACTCGACGTCATTAGTATTATGTTTTCATGCACGTCAAACTTAAAAAAAATGAATTCATTTATGGGAATTACGTTTGTCGTTCATTTATTTAAAGCGTAACCCAAGGTTTTTCTTTTTTGCGAAAGAGTCTGCTCGTAAGCTTTCAAATTTTAACGACTTACAAGATTCCTGAAAATGTCAAAGCATACAAAGCGGAAAATGTAACTCTGTTTACCAAGTGAGTCATTAAAGGGATTTTTTTATACAATATTTTAAATGGTACCGCAAACTACAGGAACTTCGCAAGAAGTAAGGTATTTACATTTTTAAAAGTCAAATAATACGGCAAACAACTTGAACGATTCTCGTCACTTGCGAAAGAGCTTAAGGCTTGCCTCTTGAAAAATTTCGACGACGGCGAAGTTTTAAATAATTACAAACTCGACTTTATAGAAAGACGCTTGCGGGAGCATTCTAGTCGTGATGCAGACCTAGAGTCTATGAAATTTAATTACTCAAGACGTAGAGCGTTGCTATTTGCATCTCCGAGCAAAGAGGGAGAAGGCACATATCAATATTTAGTGACAGCATCCTGCAGAACACTTATCTTGCAGGAAAGCTGCAGGATTATTCAGCTGGTTCTTGTGCATTAGTAAATACTTGTTTAGCTAAGTAAAAGCCGTATCTTTGCTCACTCATTACTATTCTCTTTAATCTAAATTAATTACAATAATATTCGTTTCGGTAGCGCCGGCAAAAAATTAGCCGTGATTAAAATGCCGAGGAATCATTTGCGCTCGTATTTCTTTATTAAGCGCGTACGGTTTATTAGTCAAAATTAAATTTAATTGCGATTGCATTAGATATTATTAAAACCTCTCGACACTTCACTACCTTTATAATTCCTAATTGAATTTATTCCATTACAGTATTAAATTGAGGCGTTTAATACTGCAGTTTGCCGTTGTTATGTCTCGGCTGGGATGTAAATGACCATTACCCTTCTAAATGTGGTGCAAAACTTAATTAGTTAATGATACTTCTCGAAGGCACTAGTAATAAACGAATGTAAGTTTCAAACTACCATGTAATACTATATAATATATAACCAAACATGTTCCTTACATTTTGTAAAAAGTTATAATGTGGTAAAGATTTAGTTACCACAAGATGATTTCTTTCATCGTATCAACATAGGTTCTTCTTCCTCTTATTACAGACCAGTGGCCTGTTTTTTATCACAAAGTGGTTCTACGAGCCCTCTTTGCCCTTAGCGCGGGTAGCTGGCTAGCCTTGCCTGTCGAAAGTGAGAGTTTCCTTGTTAGAGGTTAACGACTACCACAGGTGTTAACGTGGTAGCCGGTGAGCGTACGGGCCGGCCATCTGAAAGGCGACCATTTGCTCGCTGGGCCATCCGCCAACATAGGTTATTTATTATAAATAAGTTATAAGGTTTTTTGTTGTAGGATATTGAAAGTTAAGTAATCTCTCAAAAATAACTAGGCGCGACAAACAAAAGGAGTGTTAGGCTATTCTTGTCCTTAGTTTTCCATTTGTCAGAAATCTATGTGTGTCTTTACTAATTACACAATGAAGCTATGTTCATGTAGCATTTATTATCTCAAAATGAAAAGCCTCTAATTTATTTGGTTTGAGATTACCATTTGTTTGTCGCCCTTACTTCAATCTTTACACATCTATGGTGTCGTCATTAAATAGACTTCCAAGGTAATAATTGAATATGCCAACATATTCAATGGGTTTACCATTAATATATATGGTGCTGTTATTTCTGAGATGTTATGAATATTTTGAATACGTTCAAACCGAAAGCACTATAAGCCCAGCTGTGTGTGCCTAACATGTGGCTATTGTCGGCACCGTCTACTACAAGAATATAGTGGTCAAGTCTATAGTGAAAGGTATTCGAGTTTGGACAGGTATGTGTCTGATGTTGAAAAAACCACTATCTGTTCTAAGTCGTACTTAAACCACGCTCCATTAATTTTCTGTCTAGGCTAAAACCTACGGTTGTAATTAAAATTTTAGAAAAGATGGAAACCATTACACATCCCTGTCTGACGTCTGTACGTGTGAGAAAGGAAGATTCTCCATTATGCAACACCTTAACCCACTCACCCTGATATAGCATTCTACATACACCGATGACCTACGTTGGGACACCAAGAGGCTTTATTATGATAGACAGATGTCAGGGTTTAGCTAGTCAAAAGCTTTCTTCAAGTCTAGGAATGCAACGTATATTTTAGTTTGCCGTTCTCGAGTTTTTTTCTAAAATTGAAGTATGAAGAAGATGGGATCACTAGTTCCTCTGTTTGGACGAATATCACTTTGAGATTTAGACAATGTTTTCTTTATCTTCCGCCCACACATTGGTCTAAGATGCACCGAGCAATGAAGCATATCATCCCCTTTGACGTGCGACGGCACGTCCGGGACGCCACTGAAAAAAAAACGCCCAGCATAGCCCAGTAATTGCTGTACTCTCACTCGTTCAGCCAAGCGCCTAGATACCAGCCATCGAAATTCCATGTACCGAGGCACCCAGGGCTTGCGCTAACTACTCGTAGTACTCGTGTAAACGTTGACGAGTAACCGTTCGAGAGTAAACTCTCTCCCACACAGTCTGTACCTCGGCTCAACATTTCTACCGTACCTTGTACACCTTCTTTCGAACGTCCTCATCCACTACTGCGCAGCAATATGCGGTCGTAATTCGCACTCCCCCGCAAGTGTAGGTGGTCTGCGGAAGTTCTAAGGAGTGAAATCATGCAGCCTGCTCCGGGGAAGCTTAGCAGGAATTAATGCAGGCCTGAAGATGGTTAATCACTGCTTCTGCAGTATCTTTGTACATTTTCACCGGGATGCTATCAGAGCCCACCGCCTTATTGTTCTTAAGTTGGTCTATAACAAATATTCTATGGAAACAGGATTGCTGATGGTTTTTAATGTTGAGTAGTATGGGAATACTTGAAACATTCCTCGATCAATTTCGCTGTTACAGTTATGGGTGAAATACTAGTGCTTCTTCCATTTTTATCTCATTTCTTCTTCACCATGCAGAAGATTTCAGCCTTGTTAGTTCCCTACCCAACTTTACTTCAGTTCTCTCAAGCTCTCACCGTACGTTCACATTTGAAAAGTCTGGTGGGCTTTATACTTCCGGTCGAGAATAGGTTGAATAGTGGAACAGTTGTTTTCTCCATCTACACTCACTCAAACTGACCTACTGACATTGGAAATTGTGTCTCTAATTCTCTCCCAGTTCCTTCTGACCATACTATTTGTCAATAGATGGAAGTGCATTTTTCAATTTCGCTCCCGTCTTGGACAAAGTCAAAAACGTACTTATAGAAACATTACACCAACAAGAAGATATTGAAAATTGATAAAAAAATATGTTGTAAGACTAAGATGATGGAGTAAAAGTGAACCAACTTACTAACAAGAGACAGTGAAAATGCATAATTATACATCGCTTTATATAAGTTTAAAGCACAAACGGCAGACGGAAATCGAGTAAAACATTGAAGGTAGAACCAGAAAATATTCTTAGCATAACAATGGACGAAACTAGAAGGACAATGGAGCAGATGCAGAATGGTAAATCTTTCAAAACCTACAAAATAATTATTCAGAGTCTATCAAGAAGGGACGAAAGGTATTTTTGAATGTTTGAATGGCATTATTTAATAAATACACTAAAGAAGGGAGTACTTTCGATAACAAATACAATTCTTTTTCTTGCTAGAGAAATAGTGATCATAGTTCACTCAGTCTTGCTATAAGTGGCTCTGTGATCTATTTTCCTCAATCTCTTGCAGTTGCTTGGTGAAGCGTATAGTTGGTTGCTTTTTCAAATTTTGATTTTCCTTTTAGTATGGAGCTCCCCATATGCAACATGTGAAAGTAGCTGGGGTTGTTTTATTTCTTATAAAGACATAAGTTCTTTTGGCAGTCCTAGGAACACACGGTATTCTCTTCTAACACCACATTTCAATTGCATCAATTTTCCTGTGCCTTTAATCTTAACATTTGGAATTGTATTGTGCTGGGAACTAAGGTTTTTACGATATTTTTATATTCATTGCTACTGCACTGTCTTTCCACGTTTTCTGCAGATTGGTCATCGTTCGTATCGCCATTTCACATCTCCTAATTTTTCTTGTTCGTCTGCCACCTTTTTTATGAAGTCGACGAACTATGATACTTAATCTGAAAATCTCTTATAAACGTACTTATATCTAGTCTAGTGTCATTGGCATGGCCAATTCTCTTGACTTTAGCTCTTGCTTTTCTAGATTGCAGGACTATATATTCGATTATCACAATTCAGATTATAATTTTGCTATATTTACGATACCAATTTCTGTAGTTTACCCATTCAAAGTTTGTATTGAGATGTTTTCTCTCTGTTTCTCTCTCATACGGCGCCACAACTTAATTGGAGCTCTTGCTTGCAGTAGTTCCGTGATATCCTTCTTGACTGTTTCTTTTCCCTCTTCTATGACCTTTTGTTCCCACTGTAAGCGTCGCAGTTTCATTACCGGAATTTGTTCTAGTATTTCGTATATCTTGTGGTTGGAATGGCTTTTCCACAGTTGGTATCCCTGATCGTGCCTACGATTCTACTTAATATTTTTCTTTCAAATACATATACAACCTTTTTTGTTTTTTGTGTATACCTTACTTCCATACCAAAGGACTGACCGCTTGGTAGTCTTATTAATATATGCGTTGTTTGGTTTTCCTGTGCTGTAGATTGCCTGATTTTATTTTCGAGAGCAATAATTGTGGTCATTAGATATGTTAATTCTCAAGTATACGAATATATGGAGCGTTTCTGAGCTCACCAGTATAGGTGCAAGTGTGCACCCTTGTCTTATACTTTTTTTTTACGCTACATTGGTTCGCTATATGCTGATTTATTTGTAATCCCCATTATTACAACGTAGAATTGCTTTCGCATTAACATCAAGTGGGAGATAACATCCATTTCGGTTTATATGAACTTCATCTTTTTCAGTTTATATTGTGAACACTAGTCTACAAACCACAAATAAATTGATTTGTTATTCTGCTATGACTTTTCAAGATCTGTGCTTCAATATATGCCTCTTTCTTTATCAAATCCTACTTGCTGAGGTGGGATTTGTTCTTACGAAAATCAAAAATGGACTTAAAGTAATAGGTATAAAAATGAACATCCTGTTCCATTTTATCGTTTCTACTACACGTAGTTTCTGAAATCTATATTAGCATAAATAAATAAGCAATAAATTAGAAAAGATAACTTGTATAATAAGTTTTACACTTTTGTACTTATAAAAATACAAATGAGAGTATTTATACATAGACTAAAATCCCGAGAATCTGATGGGAAGAAAACTCCTATTTCAAAATAAATTTAAATGTGCCCAAATTTACTGAATAAGTATATAAATCTTGGGTTTAAATTATTTGACACCCCCTTCATTTATCTAAAAGCAGTGCTGCTGCACACACTATTTTCAAAGACGGCTAGGTTTCCTTGTATATTCACCTGCATGGAAGTAGTACTAATCCAAATTAGTTTTAGTTCAATAAGGGATACATTTGTTCAAATACCAAAATGTGATAGCAAATTCATGTTATTTCCTTTTTCGGCTTTAAGGATTATGACTTAATACAGCAAGAGGAATGTCAAAGTGAACTTTTTCAGAGGTTATAGTACAAATTTATTGTTAGGCGATTGCCTCCATTTGTTATGGGATCACGACGACTTACAAGTACTTCTCCAAGAAGTCCACATTAGAGTTTGAAGTTTCCACCGACTATAGCTGAAGCGTGTTATTCGTTAGCATTACATCTGCCAAGCAAAGTGAAACTTAATGTTACGTGTCTATTGACTGCAAACGTTTTGACTGAGCTTATACTCCAGTTTCTTTCTAGGAGCATTAGTGGGCCTGGCAAATATATTACTGTAATATATTAGGACGTGCATGATTTTGGCTTTTGAACCTAACTTTCTAAATATTTTATATGAAATTACGGTGTCTTTATATTTCCCAGGTTTTCATATTGTGTACGTACTGTTTATCATTCTAAGGTATGTCCTATGCGAATATGATAGGAGCCTTCGCCAGCACATCCGATGTACTAGGATTTTATTTCAGTAAATGTTACTGCGAATTCACAGAATTACATAATACATAAATAGCTGATGGCGAAATAGTGATACTAGCAATAATATTCAAAACTATCTTAAATATCAGAAAATCAATTGTGAGGTGAGATTTTTATGTAATCTACTTACCCATGAAAACAATGACAAATCACAGCGATTTTTAAACGTCAAGTAGTGTCAGCATTTATATGTATTCTGACCAAGCCGTTTTGAAATTGAAAAATATTTGTAGTTTTGGCAGCGGTTTGAATAGTAAAAAATGAGCGATTCAAAATTGGAACACAGGAGTGTTATAAAATTTTTGACTAAAGAGGGAAATGGCCCAAAAATTATTCATGAACGAATGATTGTTGTATATGGTGAGAATGCTCAAACATATTACCAAGTAAAATTCTGGTCGAAACAGTTTCGTTGGGGTCGGTAATTTGTTGAAAATGATCCAAGACCTGGTACACCCCTTGAGGCAGGGACACAAGAAACAATAAAGCAAATTGAAGGTTTGGTATTGACAGATGGAAGAATAATAGCTTCGGTTATCGCAAGGGAAATTCAGGTACCAAAGACACGCGTTTTAAACATTTTACATGGGGACATAGGGATGAGCAAAGTGTCAGCAAGATGGTGTTTCCCAAGCTCCTCACACCAGAACAAATAATTGTCAGGCAAGAAATTTTCCAGGAAAATCTTAATGCTCTAAAACAAGACCGCGATCTCTTTTCGAAAATTATCACGGGCGATGAAACCTGGGTACATCACTAGAACCCTCCAACGAAACAAGAGTACATGCAGTGGGTGCATAAAGGGTCTCCACCACAAAAAAAGGCGAAAACGCAGTGTTCAGTGGGGAAATTGACGGCAACATTTTACTGGGACTGCGAAGGGATTCTGTTGGTTGAGTACATGGCGAAGGGCACTACAATTACCAGTGATCTTTATAAAGAGACCATTAAAAATCTTAAAGATGCCATCCGAATGAAAACACCTCAACATTTTGCTGAAAGAACCATACTACTGCATGACAATTGCACAAAAAGTTCGACAAATTATCGAGGAAAGTGGTTTCCAGAAGTTGAGACATCCACCCTATAGTCCAGATCTAGTTCCCTGGGATTATCATCTTTTCCCTAAGTTGAAAAAACAATTACTAGGACAGAGAGTTGTTGTGGTGATGATCTAAAAACCGCTATTAACGACTATTTTGAGGAGTTAACGAAGGAATTTTTTTATGAAGGGATTTCGTTACTACAGATGTTGGAAGAAGTTTATAGATGTTGAAGGAACATATGTTGATTTTTTTAATTCGCGTCTCGTATTATCAAGGAAGGAATTACCAGCGAGATTTCCAAAATTGTTCAAAAAATCGGATATTGAAGGTCACAAGAATACCCTTAAAAAGAAGTAATTGTTACCACAAAGTAAAGTTGAAAAAGAAGATAGGTAAATCAGCTGCATTTTTGCAACGGTATATCTGAAAAATTTATACTTTTCCTTTGGGAGAGCTTGACATCTCTTCTTCTGTATTAAATACTACAACTTTTCTAGTTTCTTCTACCTTAGTAGCGATATGAAGTAAATCACTTGCTGATTGTGTATTTTGTAACAAAAACACAAGCGTTGTATTTTGGAGCCATCGCTGTACCATATACACTAATTAATGCTAAAAATATAAGCTTTATAACTGAGGATTAATTAGTTTTAAAGCAATATTAATTATATCTTATCACCATATAGTTGAAGAAAAACAAAAATGATAATCTTTAAGATATTTAATAGTATGGTGCCAATGCCACTAACTCAGTTATTTCTTACTCTTTCTAACTTTGACTTTTTACATGGTCGCTAGCAATTTTTGTTCACTTGTTGTTATTACTTTACTTAATTTGAAATATTTCCAAGTTTCGGTATAAGGTTATAGAAGTTGCATTTTCTCGGTAACCAACTCCCCCCCCCCCCCTCCCCATCCCTTACTTATTGCGCTATAGAGTCGGGGAATATCTTCCTCTGCTCTCTGCCGCTTTCCTCAACTCTTCCTAACAAGCTTTTCTCGATATCTCTATCTTCATACATTCTATTAACCAATTGAAGACACTGTTGCAAAAAGGAGGCAGCTCCACATTTTATACGTTATAGGGTTTTTAACGACATTAGTAAAGTGAAAAAGGCCGCTTCAATTGGTACAAAAAAGATGCAGCGCCGACGTTTTATACGAGGATAAGATGGAAAATATTCTAACACCCGCTACTGATCCAGCGCAAAAAGGAGGCAGCTTCGGAGCTGCCCTCTTTTTGCACCGAAAATAGTTCTGGTTTTACCGCTTTGATGCAGCACCGTGTTTTCGTTTCTGTAAACATGTCTAGGTGTATTTTTTTAAATTTCTTATTTCTCTTATTAGTGTAACTAGAAATGGTGTTATAAGTGGTGCTGTTTTGTTGTTTATTACGTAGCTATTAGTAGGTAGTTTATTAAAAATATTGGATTGAATTTACCACTCGTCAAACTGAGCTGTGTACCAAAGAATTAGGTAATATTTCATAGATTATACTGTGTGAATCCCAAATCAGTTTTAAATGTTATTACAGCAATATGGCAAACCGTTCAAGCGACTTTAGTGATCAAGTCGACGACTCGGACGAAGATCTAGATTTTGAGAGTAAACCAAGGTCAAAACCGTCATATTTAAGTGCCTTTGTTGCCAGTGCTGGAGTTTCCTCTTTACTAGAAAGTGATAAAGAGTCTGAAAATGGTTGCGAGGAAGCTGTCAACGAAGTAAAGAAATCAGGAAGAAAAGTCTCAAGAATCAAGCAGCGTGGCAAAGAAATGTTGCTAAGTAAAGAATTGCAGAAGGGAAGTCATACGTAGGAATATCTAAAAAAAAAGAAAGTGGTTAAAGAAGAAAGAAAGACTGGAGCCAACTACAACTGCAAGTATAAATGTTTTGATTTTTTTTCTGAAATGTTATTTTGGTATGGGACAAAAAAAGTGTATTTTCCGAGAAATTGAAAGATATAAGATCAACTTTGAAAATGAAAAATACGTTCTAAATTCAAAATGTACTTTAGCATCAGTTTTTTTGCTCTCCTGATTTTTTTTAAATGGAGTTGCCTCCTTTTTGGACCGGTGTCTTCAATTGTTTGTTCTCCATTCTTTGTATGAGACCCATCTATTTTAACTTAATTTACTATGTGCTTAGCTTTTCTGTAGTTTCCGTTTCTGATTTTCCTCTTCCGGTTTTTATTTTTATTTTTCTTAGAAACCTCAGTTTTGTACCAGCCAATTTCATTTTCTGTTTCTTTGTCTATCTCCACGACTAGTTTCTATAGATTAATATTGGTTTGACCACTTTTTAATCACTTAGGCTGCAGTACTTTCCAGTATCTCTTTTTTCATAGGTTATGTTTTTATGTTATTAAATAGATACCCTGTTTTTGCTATTCTATCTTTTAAATCGTCGGTTCCGTCCCCCCCCCCCCCCCTATTTATTATCATCCTTAGGTATTTCTTCTATACGTCTTTCATTTATTTTAATGTTGTGGTTTGTGTTATTTGTTTCTATAACCATTGTTCTTGATTTTTTTATATGCGTGCTCATATTGGTGAGTGGGTGGCCCCCCGAGCAAATGCTCGACTATCAGGCGGTGGGCCCGGACTCGATAACCGAAGACTCGGATTTAAAAATCGTACGCTCTCCAGCTACCACGCTCACACCTGTGGTAGTCGTTAATCTCTAACGAGGGAACTCTTCCTCAATTTCGACGGGCAAGACTAGCCATCTACTCGACTTACCAGTAAGCGAGCTCGTAGAACTACAACAGTGTGGAACAAACTAATGTAAGAGAACGAAAAAGATAAAAGATAATATGTCCTTTTTTAATTGTTAAGTTTTTCTATACAGAGTGTCCCAAAAAGAATGGGACACCGATTAGTCATAGATTCCTTAGGTTATAATAAATCGATTAAACCTAATATACCTCAGTACAAAGTTTCTCCAGTGAGAAGTTATAAGGCCTTAAAGTTCATTTTTTAAATTTTTTATTTTTATGATAATTTCTACAAATGTAAAGATATCGATTCCAATATAGGTATACTCGGTTACTATTATATACTGCACTAATAGAAACATTTTCATAAACTAGACTTGATTGTAAGAGGCACTTTACCTACCTTTGAAAACTTCTTTTAGCTCTAACTTTGTTATCTGTTAATTTTTTTTCAATTTTAGGTTATCGTCCGAAAGGGGATTAAAGAACTTAAAAATAAAGTGCTCTTAGTACATACGCGTAAAAGCAACCGTTTACCTTAAAATGTCCATCAACGGTTTTTGGTTGTCATTAAGACATGCAGTTATTAAGTAGCTATGATCACAAAAAGAATGGACAGTGATTGTGATCTAGTAGAATAATAATAAACCAATTACTGACATTATTGACATACAATTTTTTGCTTTTGTGCTTACGAAAATACTGAGACAAAATTTTCCATTATCTCACGACATTTTCGTATGCATAACAGATTGTTTTTTATGTTACCAACGTCATTAATTAATTTATTATTGTTGTTTACCAGATCACAAATCACTATCCATTGTTTTTGTGATCATGGATAGTTGATAGCTGTATGTCTTAATGACAACCAACAACCTTTGATAGGCATTTTAAGGTAAACGGTTGGTTTTACGTTTATGAACTAAGAGCACTTTATTTTTACTCTTTGTAATCCTCTTTCGGACGACAACCTAAAATAAAAAAAATAATGTTACAGATAACAAAGTTAGCAGTAAAAGAAGTTCTCAAAGGTAGGTAAAGTGCCCCTTACAGTCAAGTCTCGTTTATGAAAATGTTTGTATTAGTGAAGTATATAATAGTAAGCAAGTGTACCAACATTGAAATCGATATATTTACATTTGTAAAAATTACCATAAAAACAAAAAATAAAAAATTTTACTTTAAAGTCCTGTAACTTCTTACTGGAGATACTTTGTACTAAGGTATATTATGTTTAACCGATTTATTATAACCCAAGGAATCTATAACTAATAGGTGTCCCATTCTTTTTGGGACACCCTTTATTGTGCTGTAAGTTTTTTCTGTTTCTGCTATTACTGGCCTAGATAATACCATAGTATATTCTCACAATTTTCACTATCTTTATTTTCTAGGATCCTACTTTATAAAACTTTAAGTTGTGGCTGCAATTATTCATAGCTTCATCCAAAACTACAATAAAAAAATCTGTAAAAGGCTTAACCAAGAACTTCCCTCGTCAACATTGTGACACTCAATAATTTTAAAAATGAAATTAAGTTAGGAGTAAAAAGATCTTCAGGTTTCTGATAAATTAAATACATTTTCAAATAAAAAATATGTATCCCGCTGGGGTTAGAACCCGCTGCATCTGCAGAGCGCCCCTACATAGAGATCCTATCTACATCGATAAAGCCAACTACGCTACCAAGCTTCTTTCAAATAAGTCCGGCGCACGCCTCTCTTGAACAGAACGCTGTTATTGTTGAAATGTTTTTACTCTTTTGTGACATTATCCTCTATCGGTTGAATCTTATTTTCGGCAAATGTAAAGCCTGACCTATGTGAAAGTTATTACTTCCTTCTATTTCAAAATTAACCCCAAAATAAACAAAATTGCATATATTTGTATGAAATTGTACCGGTCTCATGCGAGGTAGATGTATAACATCTATGCAAAATATCGTCTTTCTCCGACAAATTGTTTTTGAGTTATACTGCCAACAGAGAGACAGATAGACAGACAGACAGACAGATAGACGGAATTAAGAAAACCTCTTTTTCGTCATCTAGGGACCCTGAAACGTGAAGATCTGTAGAAATCTCGGAAGGTGATTTTTTCGTGATTACAATACTTCCTTCTTCTTTCAGATGAGGGAAGTAAAAAGTACTAGATACATACTTGTTTCAAGCTAATAGAACAGTGAAACCTTTCTGATTTCTCATTTCTTATTCTTACATAGTTTTATGTGTCTTTAAATAAACTCTTTGTATTCTCTATCAGTGCAGTGTCTTTTCTTCTTATCTTGTTGCACGTTTTTTCAAGTCTATGAAACATAGGTGTCTCTCCCGACCTGTCCGCATTTCTTTATGGATTATTAGTTTTATGGTAAATATACAAACTCAGTGTTGGTATTTTTTCTAAATTAACTCTGTGTCTTCAATTGTTTGTTTCAAATGCTTTCTAAGCCGGTTTTCTAAAATTTTCGAGTATATTTTTCCCACCGTACTTGCTAAAGTTATGTCTCTATAGCTTCTCCAGTCTTTACTAGGTCCTAATTTATACAGCGGTGTTACAGTACCTGCATTCCAACCCTTGCAGGTTAGTTTTTCTGTTTTTTTTATCTCATTTAATGTATTCATTAGTTCTCGCTTCTTTGTTTTGTTTGGGCATTTAAATTTTTTTTCTATGGTTTCGTTATCTTCGTGTGCTTCCTAGTTTTAATTTTTATATGGCGCTTTTAAGTTATTCTCTACTTATTTTTTCCATTTCTGTTTGTTCCATTCGTTTCTGTAAAAACTATTTAAAATAATTTCGCCATCTCACCATTATATCTTAGTTCCTGACTAATATATTTCTTAGGTTACCCTTCATATTCTTTAATATTTTTAATTTTAGATTTCGCATTTCGTTTATTGTCTCATAAAATAATATTTAGCTTTGTTTTTGTGCACCTGATTATTTACTCGCATTAAATCGTTTACTTTGTGATATTCTTCTTTATATTTACCTAAATTTATTACATTTCTATTGATATTAGTCATTGTTTCCATATTGGTATTTTATATTTTACTGCTTCTTGTTGTTTTTTCTCTATCATGGTATCCTATTTTAGCTATTTCACAACTCTTTGACTTTTTGTCTTATTTCGTTTCTCAAGTTTTTTCTATTCCTAGTATAGTTGTGTCTTTTTATTTTTTTTTTCTAGTAGTTCGTGATATTTCGGTCAGGTTTTAATATTCTTTAGTTTATATATCCTTAGTCCTTCATTTACTTTTTTCCCTTCTATTTTTGTAATTTTTTTAATCACGAAAAGATCACCTTCCCAGATTTCTTCAGATCTTCAAGTTTCAGGGTCACTAGATGACGAAAAACATGTTTTCTCAATTCCGTCTGTCTGTCTGTCTGTCTGTTGGCGGTATAACTCAAAAACTATTTCTTGGAGAAAGACGATGTTTTGCATACATATTATGTATCTACCTGGCATGGAACCGAGAAAATTTCAGACTTTGCTTGAACTCAGAAATACATAAAAGTAATAATTTGTACGTAGCGTAGGCTTTATCCAAAAATTGGACTTCACAAATACAGAATGACTGTTCTACAAGTCAAAAATGTGCTAAGAATAAGTGCGCTATGTTGCCCTTTTTAGACCGCGAGCTGCATAAATGCGTAAAGCGCAAACTTTCAAATAGACGGGAAACGCATATTTGAACGATACATCGACGTATATCGTAAAAACTATTGCACATAAATAGATACATCCTGGGTATGATACGTTTAAAAAGGAATGAAAAAATGTTTAGTTAAAGAATTATCTGCATTGATTTATTGATGTAAAAAATATAATTAATTTTCCAGTTCCTGATTTGGTTAAAACACACCTCGTTTCGGCACGAAACCTAAGACATGCCCGGCGTGAAGGTTAAGGCAGCTGAAACGCAACTATATGAACAAGGCTCCGTAGAGTTGCAAGAAATTGGACTGACTGACTGGTCAACGGTTGGTTCGCAGTCGCGGTTCAAATCCTTCCGGTAACGGATTTCTTTTATTTGAAAATTTATTTCAGTTACTAGAAACGTGAAGATATTTTTACTCTTACCTTAATTTCATTTTTAAAATTATTTAGTGATACAATGTCGACGAAGGAAGTTTTGGGTAAAGTCTTTTACAGATTTTTTTTCTTTATTTCTAGTTTTATTCTCACCATATAATGATCGCTCCCTATTTCTGCACATTTTACACCTTTACCCTGTTGTATATATCTGCGTTTACTAAAAAGTGGTCAATGACTAATTTTTTCTCTCTGCTGTGCTCTTCTGTATTGTATTTGTATATCTTTTCTTAAATGTTGTATTTGCCTTTGCTAAGTATTTCTTACACTTATTTTCATTATCCTTTTCCTACGTTGCATTATCATTTTCTTCTTCGCCGTTTATACCTCACATTATTATTCTATTATTATGTTCTATGTTATGTATTTATTTTTGCAGTAGTTGATAGAATTCGTGGTTTTCTTCCTTTTTGCGTTTTGCGTATACCACTACATCGTATATTTTTCTTTATTAATATTTATCTCCGTAACCTGAATCCCCTCATTTACATATTTAATATCTATAGCGTTTTTAAAGTTCTTTGGATTAATTATTATGGTTACAGCCGCCTGTATCCATATCGCTTCTTCCACCCCTGACCATGTTTTCAGAAATCTGTCTGTTAAGTTTACCATTCCTTTAAATTTTTTCTTTATCTCTGTATTACTTAGTGTTTGAATAGTCACCTTCTTCAGTTTTACTTCCCTCGTCTGAAAAACGAAGGAAGTATTGTAATCACGAAAAAATCAGCTTCAGAGATTTCTTCAGATCTTCACGTTTCAAGGTCCCCAGATGACGAAATAAAAAGGTCTGTCTGTGTGTTGGCAGTATAACTCAAAAACTATTTGTCGGAGGAAAACGATATTTTGCGTACATATTATATATCTACCTCGCATGAAACCGGTACAATTTCATACAAATATATACAGGGTGATCACCTTAAAAAATAAAATTTTGTTTATTTTGGGGTTAATTTTGAAATAGAAGGAAGTAATAATTTTCACATAGGTCAGGCTTTACATTTGCCGAAAATAAGATTCAACCGATAGAGGATAATGTCACAAAAGAGTAAAAACATTTCAACAGCGTTCTGTTTAAGAAAGGCGCGCGCCGGACTTATTTGAAAGAAGCTTGGTAACGTAGTTGGATTTATCGATGCAGATACGATTTCTACGCAGGGGTGCGGTTAAGATCGCTCTACAGATACAGCGGGTTCAAATTCCAGCGGCATATATTGTTATTTGAAAATGTATTTAATTTGTTAGAAACGTAAAGATATTTTTACTCCTAACTTAATTTGATTTTATAAATTATTTAGTGTCACATTGTCGACGAGGGAAGTTCTGGGTAAAGCCTTTTACATATTTTTTGTTTCAGCTCTCCCGCTTTTCCTATTATTCTTTTTAGATTCCATATTTCTATTTGTATTGATTTTTCCCTCTGTATATTTTATTTTCTTTAGCCTTTTATATCTATTGTTAATATCTCTACCCATTTCCATGTTCTTTGTTTTGGTAGTAGTTTTTCTATCGTCGCAGTTCCTTTCAGTTTCTTTCTTCAAGATCTTCCACCTTGTCCAATTTCCACTCTCGATCATCTATTATCAGTGTCTAGTACGGGATTTTAAATGCTTTTCCATAATTATTGTTCGCTTCCTGGTGTTTTTAAATTTGCTGTGTTATGTATATACATTATTTCTTCCAAAACTTCAGCGCCGTGGGTGCTAATAATTTGTATTAAGGAGTCTTATCACTTTTTATAGGTTTGGGCATCAGAATACTGAATCTAGTTATCTATACGGCGAACAAATCGAAGAGGAGGCTCATGCTTAACGACGCATTTCTTCCAGGTTGTGGTCGAATAATCGGACTTACACCTCGATAGTCATAAAAAACCAATGTTAAAATGCAAAACTCACTAGTTGTTTGCTTCGGAACTCGAACTTTCAAAACTAAAAACCACCGTTAAACAAAGAAAATGGACTTGGAAGTTTAGTATTTGGAACTTCAGAGAATACAAATTAAACAACAAGAAGCAGAAGTAGAAAGAAACAAAGTGAAAAAGGAAAGGATGTGAAAACATGTAAGATTATATCCATTTCTACAATGGTGTTGTGTAGAAAAAAGTGAAAGAGTTATGGATTTCTGGTATTCAGTGTCGATTTTCCCCACTTTGATTCCGAAAGTTCTGTGGCTATGTAAATGATTTGTAATAGTGCCACCTTCAGAGTTCATAGGTTTATATTAATGTATTATCTTGTGTTAGCGCCAGCCTAGCTCAGTGGTTACAGCATTGGATTGCGTGCGGAAGTCTGGAGTTCAAATCCCAGATCGATGCCTGGCGGGCGGCCTACCTAGTCGCTTTAAATAATTGGGGAGCTGCGTTCGCAAGAACAAGGGGTAATAATGCGGTTGTCTGATGCGTGATGCTCACCACGTGTCATGAATTTGACACGCGACCGCCGGGTGTGAGAGAGAGGATACGGAAGCTCTGACCTTCCGCCTTGCAGGCCAAGCTCCTTCATGGGGTGTTAGTGCCTCACCATTATTATTATCTTGTGTTAATAAATTTTGACAAGAGAGCCTAACATGGGACGCGTCGAGTTTTCAGTAATCAGTAGATTCTCTCGTGGTTCAGCTCTTTATGACGCATCACATTATCATAAAAGGAATTTCAGGTAGATTAGAAAAATACAGTAACACTAGAATTTATCATTTAAAAAGAGTGTAAATAGTATCGTTACTGTTTCCCCGCTCATAATATCAGTCATCAAAACGTGATGCTCCTTAAAACTGAACAGAAAACATACTTTGACTTTTATTTCTATTATGAGTGTAGCAACTACAAATATATTTTATTTGTTATTTCCTTGTACACCATGAGCCTTTGTTGGAATAACAACATAGTAATATAGTATATTCGTCAAAATCCTAAATGACGCTAGGGTACATTAATTTGTATCAAGCTCCGGCCGAGGTGTAATTTCTGGCATTTCAGCTCAGGAAAGGTCAACTTGCTAGGAATATTATCCGTATGCCCCACTTCGACAGATGACAGATGGCAACCAATGTTTTTTACCGATAACATAAATGTCCAATAAAATGAAAGTCAAAATCTAGTGATAGTAAATGGCGCAGAAACATTTACTTTGACATAAAGGTCTATCAGTTAGCTGGAACGCACTTGTAAGATAATAAAAAACGTAGGGGACTAACATCAGAAAGCCAATCCTAAGATGGCCTAAAAGAGAAAGCGTGATGTAAAAATAATTGCTTATAGAAGCTACAGGACGAGTACAAAAATTATTTAACTAGTTGGTTTAAAAGGTTAATTGCTGATTCAAAAACGTTTGCTATACCTATATGAATACTGGTCTACCACAAAGAAATAGAATTGTTTTGTGCATTCAGACTGTTACTGTTAAAAGATAAATATTTGTACTTCTAGATTGGGGATTTTAAATTTACTTCGTTTCAACAAGTGTTTTAAATATTCATTCTCATCAGTGCGGCAGCTAGTTTAAACTAGAGGCGGAAAAGCAATTCTGTTATGTATTGGCTTGCAGCAGAAGCCTTTTCGGTGGGAATATTAACTCCTAGTGCTAGCCATTTGTCAGATGGCAGCCAACTTATATTGCAGGCGAGAGAAAAGTTTTGCTATTAGCAGCGTTACAAAGCTAGTTAAATAGTGACATTTTAATTAATACGACACAAATCAATTTAAGTGACTAGCTTTCTACAGAACTTATCAATAATAATTACTGGGGGAGATTTAATGAACGTGCACACAAGAGGTTGTGTATTTGAATTAACGCATCAACGTTTTGGTCGAGCTCTACTTTCAGGCAACTTAAAATGAGGTTAATTTAACAAAGCTTTTAGCCACAAGGTCATCGTAAAATTCCTCAATAACTATAATATCCTTTCAAAGTACGTTTATGGCTGCCGGAAATAAGTTCGGTGTTCGATAATAATAAATTTTACCGCATAAATAATGCGTTAAAGCAAAAAATCGATCCAAGAAAACGCCAGTTGCTTTATAAAAACTGTTCATGCATGCAATAAAAATTCTCTTTTGGTGCCATACCTGCTGCCGAGTTATTCAAGATCAAAGTCTGCAAAAGATGACTCATAGATGGATGGATGTGCATCGCCCAGAGGTGATAAAATCCGTAAGGGGGATATGCAAAACAATTTTAGAGTATTTGTAAAATGCTGCTTTATTCCTGGAAAATATGTGAGCGAGTCGAAATTTGAAATGGATTTCTGACGTGCCTTTTTCAAAAGGAATAAGGAAATAGCTGAATTTACAGTGGCAAAGCGCAGATTTTGTGCTGGTGGTTTTCGATATTGTGAGGGTTTTAGGAGTCAATATTTACAGTGTCTGAGAAGAAGAAGTTTTATCTAAACAATAATAAATTACAAATACCAATAAAAATAATAAAATCATTATGGCCTTAATCAAAATAATAACGATATAATTATTTTAGCTTGAAAAGACTCGGTGTAACAATTCAGATCTTGCAGTAAAACAACAATATGGGAGAGAACAATATATAGTCGCAGGGGAGAAAGGGACCATCGGGCCACCTGCATGGAGACTATTTTTACCCACAGAAAAGCACTTAGAGATGAAAGGAGGAAACATAGAAAATTGGTTGGGTGAACCATAAAAGTTACAAGAGAACTCAGAACAGGCGGATGAAAGATAAGGAGAGGATCACGATAATGGCAATGGCAATCCAGAAGAGTCGGCCCTGTCTTGCTCTGAATTAATCATAGAGAGAAAGCCTCGGCTTCGTCCCCAGCTATGGCTATGATGACGATTTCTTCAACAATCCTGATAGTAATATTGACATTATTTTTTGAATACCATCCAAGGGTACCTGCAGCTCAAAAAATGTTACGTTCAACATTGAAAACGCTATTACTTGTAAGAATAAATCAAAAAAAGGTCAAACTTCGGTTTAGAGGTATATCTGATTGGAAAAATGTTTACTAGCGCATAGAGAAACATAAAGTCGCCATCGGTCAAGCAAGATACTGTAAAATGTAATTCATGTATACGGAAAATGAGATCATCGAAACATTCTTTTTCGGTAATTAGTTAAAATCATAAATAAAAAGGCTGGCGTTGACAGGAAAAACTTGCTTGTGGCCGAAGAAATCAGCACCAAGTAAAATTTTTGGGTGCTTATCAATAAACCACATAATAAAGCATTATATTTTGACCTAATTGATGTTTTTAACGCCATATGAAATGCTCCAAAAGTCAAACCCAATGTAAGAGCAACTGCTATTGCTTACAAACGAAATTTATTAAAATATGAAAATTTCTGTTCTCAATAAACGGCCTTTTATCAAGGCTCGTGCAGACAAATGGATTAGATTTATTAAAATATACCTCGATGGTTGAAGACTACACTGACGCTAAAAAATATAAAAAATGTAAAACCTCTAGGGATGAGCAAAATTTGATTTTGAAAGAAGAGCATTCGAATTTATTATTGAAGAACAATTGGCTGACACTTGCAGAAGGAAAAAATCTTCTATGAAAAAATATGTAATAAAGAATCTAATATAGCGAAATTCAGGAACGGCTTGTCACCAGTAAATTCAGATACCAAGTCATTTTCAAACAATCTGAGTTATGTAGGGATCTGAACTTTCTGAACCGAAATAATTTTGATTAAATCGCCAAGGAAGAGCTACCTGAAACTCTCTGAAATATTTGTCGAAGAAATTGATAAAGATTGACTCTACTGCAACTGCTACAAAATTAACAATTAAAGATTCGTGTAAAATAGATTACACTGCACTTGATATTAGACGACGTTTTCTCAGTATAATCAGACGTTAAGAAAGAAAAGACTACTGAAAACAATGATAATGGAGGAACCCGGGAAACATCAAAGAAGGGTTCGAAGTCAAAATTGTGATCAAAATCTAAGAAATGCCATCTGGCAGTATTCGGAACGCCTGAAAATGTAGTTACATAATAATAATAATAATAATTGCTTTTATTATAATTAAAATAAAAGATACAGTTTGAATTGTAATGCATAAGAGGGCGAAGTTCAGGCTATAGCCCGCTCTACCACTTAACTCTCAAGTAGCAGTAACTGACAAAATACATGTTTGGTATTTGCTGACCTTGCATCTCGTACATGTTGACGTTCTTATTGAAGTTGCAGAGAATCTGGCATACGTTTAAAGCGATTCATTTTGTTTGTCTAAAGAATATTTTTAATAGATAATCGAAAACTATCCTTCGGTAATATTTTTAATTCGGGATTTAGTTTGTTATAAGTATTTGGCATACAATAAGGGAAATTTCATTTACCAAATTCCGAAGAATGTTTAGAAATACTTATGATACCTCACAAACGCATGTTGAAGTGGTGTAAAGTGATTTTCTTATAAAGATATGGTGGTGAAAGGCTGATTGGAATCTTGTGAAAAAAACATGTACTGTGCAAAGCAGGTCTCTTAAACATGTTGAACCATTCTACATCTAAAACTGTAGAAGATACTCTTTCGAACTTCCTAATTCCAAAAGTCAAACATGAGTTCTTTAATTTTTGTATTCCGCATTTGTCTCTATGATTCAGGCAGGGGCAATAAACTGTATCACAAAAATCGAATTTTAATAAAACTAAAGAATCACAAAGTAGAGTTTTAATTTTAGTGCTAAGTAATGATCTATTCGATACAAGTTTATTGAATCGTAATGGTGAATTCAGAGTCAGGTCAAGACTTTCTACTGATCAACCAGTGGTAGCCTGCCACGTCCTATTGGAATATATTCAAGGTTTTTGATTTGATTAACCTGATTTGGTTTACTAGAGATTAATATTGCTGATGTTTTAAAATTAGGTTTAAGTGTATGATTTTCAGATATATACAACACGTTTGACAAAGTTTGTTTATTGCTCGACATGCGTTAATGACAGCATGTGCCTGAAATGAAAAATATAATTGAAAATCGTCGGCTCTAAAATGTGATTGGCAATTACTTAACACTAGTGGTAAATTATAAATATACATACTGAACATAATCGTCCCGAGAATAGAACATTGCGGTACTCCTGAGCCAATCTTTAAAAATTCCGACACACCACCGCCTACTCGAACAGCTGTATATCTATCCGAAAGGTAATTAGTAATGAGTATAATTGCATCTGGGCCCAATCTTATAGAGTGGAAATAGATAACAATACATTGTGATCAATAGTATCGAAAGCTTTGGAGTGGTCTAACAGAACGAGAAGTTTTATTTTGCCTTGGACTGTAGCTGAAATGATGACATCAGTTATATGCAAGGGCGCAGTACTACAACTATGTCTCTTCTTGTAGGCTGACTGGTTAATTGGTATAATCTGATTACCTTCTAAATGGGAATGAAGTTGCTGCTCCATTACTTTCTCAATAATTTTTGATAGAACCGGTAATATGCTTCTTCGTAGCAAATTTTTTATTTATTTTACTAAAGATGTTTTGGGTAAGGGAGTAATAATAGATTTTTTTTTCATTCACTTGGAAATACCGAATACTTAAAACAATAATTAACAACATGCGTTATGTGCGCTAACAAAAATGGGATACAATATTTAATAACAGAAATTGTAATACCGCCTACACAGCTTGTTGTTTTCATTGAAAGAATTATTTTCAAGTACTATTATCTTACCTCAATTTTTATCGGTAAAGGAACCTCAAGGAAAGTTCGGATAACCAATGTAACTCGCTGTAGTTTTCTTATTTTTAAAAAGCTCTGACTTTCTAGCTTGCTGAGTGAAGCGATATACAGGATGTTTCAAAATTGTACGGAACAAAATAAGGGCGTTATTCTGCATAAAAAAATAAGAGCAACAATCTAATAAACATATGTCCTAAAACTATTCATTTCAAAGATATCCTTGATCAAAGAATTAAAGATAGCAATCCGTTTTTCAAAAGTAGGCTGGTGATTTCTTCCAACACATGTTTTTTGTTTACATACAATATGTGGGCGTTCTTCTATAGTAAAAAGTAGAAAAATAATAAGCATGCGTTCCAAAATAAATTATTTCAAGTTTTTTTTTTAGTAAAATTTATAGTAACTGTTCCAAGTAATATCTTCTGAATCACTTATAATAATTTTGATAGTTGTAAGTAAAACATACATATATTGAAAACCAAATACCAGGTTACTAAATATAAACGTTTTAAAAACGAGTTGCTGTCTTTAATTCTTTAATCAAGGATATCTTTGAAATGGATGATTTTAGGACATATGTTTATTAGAGTCTTTCTCTTATTCTTTGATACAGAATAACGCCCTTATATTTGTTCCGTGCAATTTTGAAACACCCTGTATTTATCTTGGACTTCACCGCTAGCATTTGTTTGGTTAGTAGCTTTTGATCTTCTCATTTAAGTTAAATAAAAATACCATATCTTTACCCATTATAGCCCTGATATATACGTATAAAACAATTACTCATTTAAATAAGTTTTTCCTTATCTTATATTGAATAAATATTTCATATAAGAGCAATTTATTATATCGCTTTCTGAGTATTGTATCGGGTTTTCTTTTTTTACATAAATTAACAGTATCTCCTCTGTATTGCGTTGTTTGTCGATATACATTTGCTTGTATCAACCACAGTCTGTGAAGCATATATTACTTTCAAGAACAGGTTAATTTTTTTCCAATCTTATTTATCATTATATATTTTGAACGCACATTTTTGGGAAAATTTTCATGTTTGCAGCGGTTAATTGCATGTATTATCCTGCTCTCTTTTATGTTGGATTTTGAGTAAAGTTATTGAAGTATTTTTGAATATGGCATTCTATGCTTTAATTTTTCGTGCTTTTAAATAACTCTTCCAGGTTAGCTTCCTGAATTTGAGGATGTATGTGAAATGTGATTCCTAGATAATAATTACAGTCCCCTATACACCTTTTGTGTGTAGGGTAGACTACGACGTTGTTCAATTAGCAAGGATTCTTACAAACCGTTATTACCCTGAGTTAATCGGAGAGTAACAAAGAGGTTTTAAACGAGGAAGATCGACGACACACAAGATCTTTATTATAAAAAAATGCCAACATAAAACTTACGAACATAATTTAAGCCTTCACATACTGTTCATAGACTATAACTCGATAGATATCATGAAGTTGTATAGTGTAATGAAAAAGTTAGGGATGTGCAGGAAGATGAGACTGATGGAAATGAAGCTTATGAGCACAACCAACAAAATCAATCTAGAAGGAAAAGTGTCAAATAATTTTAAAGTGAGACAAGGAGACCCTCTGTCAACAACACTCTTCAATTTGGTGCTGGAGCCAATGATGTTCAACAATCGAAATCACTATCGTGCATATACAGACGAAATAGTACTCACGGCTTGGGACCTTGGTAGGCGAGCGGCGATTGCCGTTGCAGCCGAGGTAACAGTGAATATTTATTTATTTAGAATAAGAAGAACGACAGGATACAGTCCCAATTACAGTTATTCATAAAAAAATAACATTATTTTATATGAGAAGTGAAACAAATTAATATAGATTCTTAAATAATATAATGATTAAGACGTAAATTAAGGTTAAAAGTAAACCATCAATTTATGTCACAAAACAAAAACAGAGAACGCAAAAAATAACAAGTGCAATAAATGATAGAAAAAATAATTAATATACAAACAACATTTTTGTTTATTTGCATAGCAGTCTTAGTACGCTCTTTAAAGATAATAATGAAATATTAAAGATGTCTATATCAGAAGAGACATCATCTACTGAGCGGCATAGTCTTCCAAGTAGTGAATTCTGTCCATAATTTGTACGATGACAGGATATTTGTAGAATTGATTTATCTCATTTATCATGATCTCTCGAGCCGGAGCGCTTGAAAGTTCAACTCCCGGTACGGGCAGTCTATATTTTCACTTAATTACGGCTTAGGTTTAAGTGACGCCCGCGCCCCTGAAGTAATGCGTAAGCGGTTCCAGGGGGCAACGGTAGTCGGTAGGGGAAAAAGAGTACTCACGGCTTAACGAGCAATAAACGAAAAACAAAATACTTAGTAGTGAGAGATAATTAGTAAAAAGAGGGATTGACTTTGGTCAAGGGAATAAAAGTTACACAATAGAAAAAAGTGGACCACTTTGATTACTTAGGAGTAAGGTTGGCCAGTAAAACGGAAGAAGAGAAGAAAAGAGACAAAACGTTGGGTAGAGGAAGCAAGGTAGCAGGAATACTGGCAAGTGTGTTAAGAGCAACAATACATACCGGCTGCTGACTTGCGCGAAGCACCATAGGAATTTGCATAGTACATTTTTTATGTTCAATCATTTGCTCCCCTAATTATTTTAGAGGTAAAGTGTAAATAAATTTTTTGTAGAGAAAAAATCCTGCATCTATTCATACTGTTTCTAGCAATTTTTCATTTTCCAGAACCGAAGGAATGCAAAAAATCAAGCTAGCATTTTTAAAAAATCAGTGATGCCATGGAATTATTGAAACAAGCCAATGAATGCCAACGCAAACGCGTGCGGGGCGATCATCCAGTCACTGCCGTCAAAAGATTGAACGTATTGTCGTTTTTCTCGTTTTGGTGTAAGTTCTGAACCTCATTATTGCACCTACAATTATTTAATGACCTGCCTGTAGTCTTAAACTTAAAATGAATCAGTCTATTAATGGTTGTACTGTTTGGAATTTGCCGATACGGATATTTTACAATAAACAAGGAGATTACTTAACGAACGTCCACAATACTCGTAAAACCATTTTTGTTATGGACAAGGTCTAGGTACCTTAGAAACATTAAGCAGAACATTATTAATAATGAATTATTACAAACGTCAAACATCAATGACAAACACACAAACAGCACGTACAGGGTGTCCCTAAAATAATGGGACACCGATTAGTCATAGATTCCTTGCGTTATAATAAATCGATTAAACCTAATATACCTTAGTACAAAGTCCCTTCAGTAAGAAGTTATAGGACCTTAAAGTTATATTTTTTATTTCTTATTTTTTTGTTAATTTCCACAACTGTAGAGATATCGATTTGAATTTTGGTATACATGGTTACTATTATGTACTGCACCAACAAAAACTTTTCATAAATTACACCTCACTATAAGAGGCACTTTACCAAACTTTGAAAACTTTTTTAATTATAACTTCGTTATCTGTAATATTTTTTGAAATTTTAGGTTATTATCTGAAAGAGAATTAAAAAAGCACAAACATAATATAGTGTTAGTTCTTAAGCCTAAAAGCAACCGTTTACCTTAAAATGCCCATAAAAGGTTTTTGGTAGTCATTAACACGTGCAATTATCAAGTAGCCATGATCACAAAAACAAAGGTCATCTAGTAAAAAACAATGATAAAACAATTAATGAAATTAGTGACATAAGAATTTGTACTTTTATATTTCAGAAAATGCCGCTACATAACGAATTCTCCAATGCTGAAGGGTTCGTTATGTCGCAGCATTTTCGTAAGCACAAAAGACAAAAAACTGATGTCACCAACGTTATTAATTGATTTCTTGTTGTTGCTTACTAGATTACAGTCACTACCCATTGTTTTTGTGATCATGGCTACTTGATAATTGCACGTCTTAATGACAACCAAAAACCTTTGATGGGCATTTTAAGCTAAACGGTTGCTCTTACGCTTATAAACTAAGAGTACATTATTTTTGTGTACTTTAATTCTATTTCAAATAATAACTTAAAATTTCGAAAAATGTTACAGATAACGATGTTAGACCTAAAAAAAGTTTTGAAAGATGGGTAAAGTACCCCTTACAGTCAAGTCTAGTTTATGAACTTCGAGGCCCTATAACTTCTTACTGAAAGGACTTTGTACGTTTAATCGATTTATTATGACGTAAGGAATCTATGACTAATCGGTGACCCATTATTTTAGGGACACCCTGTATTGTTGAACCGCACGCATTTGCGTTGGCATTGACTTGTTTCAATAATTCCATGGCATCACTGATTTTTGTGAAAATGCTTGTTTGTTTTTTGCATTCCTTCGGTTCCGGAAAATGAAACATTGTTAGCAACAGTATGAATGGATGCAGTATTTTTTTCTCTACAAAAAATGTACACTTTAAATCTAAAATAATTAGGGGAACAAATAATTGAACATAAAGAATTTACTATGCAAATTCCTATGGTGCGTCGCGCAAGTCAGCACCCGGTATATCAAGAAGCGGAAAAATGCAAGTTTACCCAGCTATTACAAGACTAATGGGACTGTGTGGCTGCGAAAACTGTAAGAACGACTACTAGTGGGATTTATTTTATTTTGTCACAGATCATAACATATGTTGTATGTATACAGTATATTGGAATTTATTTTTTATTTTAATCTGTTTTTTTTTGGCCTTCTATTAGCCATGAACCCCTTGTTAAGTATCTGGGCACACTAAAATATTACATATCTTAATATACAAACTTTTCAAGAAAATATTTCCTGTTACAGTTGCCAATACAGTTAAAATAGCAAAATTAATCTTTTCTGACACTTTGTAATTAACCAAATCTGGCGTTTGTTTGACATTTTTTAACATAAGGTTACAAAATTTAATTTTTAAGAATGGAGAACAACCTTAAGGCAATTAACTGAATAGAAAAGCACACATTTATGCCTATTCAGTAAAATACACACGGTTTTCTTAGATTTACATCTTGTTTAGATATTATAGATAAAATCCTTGTATTTTTACTTCCTTTTGCAATAAAGGAAGTATTGGATTCACCCCAAAAATTCGAAATGAGTTTTCAACAAACCAGGTTTACAGTCCCCTGAACCCAAAAAACATGTGTTTCTCCATTGGTCTGTCTGTCTGTGTGTGTGTGAACAGAATATCTCAAAAACGAAAAGCGGTATGGCGTTGAAACTTCATATATAAGTTCTGTGTCTAGATGCGACAGCAAGCTTTTGAAGAAAATAGCATAACCGGAAGTATGGTGTTTACTGTTGTGATTTTTCAGTTTTTTTTAGATTTTTTCAAAAACGACTCTAACGATTTTTTTCAAACGTTACATTTTTAATGTGTATTGATGTGAGATAGGTGATTTTCAAGTTCAATACCTCTAAAATGTGTTTCTTTTATTTTTTATTTTTTTTATTAACTCCTATTCTGAATACGAAAACTACACATACAGTGTGACCATTAAAGTCCGCCTCATATGGAATTTTTTTTTATTAATAGCTAGTCACGTGATTCGCATTATTTGTCAAATTTTAATTTTTTCCAAAAAAATTCATGCGGACTTTACTGGTCACACTGTATGTTTTGTTTATCTACCACCGGGCAATGAGCTTGCCCTTGCATCTTTCATTAATTCGCTGAGCAACATCATAAATGCGCATGGTTATTTAAATGAGACAAACATTCCAAGCAAACTTATGGATGCATTAGACACAATATCTTTTTGTAATCTTATGCAATTTAATTGTGTAGCAAATGATAATTATATGATCTTAGACTTGATATTGTGCAATGCTGTAAATATTGTTAATGTTAATCGTTCATATGTTCCCATTTTAAAGGTTGACGCACATCATCCGCCTATCGATTTTCTTATAAAAACTGAAATAATTCAAAACTTAAAATTAAAATACGATGTTATTTATAATTACCCTAAGACGAATTATTCTATATTAAATGATATGTTTCATTCAATAAAATGGTCGTTTCTGCAATCATGTAATGTAAATTTAGCTGTCAATCTTTTTTATACAACTATGAATAGTATAATTTCTAGGCATGTGCCTTCTAAAACCGTTCGTAGTTGGTTTTCGCGCTCCACTATAAAAGTAATAAATGATAAACTAAAATTACACAAACGGTGGAAGAAGTATATAAATAGATTAGATTATGTGGCGTTTAACTTACTTAGAGCCACATCAAAACAAATGATTGCAAGAGACTATTTAACGTATATTGGAAATGTAGAATTTCAGCTTGATGATAATCCTAAAAACTTCTGGAAGTTCATCAGTAATACACGTAATTCTAGTAGTAGTATTCCATCTGTCATGTCTTGTGGTAATGTTACTGCTAGTACTGGTTCTGAAATATCTCATCTTTTTGCTAAGCATTTTGGCTCCGTTTTTGTCAACGGTAGCATCACTAACAGTAATACGCCTAATTTCACACATCTTGGGAAAAACGTTCCCTTAGTTACTACCGATCAGGTGGAGGGAGCACTCGCTGCTCTTGATGAGAGTAAGGGCGCTGGGCCAGATAAGATTCCCCCACTTTTCTTTAAAAGATGTGCTACCTCGTTAGCCACTCCTTTATCTATACTGTATAGCTGCTCTTTTGGTACTGGCACATTTCCTGACATATGGAAACAGGCGCATATTATTCCTGTTTTAAGTCAGGGGTTCGTAATAAAATTGAAAATTATCGACCTATCTCGATTTTGTCCTGTCCTGCGAAATTGCTCGAATAATTTGCCTATGGTTTTATATTTAAAAATGTACACGCCAAAATTATTCCTGCACAGCAAGGTTTTTAACGGATATGTGTCATGAAGGGTCTTCCTGACTTCTGGGATTCCGCAGGGAAGCCACCTTGGGCCCCTATTGTTCAATATATATGTTAATGACATAAAAGGGTGCTTTCGTGTCTGCAAATTCCTTATGTACGCTGATGACCTGAAGTTGTTCTACGAAGTTAGGTCTGCTGCTGATTGTCAACTGCTACAAGAAGATTTAACGCGTCTTTATAATTATTGTATTCTTAACGGTCTTGTACTAAACTTCGATAAGTGTTTCAGTATATCGTTTACACGTAATTTGTCTAAAACTACGTATCAATATTCCTTCGGTAGCAATCTCATTAAATCAGTGTCCAAAGTAAAGGATCTCGGCGTAGTCTTCGAATCTAAATTGATATTCGTTGATCATATTGACTACATTTGTAAAAAGGCTTATATAATGTTGAGTTTCATAACTAGGTCTACAATATTGTTCAACGAAATTAAGCCTACAAAATGTCTGTACTATGCTTATGTCAACAGCGTATTAAATTATGCAAGCATTATTTGGAATCCCCAATATCAAGTTTATATTAAACGCATTGAAAGCGTTCAACACCGATTTGCTAAAACTATAATATACAAATTTGCTATGGGTATTGGGTATAAAGAATTTTGTGCTAGATTTAATATGCTAACCCTTGTAGAACGTAGACTTATGCCCGATATGCTTTCTTTGCACAAAATAGTTGAGGGAACTGTCTACTCCCCTTATATACTTTCAAGGATTAACTTCAGGGTGCCTGCAATTAATAGCCGCAGTACTCACACGTTTAAATCTAATAATGCTAATACCTCTTGTATCTTAAACTCCTGTATTTCAAGAATGTTAAACTCCTACAAAAACAACTTTTGTGATATTGATTTATTTGCGCTAAACAGAAGTCAATTTAAAAATAAAATTAAGTGTAAGATAGTTTCAGAAAGAAATACTTAAACTTAGTATATAAATTTAATGTTGATTTGTTATGATCATATTTAACACTATAATTTTTCACCATACGTACCATTATTTTTTTGTGTTTTAATGTTTAAAATAATAGGAATAATTTTCGATAATTTATTATTTATAGTATAGCTCCTTTGTTGGAATTTTTATCCTCTTTGGATATTCTTTGTATAAATAAATAAATAAATAGAACACCTGGTATATTATTACATTTTGAATTCAGCTTAAAATTTTAGAGAACATTTGTATTTTCAACTAACACTGTATTTTGTACGGTTTCTGTAGAATTTGTAATTTCTGAAAAATTTTGACAAATGCTTAAAAATCCAAATTTTGGTTAATTATAAGATCACTGTAAAATGAAGTTTTGTGCGTGTATCACACCAGATTTGTTCACTGCTGGCATGGATCGTTTTTTGTCATACCCTCTTTGAGACGCCCGTTCATTAAGACACATTCAGTCTTCATACGTATTAGTGCTTTAAATGTGGTATGGATGTTATCACATTATGTTATCTAAACACACGATCGCGCCATGTGTGCGACAATGTCGGGTAAAGAGGATTTTCAAAGAAGACGGAAACTAATTATTACTCAGCTTAGGGAGGAAAGAGGTTTACCAATACCGTTAACGAAAAGCGCAGGGAGCGTGATTCATAACATCAAGCTAGGCGGGCCTGAGGTTCTGCCATCCGGAAATGTTGTTGGTAAAATTAATTATGTAATTAAAAGTATGTTGTATAAATGTGTTTGGTGTTTATGTTTGTTTATTTAAAAATTTCGGGGATATGTAGTGTGTTTTAATGAATTAATCTTTATTTCATGATAGCGCTTTAAGTATTTTAAGCTAATATTTAGCTGAACTGTGACACGGTGAAAACACAGATGAAAACCTTGACAACCTGTGGACAATGAAATTGCTTCGAAATAATAACTAATTTCTTGTTTTAAAATTCAACAGCGCAAGCCGTTGCTGAAAATATCACCCAGTTGTGATAAAAATTGCGAACATTTAATATAATCAAGTGTAAGCCACCAAAACTGTATTCCTTCATGAAATGAAATAGGTGAAAGTTGACGTTAAATACCGCACCTAAGTCAGCAGTCATAGAAGCAGATTAGCTGTCAGTCCACTAAACAACTTGCAAGAAATACGCAGACTCAAGAGACGCTAGCCTTCGGACTTGTAAAACAGATTTAATTAAGCCGAATATTCTGTTAATTCCACCTAGACGTACTTAAAACAGATTAAACTTTAAAGAGGTTACGCTACAGAGCAATACCCACTAGCTGCGAGATTTGTAAATGTCCACTGAAATGATTACGAACGTATGTGGTACAATGAAGAGACAAGGGTGTTCTTACATAAGCAATTATTTTTTCCTCGTCTTAATTCGCATTAAAAGCATACCTGAAAAATATCTAGTTTTGAATTTTATTTTACAGCGCCATGACAAAACTTTTCGGAATTGTTTTCATTGAATGTAATAAACTTTCCCATTAATATATTTCCATTTGAGCCCTAATAGTCGATTTCAAACGTGAGAAGTTTTATTACACTTGCTTTGTTTTTAATCTTAAAGGACTACCAAAATCGGTCTTGAAGCAAACGTTGCTAGTCATGTATTTAAAGTTACTTCTGTACTCTAACAAATGGGGACAGACTAAAATTGCAAGTCTTGTGTTTTTCACTATTTAGACATTATTTTCTCACTTCCACAAACATTTTGTAGATGTTCATTACGAATTAGCTGAAACTGAATGTGTGAGTTCTGCATTACTTGTTATTAACAAATGATTGCTACTAACAGTGCAATTTCAAGAGAGAGCACTCGAGACAATTGATGAAGGTACAACATTAAGTACAGGGAATATCAGACATGAAGTGTGACCACGTAATGCTGTGGAAAGTGCTCGTTGAACTCCAATGTACTTTAACAGAGCGATGAGAGCTTCCTTAGATTGACAACGTATGAACCGATCGGAAGAGTGGGGGAAACAGTCTAGCCATCAATATCTGATTTTGTATTCATGGTGCAAGAAGTGTATAATACAATCGACTTTAGTTAATTACAGTTTTAATGGTTAAATCAGAATAAAATCCAACATCAGAAAATATATTGCATTTAGCAAGGCTTGTAACCCCATTTAGTTTGTCCACAGTAGTATAAACACCCTTTTGGTCGGTTATGTAAAATTGTAATTTCGTACAAGCTCAATAATAGTTAATGAATATTTCCAATTTCGTCCTTAATGTGTGTACGTTCGTTTTAAAACGGAAATTTTCATTATGTCAGAAGGAACTAATAAAATGGCCATTGAAAATGTTATCCATGTTAACATTCCACCAATTTATAATATTAAAGTGTATTTATCAGCACAACGACAGCCATTGTTAATTTTGCCCTCGTTTTCGCTTATATTTTGGTTTATATATTATTACCTGCTTTTGTCATTAGCTTGGAAAGACATTGATTGATTTATGATTAAAAGGACAATTGGCAGTCGCGAGTCGACAATAATAGGAGGGACCAAGTCAATTTTTACTGAAAGTATTTGGATATATTTTTGATGCAATAAGTTTTTCGAAGTTTACAACAGCAGTTTCTATAAATTCTCTCTCTCTAGCTTTATGATTGTTGATATATTTTACGTATAATCAAATATTTTATACGTTATACTAAAATATTATTGTTAATTAAATGACCAATAAATCTAAAATATACAATTTAGTAGACTACAAACAAAAGACACCAGACGCAGTTTCGGGTTCGTAAAATAAGAATAATCTATTTCAATATTGCAGTACGCAATACAATGATTTTGCACGTTTGTTACAGTTCGAACCGACAATCAGAATACCATAAAAACAGAGAAATTAAAGAAAGTTTGGCAGGGAGTAACAAAACACAAAGGGACATAGAAATGTTCCAGAAGGTGTGAATGGACTAAGAATATTTATTGGCAGTTCCACGAATTGTAATTCAATATAGAATTATTACCAATTACATTTATAAATCTAACATTTTCAATAATTTTCACACCATATTGAGGTAGGCTACGAAAGTAGTAGCATTTTGCACAACTCTACTGATTTATTTAATACCAGCTGACCCGGCAAACGTTGTTCTGCCCAAAAATAATTGGTCTCTGAAACCCCGATTCACCACTATAGGGTTTTAATTTTATGTCATGACCACCGTCTTGGACTTAAAAATAAATGCCATTTACGCAATCAACGTCCCAAAAAACCTCAATAACGACATCCATATAGATGTTTAGGCTTATTTACCCCATTTCGCCCCTAAGGGAATGATTTTCGGAAAATCACGAAATATGTGTTTGCTTATTTGTTTTTAGGAGTACCCCTACGAAGTTTCAACTCGAAATGTTTATTTAATATTATTTTTCCATACAAAATTGGAACCACCATTTTACCCTTTTAGGGGTTGAATTTCGAAATATCCTTCTTTATTCCTTGTATACATCACAAAGGGAACCTCTGTGCAAAATTTCAGCTTTCTAGGTCCAAGGGTTTGAGCTGGACGTTGATGAGTCAGTTAGTGAGTCAGGACTTCTTTATACAGCGTCCGCCAAAAAGTCGGCATAAAATGGGAAAATTTTTTATTTTCGATTTTTCCATAAGACTTTTTACGTCAATAATTTGTGGTTGTCTAAAAACCTATTTAGCCCCTATCATATACAGTGGGCATATACAGCAGGGCTGAACCCCAAAAAATGAAAATTTAAATCGAAAATTTTTTACCTTTTACAAGAGTGGTTTCACCTATCCGGGGACACACTGTATACCGAGTGATTTTTACTTATTTAGAAAATTGAGTTTTTCGAAATTGTCAAAATCCGAAAATTAATATTTTCTGAAATTAAGTAGTAGTAGTAGTTGTGGGGAGACCGAAGTCTAGCAAGTAGGCCACCATGGGCCCTTTTTGCCAACCCCATGCCATCCCCTCAACAAGCTTCATTATCGTCCTCTTCGATGGGCTCTTCTCCCTGCTTAAACCTTCCTGATTTTCTAATGAAGATCAGAATTTCGGCCCAGGATAGGGAGTTCAACTCTTCCATTCGAAGCGTAGGTGCTCCAAAGGTTCTATACCTCAGTCGCTGGTACGCCTCGCATTCTCCCAAGTAGCGAAAGGACGTTTCCTCGTCCCTCCCACATTTTGGGCAAATGGGATCTACCTCTACTCCTATCAGTGTTAGGTGTCTCTTTAGTTTACAGTGGCCTGTCAAGATCCCTATAAAAATATTTGTGGTTCTTCGGCTCCTTTCCATTAGCCAGACCGATTTCTTTGAATCAAATCCCGCTATATGGTACTTTGCCTGACGACAGCCCCTGCATCCTTTCCACTTTTCCTCGCTGGTCTTGTAGGCCCACCCGGTTAGGGCTGCTGAGACCTGCTGCCTTGTTATACCCAGAAGGGGTTCCGGTCCAAAACAAGTTTCCCCGGCTCCGAGTTTGGGTAGTTCGTCCTCCTTCTCGTTACCTTGGACCCCTGTGTGTCCCGGAACCCAGATGAGCTCGACGTCCTTTTTTCTTGCCAATTCGGCTCCACATTCCTGGACAAGAGCTGATCTTGTCCTGGCCGAGAAGATTGCTTTTAGTGCGACTTGGCTATCAGAGCACCGATAGGATGGCATAAACTTCTGCTTGGAATACCGTGGTGAATCTTCCTAAAGCATAGCTTGCTTGTACCCCTCGGCCTTCCATATAAATTCCTGCTCCAGAGGATTGCCTTTCCGCCACTCGAGAACCATCCGTGTAGCAAATCAAGGCATTTGACTGGAGCTTAACCCTGTTTTGCTCCCACTGGTCCCTTGTTGGGATAGTGAGAGAGAATCCTTTTTTCAACCTTAACCTGTGCTCTGCCTCGGTTACCCTGTAGGCTGATAGAGGTATTTCTCTAGCAGCCATGTCGGCGATCCTAACATGGCCCGTGCGAACTCCCTGGTCATTTCAAAGCCCCGTATCCCGCATTCTGAGGTGGGTAGCCATGGCCTCTCTCTTTATCCAAGTGCCGAGGCCCGGGAGTCCCAATATTACCTCAAGTGCGGCTGTTGGGGTTATCCTCATTGCTCCTGTAATTCCGAGACAGGCTAGTCGTTGGACCTTTGCCAATCTTACGGAGGGGCGCTCTACACTAGGCCACCAGACCACTGAGCCATACTGAATTCTTGGCCTTACTACCAATGTGTAGAGCCAGTACAGAATCTTGGGGTTTATCCCCTAGTTCCTGCCTATTGCTCTGCGCAACTGCCATAAGGTCGCTGTCGACTTCTTCACCGTCCTGTCGACATGCGACCTCCAACTTAGTTTGCTGTCGAGGATTACCCCCAGGTACTTGACCTCTTGCACTAATCAAGTGGTCTTCCGTACATAATGGGTATCCTCAGACCGTGAAGTTTTCGTCTTTTTGTGAAGAGAATGATCTCAGTCTTTAGTGGGTTTACCGACAGACCTTTCTCTTCACACCATCTTTCAATAATCCTGCAGGTTACCTGCATTCTATAGCAGACGACGTTTAGGAACCTGCCAGTAACAAGTACCAGTCCATCATCTGCGTATGCTTGTGCATAGAAGCCCTCTTTCGTTATCCATCCCAGTAGACCGTCCATTATAAGACACCACAGGTGAGGTGAAAGGCAACTGCCTTGCGGGCAACCTCCCGTCACCCTGGCCCTCACTGAACAATCCATTAGGTTTGCCGTCACGGTTCTTTGCTCCAGTGCTGTTCTCGCCCAACTGACCAGAACGGGAGGGGTTTTCCTGGCCTGTAAGGCTGGACATATTGTAGCCGTTCTTGCCTTGTAAAATACTCCTTCAATATCAAAAAGTATTGCAAAGGTTACTTCCCTATAGTGCAGTGCCCTTTCGACCTTGTGCACGACAGCGTGGAGTGCAGTTTTGGTCGATCTTCCACGTCTGTATGCGTGCTGGTTCCTGTGGAATGGGTGTGTTGTTAGTACCCTTTCCATTAGATGCCTATCAATGATCCTTTCCAAGGTCTTTAAAAGAAAGGATGTAAGACTAATGGACCTAAATTATTTGGCAGTTGTGTAGTCCTCTCTTCCCGTCTTGGGAATAAAGACCACTCTGGCTGCCTTCTACTGTTCTGGGACCCATCCCATTGCTACGCTGGCCCTATATACCCTTACTATATTTGGAAGAAGTATATCCAGGTCTTTCTGAAGCAATGCTGGAAAGATCCCATCTGGCCCCGGCGACTTAAAGGGATCAAACTCATGGACTATCCATGTGACTGCACCTTCCGTTATAATCCCCCTCAGCGAACTGCCAGTTCTCTATAGGAACTGGTTCCTGTTCCGCTATGGGTGTTAATTGGATGGCGCTGTCTCCTGGAAACTAGACTTCCAAGAGGTGTTGTAAAGACTCCTCTGTGAAATTAAGTAAGATTTCAATGGGAATTTTTTAGAGTGTGTTATTTTTAGCTAACTGAACAATCTCAAGGCCAGAAAACCCCTAATTTTTTTTAACTTTGGCTAAAAATACATTTTTGAATTTTTTACATATTTTTCAAAATTTCACACACCAATACTTAATATTAAAATTAAAATTTTTGTATGTGAACATTTTAAAAATTTATAATTGGAAAAAATAATATAAACTGTTAATTAGTTCTTTAGATGTTTTATTATTTACCGAAAAGTAGTATGTTTGCATAATTTTTACGTTTTTAATGCAAGGCGCTTTTTAGGAGAAATACTTTTCAATTCTATTAATATCTATTTAAATGGCTTCATAAACTCTAATCTAGCCCTGTTAATGAATTACTGTTACAAAAATCCTGTAAATGTTATTTTACAGTTGTCTAAATGAAGAGATTTTTTAGAACATGTAAATTGGATAAAGAAATTTCTCCTCATTTAGACAACTGTAAAAGAACCATTGAAGCCATTTAAATAGATATTAATTAGAACTGAAAAACATTTCTTCTAAAAAGCGCATTGCATAAAAAACGTAAACATTATGCAAACATACTATTTTTCGGTAAATAATAAAAAATCTAAAGAACTAATTAACATTTTAGATTATTTTCCCCAATTATAAATCTTTTAAGTGTTCACATAAAAAATTTGAATTTTAATATTAAGTCTTAGTATGTGAAGTTTTGAAAAATATTGAAAAACCTGAAAAATATATTTTTAGCTAAAGTTGAAAAAAATTAGGAGATTGTTCAGCTAGCTAAAAATAACACACTCTAAAAAAATCTCATTGAAATCTTATTTCAGAAAAGTTGCATTTTTCGGATTTTGACAATTTCGAAAAATTCAATTTTCTAAATAAGTAAATATCACTCGGTATATATGATAGAGGCTAAATAGGATGTTAGACGAGCACGAATTATTGACGTAAAAGTATTTTTTGAAAAATCAAAAATAAAAATGTTTCCCGTATTATGCCGACCTTTTGGCAGACACTGTATATACAGGGACCGGCAGAAAAACCGGACGGTTTTGAAATGGTTGCAAAAATTACAAAATTACAACATACATTTATATTACGAAAAATGAGAGAAAAAGAATTGCCATTTACTAGAATATATCTTTATTTGCAAAAATGACAAAATTACAACCATATTATTTACTTTATTTGACAATTATGTCTGATAAGTGACGACCACCATTTCTGACACAGTGCTGCAGCCAAAGATATTTGCCTAAAATTTCTGACCCAGCGCATTATTGCATTTCGGCTGGGTATAGCACCATGACGACCGATATTGAACTCTTATCGGAACAATCGCTGAGTATTGACTACAGAATCACCACTTTTAAAGTAGGTTTCTACTGCGAAAACACGGTGGCTTGGGTTTCACTGCTGCATTTTAGCTCTCACTAAATTAAATGGCGTAGATTGAACCAACCAATTGTCTTTTTCTACGCCGCCAACCACAAATAGAAAAAACGTAAAAACCAATTCAAAACCGTCCGGTTTTTCTGCCGGTCCCTGTATAAGAAGATAAAATCATTTAAGTTAAAACATC
>OW679202.1:23571937-24003501 GCA_940337035.1 Agriotes lineatus | reverse complement strand
TGGTACATCTAGTTGAAATCGGATTTTTAGATAAAAACTTGTGTTAAGTAACTTAAGGACTTTCGGGACTGGACCGTGTCATTATTGAGGTCGAAGAACTCAACTATTCGCCCACTTTCGTGCGCTTCATCAGGAGGAAAAGCAAAAGAGCACGGTAACTCAATGTATAAACCACGCCAGAGGCGAAAAGAGTTTCGTTTGTTACTTAATGACAATGGCCGTGAAAGCCTCCGAAACCAAAAACTTGTGTTATTCCAATGTAATCAATCTCGTTCTTCTTAAATAAATTTGTATGTTTTTAACTATAACTTCTAAACCGAGGTTCCACAGTTACAACTTTTTGCAATATTTGAACTAAAACTGGAGTTGTGAATAGAAAAAATACTGCAAGATGCTTAACTGTTCCCATATATCTTGTGTAAGTGTCTGAAATTTAGGGAAGATTGACTAGTTATGCTTAAACCCCTGTAAAAAGATAAGTATCACTTTAATTTTATTATATTGTTAGGTTATTTTCAATTCACAACGCCACTTGTCATAAACCCTTAAATTTTCGGCCTCTTGGGCACAGCAGTCTCGTTCCGTTTGTCTCCACGGAATTGGAAGCGCAATGTTAGCTTATAGCAGAGCGACGCCTGCGGTGCTGACATTGCAATGGAAATTTACCTTTGCCACTGCATCCCGCGCGATCGAGGATCGTGCATTTTTAGTTTTGGCATTGACATTGAACTCGACCTCTGCATTTTTCCTTACCTCTTGCGGCCATTCGAGCCTGAGAGTCAATCATTTGCTCGCCGGGCCATCCGCTCACATTGGTTCATGTTGTGTTTTGATATGTTAGAAATTTAGCCAAACCGTTAGGCCTTAGGGCATTTGCTTGTTGACTAATTAACCCGGCATTAGTTGGTGTAGCTTATAGTATAATTAGCTTATATTTTTGGGGACGTCTCCAAGGGTCCATTTTTATTAATGTGTATGTAGGTGTGACCCTAATATATTTTATTTATTCAATAGATGTGTTTTTTAAGATGTCGCATTTGCTTTACCATGCTATTTGTGTTCTGTCAAAATGTAAAACACAAAAGGTAAGTCTCCAGTGGAGAGTGCCATCGCATATATCCCACAGAAGCGATCGTTGTCTATCTCAAGTTCTGAGGAAGCGATTGTGAATCCAAGTCAAAGAATTCGTAGTGCCAAGACATCATTTTCTGAAGTTCTATCTAGCTCCAACTCATTCTTAAACGAACTCTGTCCCGATTGACCCTAGCCGGGTACATTTGTATAGGGCTAAACATCAATTAGTTGCGTGATCGTGCCATCAAAAATAATCATACATAAGACCTAACATCCCCTTGAGGGACTTATTATTCAAGTGTTTAATTATGTAACCAACTGACGCCCACGTGAGGGACGATTGCATATTTTAAGTATCGTTTAGTCCTGTGACAGTTTGTGGTTGTAATTGAAAACGAGGACAGATTTGATTCCCGAAACGATTCCCAAACGAACAGCATGAATTATAAAACTCTACACAAAATTTTGAGATATTATTTTAACGATAGATGACAACAAAAACTGCAAACATATTTTGCAAACTTTTCATTTCTGTGGTTACTTTACTCTAGCAGTGGAGCCGGCACACAGCTCTGGTTCTGGGCCAGAATATATGGGTTGAATCCAAAATGGCCACAATAGCCTTGTTTATTTCACTATGACCACAAAAATATAGTTGCTATACAGTTGAAGATGTGGAAAATATAAGCAACCCAAACTTTACCCATTTTTCAGGAAACAGTATTCTATAGTTGCAGATGAGCTAATAAAAATTGATTGCGGACTGGAAGTTGTGCAGAAGAACAATCAGTATCGCACAGGAATGTAGTTGGTAGGTACTGTGCACTCCTCTTTCTCATACTATAAATCACAAACATTTTTCTAACTTAAATACTTGATTACAGCTGTACAGTAAAAAATGGTAATGAAAAATTACTCCCTAATGAAGCTAAAATTATGACAGTTTTCGCAGGCGATTCTAATACAAGAAGTAGAACTAAATCAGGCATGTTTAAAAAGCTCAAATAAAACTCCATGCAAATAAATATCCTGTAAGATACATTAAAATGATGACAAATAAGCCAATAAAGTATATCCAATAAAGTTTATTAGTCTAATTGAAGGTATTTTTAACAGTAGTTGTTCTTGATTTTTGAGGCTTTCACGGCCATTGTCATTAAGTAACAAACGACTTCCGGAATTGGACCGTGTCATGATTGAGATCGAAGAACTCAACGTTTCGCCTATTTTCGTAAGGGGCTTCACCAGGAGCAAAAAACCAAAGCAAAAGAGCACGGTAACTCAACGTGTTAACCACGCCAGAGGCGAAACTCTTTGCAAGGGAAGGGACAGAAGAGCACGGTAACTCAACGTGTGAACCACGTCAGAGGCGAAACTCGACTGACTATCGGAAGAACAAATGTGAGAATTTATAGGGAAGCGCCGTCGCGATTCAGCAAATGCCGTCGCGGTTCAGTGGCGGAGGGCGGGGCTTAGGAATTAGCACTTTCCACATAGAAGGAAGGGGAAAGCCTTCGTCCCGATTGAAATTATTAGGGTGTTTGCAAATCTCAATGGCTTCGTGAATCTTTCTGCTAAAGAGGAATGGAGATTTGCAGATGATGGAAGTTTCATCAAAGAGGATCTTATGACAGTATTTAAACCTCCGAGCATGATCTCATAGGTTCTTTCTTCATCTAAAGATAAATTCAACACTATGTCATCTAAAGCTATTTATAGAGTCCCTTGCTCTTGTAATGCTTTATACATTGGTGAAACAGGTCGTTCCGTGAAAACTCGCATCTCTGAGCACCAGCGCTGTCTCAAGTCAGGTCTCCTTTCATCATCGGCCATCGCTTAACACCAACGCGATACTGGTCATAAGATCCTCTTTGATTAAACTTCCATCATCTGCAAATCCCCATTCTTCTTTAGCAGAAAGATTCGCGAAGCCATTGAGATTTGCAAACACCCTAATAATCTCAATCGGGACGAAGACTTTCCCCTTCCTTCTATGTGGAAAGTGCTAATTCCTAAGCCCCGCCCTCCGCCACTGAACCGCGACGGCATTTGCTAAATCGCGACGGCGCTTGCCTATAAATTCTCGCCTTTGTTGAGTTGAGTTATCGTGCTCTTCTGTCCCTTCCCTTGCAAAGAGTTTCGCCTCTGGCGTGGTTAACACGTTGAGTTACCGTGCTCTTTTGCTTTTTTCCTCCTGAGCCCCTTACGAAAGTGGGCGAAACGTTGAGTTCTTCGATCTCAATCATGACAAGGGCCAATCCCGAAAGTCGTTTGTTACTTAGTAGTTGTTCTTTCTTGTTATACTTAGCAATTGCAAATAATGAGATAAATATGAGTAACTGGTTTCACTATAAATCAGAACAAACAGAAAAGTACGTATTTTAGGAAAAGAAATACAATAGTTATTTGTATAATAAGAATAGACAGTAAAATTTGCTGCACTGAGTGATCGTTTGCAATCCGACCGTAGGAAGGGTTGCAAAAGCACGAGGTTAGCAAATAACTTTCTATGTGCATTATACACATGATTTTTTCTATGAGTTTAACTAAATAAGTTAAAAAACTGTTTAACAGTATACCGGGTGACAATGAGACTAGGGCCATGCTTATATCTTCTTTATTTATGAATCGATTTGAATAAAATTTTATACCAAGATACTACACATAATTTCTGATTGGCCGAGAGATATAGTCAAAATGGCTAACTTCCTCTTTTACCGGAAATGATACTAACTTTGATTTTTTAAATGGAACACCCTGTATATTTTATGTTTTTCTGAATCTAAGAGTCAAACTACATATAACAGTCTTGCCAAATTTCAATTTTATTAAACAAAAAAAATTTTTTTTTTCAATTTAAATTTTTTACCATAGAAGGCCTTGACTTGGAAAAATATATTCTAATTGACTCTAGCAACTCTTAACAATAGCTATTTTATCAATAAGGTCAATAACAAATCTTTAATAAAAGAATGTAATTTTCTAAACTCGTTTTTTAAGAAAAAGTCACCTTTTTTAAATGGCACCTACCAAGATAGATAAAATTCAGTTGGTGAAGTACCTTTAACCCTAGTAACCCCACAAAATTGAGAGAACGCCAAGTACCAAAATGGGTCATTTTTGACCCACTGTATAATTTTGCTATTTAGAATTGTTTAAAACATTTTTTGCCCTCCTTACATATATAAAATATCTAATACGTTTCTTATATTTAATATTTATCATGCATACATTTTCAAGAAGTATATTCACTTGTTTAGATTTCCTTTTTGTATCGGACACATATGTCCACATTCTCCCATCTATTTTCTCATTATTAGCTCCAGCAACGAGTTCATCATCCGAGTCTTCAGAACCGGAAACTTCACTTCCAAATTCACTGTCACCGATTCTCTCAACTTCTTCATTATCGTCTACTTCGCTGCACACTTCAGGAACGTCTTCGTCACTATAATCACTTTATTCTAAAAGCTTAGCTAGTTGCTCGTCACTTAGCGGAATTTTATTTAGATTTATTGTGATCAAATGGTAACAGCAAACTGAAAGTAAATTTTGAACCCTGCTTTTATATAGACATACGACAAACATGCATAATTCCTGTAAATTCCTGAAACATTTTTTACCAATAAAATTTATACATACACATGCACTAACAGGCAAAATTCGCCAGACGGCACTTTACAATGAAATTCATGCATGCAGCGACATGTACGAGCATGCATAAAACATTAATTGACTACAACACGCGAAGTACCGAAATGGGTCAAAATTGACCCTTTGCGCAAAGAAAGTAATAAAAAATTTCAGGTACCGTTTTGTAAATTTTTATTTATGGCATATGGTGACAGACAGCATAGGAATAGCATATCTAGAAGCAAAACGACGTAATAGCATCTGAAAAAAAATGGTACAAGAAAATTTAAATCCTGGGTCATTTTTGACCCGGTTTTAGGGTTACTAGGGTTAATAATCATGTTAAAATTATGCACAAGCGATTAAATTTTGAGATAAATTTAACCGCGGTTAAATTTTGACGTTTGAATTTTAGTCATTATTAAACTGACAGAAACCATGGTGATTACGCATTATTATTGATATGAAGGAAATAATCAACAGTAATATCCCAAGTGCATTAAAATAGCCGATTAAATTTTGACGTTTTCTGTCAGATTGTTTTGCTAAGAAATTTGTCAAGTAAATTTGCCGCTCAACAAGAATCCCGAGTGCGCAGCACGAGGGATTTTGAAGCGGAAAATTTACGAGATATATTTCTTCAGAGCAAAACATTCTGACAGAAAATCGTCAAAATTTATTCAGGCTAGTTTACATGCACGTGGGATGTTCGGAGTGATTATTTCCTGAATAAATAGATAAAATTCAGTTGGTGAAGCACCTTTAATAATCATGTTAAAATTATGCACAAGCGATTAAATTTGACATAAATTTAACCGTGGTTAAATTTTGACGTTTGAATTTTAGTCATTATTAAACTGACAGAAACCATGGTGATTACGCATTATTATAGATATGAAGGAAATAATCACAAATAAATTTCCACAGTTTGTAGTTAATTTCAAAAATAATAAATGTTTTATTAATCTAACACTTAATGAGTTATGGTGTTTTTAAATGGTAAAAACCTTTTAGGACACTCTGTAGGTTCAGAGGCGTGCAAAAATATGTGCTTTATTTTTTCTTGAAAACGAAGCAAGATACGAAAAAAAATCAAAAAACAAAAAAGTTGCATTTTTAGTTGCTTCATTAAAAAAATATATTAAAATTGCAAAAAATCTATTGGGCGTTATTTTTTAGTAGAAAAAAACCTAATCGACATACCCCATGGGCACGCCTCTAGAAGTACTGGATCAACTGTAATATGTCCGAAAGATACCTACCTCATAAAGTTATAAATAAACTATAAAAATTTCATTAAAATCGCTTTGAAAACTTTTACACCCTGTGTCTCGGAAATGAAGCGTTTCCGGATCCATGTTTATTAGGACTTTTTTGTTTAAATCGTTAAGATCTACAAGTGGATAAAATATCCAAACGTACTTTTTAAACACCCTATATTGATGTTATGCAACACGAAAGTAACAATGTTAACTAAGATTTGTTATGTTTGTGATACATAACTGTAACATAACAAATATGAAATTAATGTTATATAATTTTTGTTATATTGCCGTTATACATATAACTTGTTTTATAACAAAAACATAACATTGCTATATAACATGGTTACATATTTTCCACGTAACAGGTTAGTAACTTATGAGATTATATAGATATAACAGTATGACTTCGTGCGATACCACGAGAACAGTGGACCCCAACAAAAAGTGCTGTCGTGTGGGAAATACGTATTAATGGAAAAGACATTTGAAAACGTTAGAAATAAGAGTGGAGAACCGTAGCTGTTGCTGCATTACCCCCGATTACCTGACAATGCTGTATCGAGCGTATTTCCACATTTACCAGCATATTTGTCGTTAAAGGCACCTCAAGAAAGGACAAATCTGACGTTTTAGTTAAGGTAAATGTACAAGGAAACGTTATTCCTGCACGTGATTTAAATTAGTTGTTGCCACAAAACTTAAAATTAAGTGGTCTCGATTTGTAAATTTGTTAGGTAGATATAAAAATACTTTAGATATTGAAAATGATTCTGCAAAAATACCATGCAGTGTTTTCTAATACAGGCCAGAGACAATTTAATTACGGCGCTTAAAATTGCGCAAGAGGAAAATTGAGAACATGAAAAAAATTCATTGTAGATGTTACCGAGCAGATAAGTTTATTTTTATTATGTTCAAATAGGATTATTTACAGTAGCACCATCATAGCTTTTGCATATATGTTGTACTCTCAATCAGCAGTGGTTTACAGAAAATTACAAACTTTAAAATAATTAGGTGTTACAGAAATATTATTTTATTCATGGGTTACATAGGTTAAGTCGTTTTATTTTTATAAATATACTGTTACATGTCTATATTACTTGAGTGTGTAAATAAATTTGCCACATTTACAGAAGCTATATTTAGTTAATTACAGAGTAATAGTATATTAAGTATGGAGAACGGTAACCCTTAACGTTCGAAGTGCTTATAACATTTTTTGCAGAATCGGAATTAAAATAATACAAAAAAATATAAAGTATTTACTGAGAAATAAAACGAGCGAAATACATCAAAATGATCGAAGTGATATGTCACACATCACTAGGTAACTAATTTGTTATTTTTATTTTATATTTGAGTAATTTTGATTGTTATAAGTGCAATAGTTTTGTAGTAGAATAAAATACTAACGTAATCAATGTGTTTTTCTTTTTCCACCCTATGGTTACAGTTTGTACAGCAATGTTACGTAAAGGATGATTTCAACCTGAGCCTCGTTATTGGGATCATGCTTATTTTGTAAAATATACTGGTTCAGCTTAATATTTGGAAAAGTTGCATATCTAACAATCCATGAATCATTTTTAAAGAATGGAGAAAGTTTTTAGGTTGCTTACTTAAATCAAACGTCGCTCATATAGGTACTTAATAAGCAGAATGCAGAATGTCAACCATGTGGCTCAAATTTGAATCACCCTCTATATTACCAAAGAGCTAATTATATGCTCTTTGATATTACATAACTACAATATCCTATTGATAAATAATTGCAAATAACAAGGACATAACAGTATTACAACTCCTGATAACAATAAAATAACATGCACTATGCTTAAATGTTACAGTTATAAATCTGTAATAACAGCAATGTTACTAGTTGAAACAGTTATATAACAGTGATATACCCGTACTGTTACAGATATATAACAAAATGTTGTAGTTCTTACCTTGTACCTGATTACAATACCCTGAGTGGGAAACTGAAACTTGCATGCAACAAACATGTAATAACCTCGTGATGTTACATGTAATATTGGAAAGAACAATGTTATATAGCGTATGTGTACATGTTATTTAACTGTGTTTGCTGGGATACTAGATGAAAAAAAGTGTTGATCATCTATAATATAATTTTCCTGAATGTGTGTCTGTGGCACAAAATAAAATCTCAGGTTCCGGCTTCACAGATGTTTATATTTGTTTAGGTTTTGTTTTTCTTATCTTAGCGCTCGGATCGGAGCTTGACCTTTCGCGTATCCTATTTCACGTGCGCGCCGATTTAAGACTCGCAGCGCGTAGCGCGCGGTTTGCTTGTACTTTATAATTTACATTATACACTACTGATTTTGATATATAATTACTAATACTAAATATTATTTGATTCAAAATACTAGTAGAATGAAATGATATTATAAATGCATTTTGTGTCATTTAGCATTTAATAATAAAAAGTACATTTATTGTTTATATAATTTCAGCTTCACATAAATTTAGCAGTAATAAATATTTCATTAGTTATGGTTGTTTAACCTTAATATATAACTATAATCTAATGAATAATTAGCATGTCGCATTGTTTTTAGTTGTTAAGGAATTTTTAATAATACCTACCACCCACCACGGTATGACAAATACATTTGTGACGTAACAATTTCACAATGTTTATTTCATACTGTCAGCATATATAGCACATGTAAAATAAACATAGCATTTTCATGCACCCCCTGAACTTCGTGTAAAGATATCTAAATTGGTAGGTACCTCTCAAAATCTGACTAATAATCTTTTAATATTATGATACCACTTAAAACTTTTCTTTTAATTGGTCTGCTTTGTTGAAAAAAGAAAAATGATTTTGGTGTCATTTATTACGTCTCTTATTCAAGACTTCATTAAAGAAAACAGACTGTTTAATTCGTTTGCATCATCGTTATAAATATATAGCACTCCCACAAACTTAATGAAGCTACAAATATTGCTGCTGCTTTTAATTTTACATTATAAACAAATTTAAGGAGATAGTTACGAATTTCCAAAACAAATTCTACTTGTTCTTCGTAGCTAAATTTCATTCCATACAATAGATGGGGACCTGGACACAACGCCCACTGGTCACAACGTCCACCACCTAGTATGGCCGCCATGTTGGACACAACGTCCACTTTCAAATTTGGTCACAACGTCCACCTTGGACACAACGTCCACCGCCATAACGCCCACTCTGGTCACAACGTCCACCTTCGCATTTGGTCACAACGTCCACCTTGGACACAACGTCCACCGCCATAACGCCCACTCTGGTCACAACGTCCACCGACGCCTCTTGAGAATAACAGTTTACGGCGTCGGTCGTAACGTCCACTCTGGACACAACGTCCACCGCCATATCGCCCACTCTGGTCACAACGTCCACTTTCAAATTTGGTCACAACGTCCACCTTGGACACAACGCCCACCGCCATAACGCCCACTCTGGTCACAACGCCCACCTTCGCATTTGGTCACAACGTCCACCTTGGACACTACGTCCACCGCCATAACGCCCACTCTGGTCACAACGTCCACTTTCATATTTGGTCACAACGTCCACCTTGGACACAACGTCCACCGCCATAACGCCCACTCTGGTCACAACGTCCACTTTCAAATTTGGTCACAACGTCCACCTTGGACACAACGTCCACCGCCATAACGCCCACTCTGGTCACAACGTCCACCTTCGCATTTGGTCATAACGTCCACCTTGGACACAACGCCCACTTTTGTTTTACTGGTTATTTATTAATAAATTTTTAACTGTCTTCGTTAATGCTTTTTGAGTGGACTAATGTTTTCTAGAATTTAAAAAAAATTGGTTTTAGGCTATTTTATGTATTTTTTTAATCAATGTATAGTTTCAACTATTTCCTTCCCATGCTTGACGATTTTGTCTCTCTTTTCTGCTGGTTTTTGTCTAGTGTATGTATTTCCAGCTCATTTCTCATATAAATCGGTACATGAAGCATATGGGTCATAGTATAATACTAAATATACTTAAAGATTCATTGGTTTGCGTTACACCTCATTCGAAAAAAACTTTTCCTTATTGTACCAGCAGGTAAGTATTTATAAGTCCCTAAAAACTAAAAATAAAAGAGAAGGTTGACGCCACTGAAAAAACGTGGTTTTACGTGTTATCATTAGTAATATAACAAGGGCGAGACATACCGATAATTTTATACACGCCAAGGGGCGAGCGCTGGTTGTAATGAAAACTGTCCGATGGCAGTTTTCTAAGAGCAATCAGCACGATGACTCTTGGGATGAGCAAAATTATTTGTACGTCGCCCGCGTTTATATTTTAGAGTAGCTGGCCCGGCAAACGTTGTTCTGCCCAAAAATAATTTGTCTCTGAAACCTCGTTTTACCACTATAGGGTTTTAAATTTATGTCATGTCTACCGTTTTGGACATAAAAATAAATGCTATTTCCGCAATTAACGTCCCTAAAAACCTTAATAACGACACCCATATCGATGTTTAGGCTTAGTTACCCCATTTCACCCCCTAAGGATCGTTTTTTGGAAAATCACGAAGTACGTGTTTGCTTATTTGTTTTTAGGAGTACTCCTTAGAAGTATTTTTCCATACAAAATTGGAACCCCCATTTTACCCGTTTAGGGGTTGAATTTCGAAACGACAAAACGGCAGATCTGGGGATAGTTATACGCCTATCATCCTTTGTGTCAGAGGCTATAATGAATTAAAATATAAAAACAATAATTAATTTGTAAAGCTTGTATTAAGACGGTAAGAGTTTACAAACTTCTTTAAAATTATTTAAGTACTAACATTTTAGATTCAGTACGACAAAAAATAGGCCATTCCACATGTAAAAACCACTTTGCATCAAAACAAATTAAAGAAGTATAAAGATTAGCCAAAACAACAAACAATTGTGACTTCGTTTACATCTACTTCAGGGCACAAGCACAGTTTAATTTCGATCTTTGTGAAACCGAACATACCACTGAAAAATGACAAAATAGTTCCTTCAAAATGTTCCTGGATAAATGTTGCACCTTGCGAAAAAAGTGTTTGTTAATAATTTCAAAGATGCTGTTTGTGAAGTACATGGGCGAATTGGTCAAATAGTTCATTCTAAATGTAAGGTTTTTTTTCCAAAAAAGAAGGCCATAAAATTTCCACAATTTTAGCAGGCGAAATTGCAGAAGACTTTGAGATTGATCCGACTATTGTAGTAAATTTAAAATATGCTTCAATAACTAGTGTTGACGTAGAAAGAAGTTTTTTTTTACATATAAGAACATTTTAAGTGAAAGGCGACTAAATTTAACAATGGGGCATTTAGAACAATATTTAATAACTAATAGTTTTCTGAAAGACTAATTTTTTAGTGCCCAAGTTTTCTATTTTATTTTTTGTGTTACATTTAAAGTTTTTCTATGAATTGTGTTTGCATTTGATATTTTTAGTGCCACATTACATGCTTGTTCTTCAGAATTACTTTTTTTCATTTTTTATGTAAGAGTTAATGCTTTTTTGCTTAAGTTAAAGCTTTTTTAAACGTTTTTGAGGCTTTTTTAATCGCTTAACTCGTACTACTCACTCGTTTGTAACTTATACACACGTATATTAATGATCCTCTTATCCCACTTGTATAGTAAATAACTATTAAAATAATGTGAAATATATTCGGCTAAACTTTTCAACAGAAGGCATGTAAAAATCCAGTTTTCCGGCGAATCTGTTGCTCAGGTTGCACATTCGGTATATCGCTGAATTTAGTAGAATATTTGTTTTAGGGCGGGATAAATAAAATAATAATTTATGTATTATATGTTTCTTTATTGTTCTTGAACTAGCTTTGGCAATGATGTAGTTCTTCTTTAATCACTGTGCATGTCTAATGTTGATTGTAACTCCAATCACTGTCAATGTAAATACATAGTAGATTTATAAATAGTAGTCTTCTTAGTGAAATACTATACACAAATAGCACACTTATTAATATTTTAAGTTGTGATTACACGTACAAATTGTTTTATTTCGACTCTGTCAACTGGACATAACTTATAGTTTACATGCACACCAGTATCTTCGTCAGGCCTTTCGTCCCGTCTGATACGGTCCTGGATGTCTTCGCTGCACACATCGCAGAGCCCAAAATGTCCACACGGAATTAAGAGAGTGGTGGGTGGCGTTATCTTACAGATGCTGCACAGCGCGTCATCAATTCGTGACGTTCTGTCAGCCCTACGAGGAATTCTTTAAACTCGCCTTATGAGATGTAAAATTTATAATAAAAAATATTATTATTTCTAAACTTCCCAATGTAGAAATGTTTTAAGAGTATATTTTACTATGTCGATTAGTAATCCTTCTAGAAAAATATGTCTCACTTTTAAAACTTAAAAATTATATCTACCAAACTGTATTGGATAGAGCGTTAACGTTATCCATAATTCAGATAGAAGCAGAAGCAATGCGGTCTTTGAATTATGACGAGATATTAAACGATTTCACTGAATTAAATTCTAGAAAAAAAACTATATTTCCTTTATTAGTTAGGTATTGTTTATTACTTGTAATTTATTTTCATTTTGTTACTTTTTACTTCGATCGTCTGAAAGACGAAGGAAGTATTGTAATCACGAAAAAATCACCTTCCGAGATTTCTTCAGATCTGCAGGTTTCAGGGTCTCTCTAGATGACGAAAAACAGGTTTTCTCAATTCCGTCTGTCTGTCGGTGGTATAACTTAAAAACTATTTGTCGGAGGAAGATGATATTTTGCATACACATTATATATATATATATACACCTGGAATGAAACCGGGAAAATATCAGACAAACATATACAAGGTAAACACCATAAAAAATTACACTTTGTTTATTTTTGCGTTAATTTTGAAATAGAAGAAAGTAATAATTTTCACATGGGTCAGGTTTTACACTTGTCGAAAATAGGACTCAACAGATACAGGATAATGTCACAAATGGGTCAAAACATTTCAACAATAAGACCGTTCCTTTAAATAGAGGCGCGCGTCGCACTCATTTCAATTAGGCTCAATGGCGCAGTTCGACTTTTCGATGCAGTCGATTGCTACGCAGGTGCAGTTACGATCGCTATGCAGATGCGGCGGGTTCAAACCCCAGCGGGATACATTTTAAAAATTTGTAAATTGATCTAATTCGCGCGAGGGAAGTTCGGCATAAACCCATTTAGATTTTTTAGTACTGTTCCTATTAAAATGACTTTTTTAAACAATTACCTAGTACATTATACAAAAAAAAGTGGACGTGACTACCTCCCTGGACTTTCCCATACTGGAAACTGTTCATATCGTCTTTATTCAACAGTCTTTACAACATATCAAAATTTCAACTCGATGACTCACGTCTTCACCGTGATAAGCGTTTACACTTTCACGTAAATTGCGGGTAAATATAAAAGAATGTGTAGTTCAAAACGTGACCACCGAGCTTCTGTAGATGGCGCCAAGTGGACAAGCCGCCACTGTGCTAGTTTATGTATTATTTTCCTCAAAACGGCTGTAGCACCGAGGTGAAATTTTCTAAGTACCTGGAAATTATATTTTCTAGGGCATACAAAATCGATTTTTTTATTTTCGCGGAAAAAGATTCTTTGACGCAAAAATATAACAACCGTTAGAATAAAAAAATTATTTTTCAAAAATAGAGGGGGGAGGGGGCCGGTGCGCTTACATATATCCACGAGTGTAATATTTTTTTGCATATTCATATGCTCCATTATGCACTGAGCAATTCAGTGAAAACCCCAGCTACCTATCTTGTTTTGTTTATTAATTAAAGGGGTTTAAATTTTCAAACTTCAAAGCTTCGTAGGGGGCGCCACAGATAATTCATGAGATTCTTTAAAAAAGAGATCGATAGCCCTTTTCGGGGTCTATCAGTGTATGAAGTTTAAACAAATTCCTGTGGTCAGTTTTTGAGAAATGATTTTTAGAAAATTTCCAAAATTTTGAAAATTTGTAATTTAGGCCCCTTAATATTTTTCAAAACACTTTTTATACCACCTCATGTTAGCCTTCATATACTATTCAGAAAAAAAATTTATTGAATCGATTCATCCGTTTTTGAGTAATAGGTTAAACTCAAAATTTTCAAAAAATCATAGCGCCCTTCATTTTAAACCTAGCGAGTTCGGCAAAAAACTAACAGATTTGTCTTATGACCCTCTATCGTTATTTTCAAAATTTTAATCACGAAAACAGTGATACCAAAAAAACATGCGTAACTTCCGCTTCCGGTTTCGGATTTTTTTGAAAAGCTTATTTTGTCGATGAATTTTCAATACACCCCCGCATTCCAAAGCGCAAAAAAAGTCGGAGCAATACTTTCGGCTGTAGGAGCGTCACCCACCCACACACCCACACACAGACAGACATTTTTTAAAAACCACTTTTTTGGGTTCCTAGAGGCCCAAAACGTATATTTCTGTGAAAATCTCGATTTCCAAAATTTTCATGATTCCAAGACTTCCCTATACCTATGGGTATGGGAAAGTAAAAAGTAAAGCGTGATTTTGTTCGAAGTGTAAGTTTAAAGCCGAAGGGCGAAGCCCCCGGGCTACAAATACACAGAGGGAAAAATGGCGTTCACTCCTGCCTTGTATATATTATTTTTTCCACGACCTATAGTAAAAACAATTATTTTCATAAAGCGTTACAGTCAATTGGAATTATACTGCAATATTTAGTAGGATTTTGAATTGTATTACAACAACATACATCTTATATATATTCTTTATAATGAATATATGCTTTAAAATGAAAATACTGCCACAATTTTTATAACCAATCTAGAAACTGATTTTTACTCCCAATCGTGGAAAAATATATGTATTTTCTTCAGCTGGTTTTTATCTTTATGCTTCGGGAATTCACGTGTAATATATGTTTGGTGAAAGTGAAATGGGCGGCGCTGTCATTTAAAATCATGCCACCACTAAACCCCATGTTTGACTCTCTCGTCTAGGGTCCGCAAATATCTAAAATCGGCCCTGAATGTCCTCTATCTGACCCAGTTAACTAACAGAGCTGCCTAATTTGTCAATGTCATTTAGAGACCCTAGGTAACATAAAGAAACTACAGTACTATAAGCATTAAAATATTCTAAAGTATGTGGTAAAACACTAAAAGCAAATAGGGGATTTGTACTTAGTAGAACAAAAATCCAGCAGAAAATAGGACCAAAATCGTCAAGAATGGGGAGAAAATAGTTGAAACTATAAATTGGTTAAAAAAATACATAAAATAGCCTAAAACCAATTTTTTTTTAAATTCTAAAGCATTAACGAAAGCAGTTAAAAATTTATTAATAAATAACCAGTAAAACAAAAGTGGGCGTTGTGTCCAAGGTGGACGTTATGACCAAATGCGAAGGTGGACGTTGTGACCAGAGTGGGCGTTATGGCGGTGGACGTTGTGTCCAAGGTGGACGTTGTGACCAAATTTGAAAGTGGACGTTGTGACCAGAGTAGGCGATATGGCGGTGGACGTTGTGTCCAAGGTGGACGTTGTGACCAAATTTGAAGGTGGACGTTGTGACCAGAGTGGGCGATATGGCGGTGGACGTTGTGTCCAAGGTGGACGTTGTGACCAAATGCGAAGGTGGACGTTGTGACCAGAGTGGGCGTTATGGCGGTGGACGTTGTGTCCAAGGTGGACGTTGTGACCAAATTTGAAAGTGGACGTTGTGACCAGAGTGGGCGATATGGCGGTGGACGTTGTGTCCAGAGTGGACGTTACGACCGACGCCGCAAACTGTTATTCTCAAGAGGCGTCGGTGGACGTTGTGACCAGAGTGGGCGTTATGGCGGTGGACGTTGTGTCCAAGGTGGACGTTGTGGCCAAATGCAAAGGTGGACGTTGTGACCAGAGTGGGCGTTATGGCGGTGGACGTTGTGTCCAAGGTGGACGTTGTGACCAAATTTGAAAGTGGACGTTGTGTCCAACATGGCGGCCATACTAGGTGGTGGACGTTGTGACCAGTGGGCGTTGTGTCCAAGACCCAATAGATGCATTTGATTTATAATAGGTACCCAGTAGATTTTTTAGAACGAGTAGATTTGATTAATAGCAAATAGTCCGAATACAAAATTTCACCTGGAATAATAATAAAATATACAGGGTGTTTTAAAACAAATGCAAAAAACTTAAGGGGCTGATTCCTTGTTCAAAATAAAGGATAGTTTATCATATAACCATTGGGTCAAAATCAACCATTAGGGAGATATCGCACTGCAAATATGGCGGAAAAATCATGTTTTTATTTGTTATCTTAAAAACGAAAAGAGGTAGAACAATAAAATTTTATGGAATTATTACTATTATAAAAACACACTTTTTGCATATTTCTCAACTTTTTTGAAAAGAGTAGAGGGGATTGAATTAGACTACCGCTATCATTCTTCTTAACTAAATTTAAGAAAAACTTACGCAATGACATGGAAAAATACCAATTGATAGCCTGGTTTATTTAGAAACTTTTTTGTCTCTTGCAATTTTTTCATAAAACTTACGGTTTCCAAATAAAAAAACGTAAAGCATTGCATGTCGTGAAAAAGAAATTTATATTAGAAAAATAATCTAATTGGATGCTCTTATCTTCTAAACAATTACATTCTATGTAGAAATAATTTGTTAATAAACATTTCTGAATCTAACTTATCTATTAATACATAAACTATGAATAAATACCTTCTTTGAAAAACATAATTTGAGCAATGTAACTCAAATAAAAACACAACAAACAAACAAGACATCTAACACAAAACAAAAATACATTTTTTATAGCAAGTGTTGAAAATGCCTGCCTTGCGATGTAATACATGCATTTATCCTACGCACCATTGAGTCTCTAATATGCTGGAATATAACTGGATTATTTTTTATAACATTACATGATGCAATTATCCGATTTCTTAGGTCTTCAATATCTTGTATTGGCGTAGTGTAGACTAATTCTTTCAGATATCCCCGATACAATAATCCAAAGAATTTAAATCTGAGGATTGAGGCCAGGGCCATAGCCAAGGGGAGGCTAGGGGAGGCCCAGCCTCCCCTAACCTTTTTTTAGCCTCCCCTAGCACATTAGTCGCTAATTTAATCTAACTTTTTATTTCTATTTTTTCTAAAATGAATTAACAAAAACGCACGGGATCGTAGTCTGACGTCACATCTCCACTCCAACAGCTGAGCGACAATTTTATACTTCAATTTTTAATGGTTTTTATGAAAAAAAATACTGAAATTTTCAACCCAGCTGATAAGGTGTTGCAAGCTCGAGAAACAGGTTTAAAAGATGCATTGGTACTAACAAACAGTTACACAAACTATAAAAGACCTAAGAAACGAAAAATCCTTTAATGACATAATAATCCAAGAAGTCCACAAAACCTATTTTAGTCTAGTTGAAGAAATCAACCGCCATCACGCCGGCATAAGAAAGAAATACGTTGTTAAAGGAGTTTCTCATTACCTAAAGCTACTAGCTATTATTTATTTATTTATTTAATAGACTGACAAAAACGGGACCAGCCCAGTTACATTTGTCAGCATTCCAACATACAATATAAAATAAAATAATGGCATTTACAGTAGTACATATTATACATAAAAAAATGAAATCAAAATGAAATAACGTGTAGGCAACTGTAGCATTTGCAAAAGACAACCAAATCCCAAGTAAAAGCGCATCAAGACATTGATAGGGATCAGAATTAAGTTAGCGTAAATATCTGTTAGCGTACAATTTTGTAATTTGTTTTTTAAAGGACGTGTAGGGTGCGTCAAATATATTAATATCTTGATATGAAAGTACACTATTGATACCAGTGAGCATTCTTACAACAGGCGAATTTTGTCTTAAGTTGGTACGAAAAGGCGGAACATACAGCGCCCCACGCGGCCTTGTTCTGTATGCTGGGACGTATAAACCCACAAGGGGAAGCAAGTTGGGACAATCAAGTCTATTATTGATAAGTTTATAAACAAATAAGATATCAGTTATTTCACGGCGGTGGTGTAATTTAAATAATTGGAATTCATTTCGAATATGCTGAAATGAGTTGTTTTCTGGATAAGAGTGGTGTTTTTAAAGTATAAAAATTTCATAAACTTATTTTGTACAGTTTCTATTTTATTTTGATATTTTTTCACTTGAGAGTTCCAAACAACTGATCCGTATTCAAGTTTAGGACGCACAAGAGAATTGTAAAGTACCAGAATAGGCTTAGTATTTCTAAAATTAAATGTGCATCTCATTAAGAAACCTAAATTTCTCAACGATGCATTTACTGCTGAATCAATATGTAAATCCCAACTAAGTGTTGGAACAAAGATGACTCCTAAATCTTTGATTTGGAACTCTCTAGTCAAATTAACCTTATTCATATTATACCAGAATGAATTACAGATTTGTTCAGTGTGTATATCATGTACTTACATTTGGTGTTATTAAAGTATAATTTATTTTGTTGCTCCAGTCGCTCAGGCAATCAATATCTTTTTGAAACATATCAGTGTCAACAGAAGTGGTGATTTCTTTGAAAATTTTAAAGTCGTCTGCAAATAGCAATCCCTGAGAATATTTTAAGCAAGCATGTAAGTCATTTATAAAAACTAGAAAAAGCAGTGGTCCCAAATTACTTCCCTTAGGGACTCCCGATGTGGTTAAATAAAGATCTGAATTAAAACCCAAAAAATTAACAAATTGATACCGACCTTCTAGATAAGATTTAAACAAATAGAGTAAATTATTAGAAATTCCAAAATCAAATAATTTTTTAAATAGGAAATCATGATTGACTTTGTCAAAAGCCTTGGAAAAGTCGGTATACAGTGTATCTACCTGTCCCCCTGCATCCAAAACTCTAGTTACAAAATCTGTAAACAAAACTAAATTAGTATTAACCGATCTATTTTCAAAAAAGCCATGCTGTTGGGGTATAATTTTATTCTTAACATGATAAAAAACTTTATTATATAGCAGTTTTTCAAATACCTTAGCTGGGACAGATAAAATTGATATAGGTCTATAATTTTCTACATGTGCTTTATTTCAGTTTTATGTATATGAGTTACTTTAGCTAATTTGAATTTGTCAGGAAACGTGGTTGTTTTTAAACATTTATTAAACAAGATAGTGAGTAGATATTGAAGTATTTCCCAACAAGCTTTAAATATGTAAGGGGGAATACCATCAGGACCAGCTGATTTTTTGGGTTTCAGCTGCTTCAAAGCTGCGGCAACTTCCTCTACTGAAAATTCAGTAATTGCAAGAATATCCACGTTCAACAGTGCACCCTCATCGATAATTTTATTTAGGTCATAATGTGATTCATCTGCGTATACAGAACTAAAATACTGTGCAAAACTATCTGCTGTTTCTTGTTTAGTAGTAGCAGCCCGATCATGAAAGTAGTAAGTGTCTATAGTTAAATTATGTTTTTTGTTGTTATTAACATAGTTCCAAAATTCGTTAATATTGCTACAAACACTATTCTCAACACTATTTAAGTAAACAGTGCGAGCCTGTTAGTTCAATTCAACAGTTCGAGAAGTAGAAAACTTCAACTGTTTTAAATATTTTATTTTGATTTTTTTAGTACGAAAACTGCTCATGAACACGAAATGTTAGATGGAAGATGTTTCAGTTATGAAATTTTAGAAATTTAGTACTGTCATACAAACTCAAAATATCCAATGCGCTGTTTATCTGTCAATTCTAAAATTCACATAAATCTGCTGTAATTTTTACAGTTTTTGTTTCGTACAACCTGAATAAATATTTTGAAAAAAGTAAAGTGTGGAAAATATATGTACAAATTTTTATGTTGTGTTCTTTTTAAGAAATATAAATATTTTATTGCGGCGTCTTATACTATGGAAATCACTTTCTTATTTCATCAATATTTTTTATTTATAGATCAGAATATACAAATCCCACAAAAGGGTTAAGTAACACAGAAAATTATGCTAGCCTCCTCAACCTTTTTTTTTGCCTCCCCTACGTTGTCATACTGGCTACGGCCCTGATTGAGGCGGCCAATGATAAGGCCCACCTCTACCTATCCAGCGATTTTCGTAGATACGATTTAAAAACCTTCGCACATTTAAGCTGAAATGCGCTGGGGCACCATCATGCATGTAATACATGTCTCTTCTAGTTAAAAGAGGTATATTTTCTAGCAAAGGAGGTAATTCTTCTTGTAGAAAACGAAAATATTACTCACCGGTTAATCGTAAAGATAGAAAATGTGGCCCAATTAAATGATCATCGATAATTCCTATCCAAACGTTAACGGAAAAATGATACTGATGTCTAGATTCTGTTATTGAATGCGGATTATCTTCAGCCCATACATGCCTGTTATGAAAGTTTTGAATTGCATCTCTAGAGAAAGTAGCTTCGCCCGAAAGAGAACTTTTGAACAAAAAAAAAGGATTGTCGGTATTCATTCGGCTAAACCATTGGGAAAAAATCATTGTCGGTTCGAAATCTCTTGGTAAGAGAGGTTGAACCCTTTGTACATGGTATGGATATAACTGTTGTTCTTTTAATATCCTCCATGCAGTTGATGCATCAGTATTTAATTCTGCTGCAATTTTCCTGGTACTTGTCTCCGGTTGCGCTTCAATAATATTTAGCACAGCAACTTCTAATTCGGGTGTTCGAACTTCGCGGTGTCGGCCGGTATCGAAACTCCTTTTTTCGAAACTTCCAGATTCATGTAGCCTTTGATGAAGCCTGGTAAACAAGCTGTGATGAGGAAGTCTACGATTAGGATACGTTTGTGTATAAAGACGACAAGTTTCCAAGGAATTTCCATTTGCAAGCCCGTACATGAAATGCATATCTGCCATTTCTGCATTAGTGTGATTAACCATTATTAATTTAATTAAAACTCTTATTACTGAATAACTAGCAGTCCAGTGAGACAAATGTCTCATTTAATAAAACAAAAAAGACCGTTTTGCAAATAGAACGCGTATTCACCACACGTACGTATATGACGTCATTGTTGGTAGCAAACTACCAGTCGCATTCGTCTTGATAAAATTTGCCTAGAATCTAACCTAAAAAGTTCGGTTCCTGACCTGACATGACCATTCCAAACATATAACTTTAATAACTTTTTTCTCTATCTCTTACGGTTTGGCTGCTGAAACAGCGTCCCAGACAGACAAAACAGCGTCCCGGACAGACACGTCTATTAGATAAAGGATTAAATGATCAGATAATACATTTTTGATTAAATTAGTCGTATTTTGTATTCAAACTAATTGAGCAATGTCAAATAAAACAACAATAAGAAACGTCTTAAAAAGTGATAACGGCCAACTAGATTATTTTTCTAAAATAAATTTCTTTTTCTCGACATGCAATGCTTTACGTTTAATTTTTTTATTTGGAAACGGTAAGTTTTATCAAAAACTTGTAAGAGAGAAAAAAGTTTCTAAATAAACGAGGCTATCAATTGATATTTTTCCATGTCATTGCGTAGGTTTTTTAAAAAATTTAGTTAAGAATAATGATAGCGGTAGTCTAATTCAATCCCCTCTACTCTTTTTAAAAAGTTGAAAAATATGCAAAAAGTGTGTTTTTATAATAGTAATAATTCCATAAAATTTTATTGTTCTACCTCTTTTCAGGGGCGGACTGGCTGGGGGGCAGGGAGGCAAAGTCCCCCCGGGCCCTCACACCCCACGAATGCGGGCCTCTGCTGGCCCCCAGTGTAAAAGTCTGGGTAGGTACTTAAATACTTCAGAAAAAATGTTCTAAAAAATCAGTAAACACAAAAGGAAAAAGGGCAAAAGTGCCGTGGTAGAGGCTGTCTGGTAATTCTTCTAACAATAGTCGAAATGAAAGATTTTCGAAAATAAAGACTTGATTGCATGGTTGCAATACGTCGATTCATGACATTTTTTCTAATTTGTGGGAAAAAGAATCCCTACAGAAAATCCACTCACAAAACTGGCCACCGCTCTTTAGTTGTTTGTTAGTCGTCTTGGCTGCTTGTAGAGCGTAGGCCACCATAAAATAAGACGTTTCTGTAGTAATGATAATAGCAGCAAGGTTGCTATCTTGTCGTGTCTTCGTTTCTTATTTTTTAAGTTGCTCAATCGTTGGGTGGTTGGGGGGGTTTGTCTTGCTTATTTTCAGTACATATAGTGACTACCAGTTTCTTCTATTTCCTTTTTATCTGTGGTCATGTGTTTCACTTCGTTCCAGTTTGTTTTTATGTGGTTATACTCTTCTTTCACACTTCTTTTCCATGTTTCAATTCGACGCTTCTCTTTTCTTTTTCCTTTGATCGTATACTCAAGGACTTGTTTGGTAATGTCTGTCTTATACACTAGCATTTTCTTTTATTGATTGTTTTTTAAATTGGTTCATGGCTTGTCCTTTACTATAATTTTCTGTTTGAGATTTTGTTTGGTCTAAATATCTTCAAAGTTCTTCTTAAGCACTTGTTAATAAAATTTGAAGTTGTTTAACTTTGTTTTGTGTTCAGGGACCATTACATTATAGCTTGAAGCTTTTCACATTATTGGTATTATAAAGACGCAATTTTGTTTTCCGAGTTAATTCACTGAAGACCACATTTTTAAGCTTGTAGAATGCGCCACGAACTTCACCAATTCTCTTCTTTATGCTTTTTTAAAATGGTCACCTCAGCTAGAGTAAAAATGCCCTTCGTACGAATCAAATTACTGCAGTTTGGTACATTGTTTTTTACGTACCTTGTCAAACAATTTGACCGCAAGAAATGATCAGAATCAGAAGAAGTAGAGCAACCTGAAGAAAAGCTTGGAGAAAAACAGAGGTCCAGAACGGAAGAAATGTAATAACTGTCTGGCCTGTTGCTACAGTTTCTTATACTCATAGACTACAATATGCAGTTTACAGGATTTACACATTTATTTTTATTATTAGCGCTTAGCCGAACAGGGGTTTCTCGTGAAAGGGCGCTAAATAAATAAAAAATAATCAAATCTCAGTTATAAGCAGGTCTTTCTCAAAACGTATTAGAGGCCTTTGTGATTCTGAGTGTTGTGGAAGATGGCATCGAGTATCTCATTTTGTATTAAATTTTGGAAAAAAAAATTAAAAATCCGTACTTTTCGCTAATATTCTGACTTTGTATAGAAATGGCAAATATATTTTTACTTCCCCCGTCCAAAAGACGAAGCGTATTCGTAAAAAATCACCTTCCGAGATATCTTTATATCTTCACCTTTTACGGTCGCAAAATGACGAAAAACAAGTTTTCTCAGTTCCATATATCTCTCTCTCCGTCTGTCTGTTAGCGGTAATGTTCAAAAGGTATTTGTTGGAGAAAGACAATATTTTGCATGCGGATTATATCCTGTATTCCAAAAAAAAAACTCATTCGCAGTATACCATGATCAAATTGAAGTTTGCCGTAACTTGAGATATACCCGTTGATGCAAATGAACTACCAAGTCAGAGAGAACTAAATTACTTCTTGACCTTGAATTATTTTCCTAAAAATATACAAAACACTTAACAAAAACAATTTTTATTGACCGTTATGATTATTACATTCGTTGTTGTTGTGTAAATGCCGTCTTATTTTCCTTTTTGCTTGATACAAGTAAACTTAATGAAGTGTAAACTTTTACCTGTCACAGTGACAAATGTTTCCGTAAACAAAATGGAATCTGACATTCACCTACAGACTTAAGACATGACACCGGTGTGAAGACGGCAGCCAGAAGGTAGCAGCCAAAAGTGACGAACATTGCCGAAGAGCTCATAGATATACAAAAAATTATAGAGAATGAAACTAACACCACATTCAAATCAATTAAGGAATTATGCCAACCGAATAAAGCCTTTTAGCTGCTACACATGAGAAATGACGGCGCATAAAAAGATACTTCACATATCGGGCAAAATTAAATAATAATTTTCAGCTTGAATGCTACGTATGGACCCTGAAAGAAACTTTGCTAAAAACCTGCCTTCTATATACCGAATAAAAGGCCCAAACCGAATTCCGTTGCCGTACCCCACATAGCGGGTAAACCACCCCCGCCTAAATAAAATTAGAATTTTGCAGCTGGGCTACTACACATAGAACTCGAACGAAACTTTGCTAAAAACATACCCTATATATACCGAATAAAAGGGCCCAAACAGATTTTAGTTGCCGTACTCCATATAGCGGGTAAACCACCCCCGCCTAAATAAAATTAGAATTTTGCAGCTCGGCTACTACACATAGAACTCGAACGAAACTTTGCTAAAAACATACCCTATATATACCGAATAAAAGGGCCCAAACAGATTTTAGTTGCCGTACTCCATATAGCGGGTAAACCACCCCCGCCTAAATAAAATTAGAATTTTGCAGCTCGGCTACTACACATAGAACTCCAACGAAACTTTGCTAAAAACATACCCTATATATACCGAATAAAAGGGCCCAAACAGATTTTAGTTGCCGTACTCCATATAGCGGGTAAACCACCCCCGCCTAAATAAAATTAGAATTTTGCAGCTGGGCTACTACACATAGAACTCGAACGAAACTTTGCTAAAAACATACCCTATATATACCGAATAAAAGGGCCCAAACAGATTTTAGTTGCCGTACTCCATATAGCGGGTAAACCACCCCCGCCTAAATAAAATTAGAATTTTGCAGCTCGGCTACTACACATAGAACTCGAACGAAACTTTGCTAAAAACATACCCTATATATACCGAATAAAAGGGCCCAAACAGATTTTAGTTGCCGTACTCCATATAGCGGGTAAACCACCCCCGCCTAAATAAAATTAGAATTTTGCAGCTCGGCTACTACACATAGAACTCGAACGAAACTTTGCTAAAAACATACCCTATATATACCGAATAAAAGGGCCCAAACAGATTTTAGTTGCCGTACTCCATATAGCGGGTAAACCACCCCCGCCTAAATAAAATTAGAATTTTGCAACTCGGCTACTACACATAAAACTCGAACGAAACTTTGCTAAAAACATACCCTATATATACCGAATAAAAGGGCCCAAACAGATTTTAGTTGCCGTACTCCATATAGCGGGTAAACCACCCCCGCCTAAATAAAATTAGAATTTTGCAGCTCGGCTACTACACATAGAACTCGAACGAAACTTTGCTAAAAACATACGCTATATATACCGAATAAAAGGGCCCAAACAGATTTTAGTTGCCGTACTCCATATAGCGGGTAAACCACCCCCGCCTAAATAAAATTAGAATTTTGCAGCTCGGCTACTACACATAGAACTCGAACGAAACTTTGCTAAAAACATACGCTATATATACCGAATAAAAGGGCCCAAACAGATTTTAGTTGCCGTACTCCATATAGCGGGTAAACCACCCCCGCCTAAATAAAATTAGAATTTTGCAGCTCGGCTACTACACATAGAACTCGAACGAAACTTTGCTAAAAACATACCCTATATATACCGAATAAAAGGGCCCAAACAGATTTTAGTTGCCGTACTCCATATAGCGGGTAAACCACCCCCGCCTAAATAAAATTAGAATTTTGCAGCTCGGCTACTACACATAGAACTCGAACGAAACTTTGCTAAAAACATACCCTATATATACCGAATAAAAGGGCCCAAACAGATTTTAGTTGCCGTACTCCATATAGCGGGTAAACCACCCCCGCCTAAATAAAATTAGAATTTTGCAGCTCGGCTACTACACATAGAACTCGAACGAAACTTTGCTAAAAACATACCCTATATATACCGAATAAAAGGGCCCAAACAGATTTTAGTTGCCGTACTCCATATAGCGGGTAAACCACCCCCGCCTAAATAAAATTAGAATTTTGCAGCTCGGCTACTACACATAGAACTCGAACGAAACTTTGCTAAAAACATACCCTATATATACCGAATAAAAGGGCCCAAACAGATTTTAGTTGCCGTACTCCATATAGCGGGTAAACCACCCCCGCCTAAATAAAATTAGAATTTTGCAGCTCGGCTACTACACATAGAACTCGAACGAAACTTTGCTAAAAACATACCCTATATATACCGAATAAAAGGGCCCAAACAGATTTTAGTTGCCGTACTCCATATAGCGGGTAAACCACCCCCGCCTAAATAAAATTAGAATTTTGCAGCTCGGCTACTACACATAGAACTCGAACGAAACTTTGCTAAAAACATACCCTATATATACCGAATAAAAGGGCCCAAACAGATTTTAGTTGCCGTACTCCATATAGCGGGTAAACCACCCCCGCCTAAATAAAATTAGAATTTTGCAACTCGGCTACTACACATAGAACTCGAACGAAACTTTGCTAAAAACATACCCTATATATACCGAATAAAAGGGCCCAAACAGATTTTAGTTGCCGTACTCCATATAGCGGGTAAACCACCCCCGCCTAAATAAAATTAGAATTTTGCAGCTCGGCTACTACACATAGAACTCGAACGAAACTTTGCTAAAAACATACGCTATATATACCGAATAAAAGGGCCCAAACAGATTTTAGTTGCCGTACTCCATATAGCGGGTAAACCACCCCCGCCTAAATAAAATTAGAATTTTGCAGCTGGGCTACTACACATAGAACTCGAACGAAACTTTGCTAAAAACATACCCTATATATACCGAATAAAAGGGCCCAAACAGATTTTAGTTGCCGTACTCCATATAGCGGGTAAACCACCCCCGCCTAAATAAAATTAGAATTTTGCAGCTCGGCTACTACACATAGAACTCGAACGAAACTTTGCTAAAAACATACCCTATATATACCGAATAAAAGGGCCCAAACAGATTTTAGTTGCCGTACTCCATATAGCGGGTAAACCACCCCCGCCTAAATAAAATTAGAATTTTGCAACTCGGCTACTACACATAAAACTCGAACGAAACTTTGCTAAAAACATACCCTATATATACCGAATAAAAGGGCCCAAACAGATTTTAGTTGCCGTACTCCATATAGCGGGTAAACCACCCCCGCCTAAATAAAATTAGAATTTTGCAGCTCGGCTACTACACATAGAACTCGAACGAAACTTTGCTAAAAACATACGCTATATATACCGAATAAAAGGGCCCAAACAGATTTTAGTTGCCGTACTCCATATAGCGGGTAAACCACCCCCGCCTAAATAAAATTAGAATTTTGCAGCTCGGCTACTACACATAGAACTCGAACGAAACTTTGCTAAAAACATACGCTATATATACCGAATAAAAGGGCCCAAACAGATTTTAGTTGCCGTACTCCATATAGCGGGTAAACCACCCCCGCCTAAATAAAATTAGAATTTTGCAGCTCGGCTACTACACATAGAACTCGAACGAAACTTTGCTAAAAACATACCCTATATATACCGAATAAAAGGGCCCAAACAGATTTTAGTTGCCGTACTCCATATAGCGGGTAAACCACCCCCGCCTAAATAAAATTAGAATTTTGCAACTCGGCTACTACACATAAAACTCGAACGAAACTTTGCTAAAAACATACCCTATATATACCGAATAAAAGGGCCCAAACAGATTTTAGTTGCCGTACTCCATATAGCGGGTAAACCACCCCCGCCTAAATAAAATTAGAATTTTGCAGCTCGGCTACTACACATAGAACTCGAACGAAACTTTGCTAAAAACATACGCTATATATACCGAATAAAAGGGCCCAAACAGATTTTAGTTGCCGTACTCCATATAGCGGGTAAACCACCCCCGCCTAAATAAAATTAGAATTTTGCAGCTCGGCTACTACACATAGAACTCGAACGAAACTTTGCTAAAAACATACGCTATATATACCGAATAAAAGGGCCCAAACAGATTTTAGTTGCCGTACTCCATATAGCGGGTAAACCACCCCCGCCTAAATAAAATTAGAATTTTGCAGCTCGGCTACTACACATAGAACTCGAACGAAACTTTGCTAAAAACATACCCTATATATACCGAATAAAAGGGCCCAAACAGATTTTAGTTGCCGTACTCCATATAGCGGGTAAACCACCCCCGCCTAAATAAAATTAGAATTTTGCAGCTCGGCTACTACACATAGAACTCGAACGAAACTTTGCTAAAAACATACCCTATATATACCGAATAAAAGGGCCCAAACAGATTTTAGTTGCCGTACTCCATATAGCGGGTAAACCACCCCCGCCTAAATAAAATTAGAATTTTGCAGCTCGGCTACTACACATAGAACTCGAACGAAACTTTGCTAAAAACATACCCTATATATACCGAATAAAAGGGCCCAAACAGATTTTAGTTGCCGTACTCCATATAGCGGGTAAACCACCCCCGCCTAAATAAAATTAGAATTTTGCAGCTCGGCTACTACACATAGAACTCGAACGAAACTTTGCTAAAAACATACCCTATATATACCGAATAAAAGGGCCCAAACAGATTTTAGTTGCCGTACTCCATATAGCGGGTAAACCACCCCCGCCTAAATAAAATTAGAATTTTGCAGCTCGGCTACTACACATAGAACTCGAACGAAACTTTGCTAAAAACATACCCTATATATACCGAATAAAAGGGCCCAAACAGATTTTAGTTGCCGTACTCCATATAGCGGGTAAACCACCCCCGCCTAAATAAAATTAGAATTTTGCAGCTCGGCTACTACACATAGAACTCGAACGAAACTTTGCTAAAAACATACCCTATATATACCGAATAAAAGGGCCCAAACAGATTTTAGTTGCCGTACTCCATATAGCGGGTAAACCACCCCCGCCTAAATAAAATTAGAATTTTGCAACTCGGCTACTACACATAGAACTCGAACGAAACTTTGCTAAAAACATACCCTATATATACCGAATAAAAGGGCCCAAACAGATTTTAGTTGCCGTACTCCATATAGCGGGTAAACCACCCCCGCCTAAATAAAATTAGAATTTTGCAGCTCGGCTACTACACATAGAACTCGAACGAAACTTTGCTAAAAACATACGCTATATATACCGAATAAAAGGGCCCAAACAGATTTTAGTTGCCGTACTCCATATAGCGGGTAAACCACCCCCGCCTAAATAAAATTAGAATTTTGCAGCTGGGCTACTACACATAGAACTCGAACGAAACTTTGCTAAAAACATACCCTATATATACCGAATAAAAGGGCCCAAACAGATTTTAGTTGCCGTACTCCATATAGCGGGTAAACCACCCCCGCCTAAATAAAATTAGAATTTTGCAGCTCGGCTACTACACATAGAACTCGAACGAAACTTTGCTAAAAACATACCCTATATATACCGAATAAAAGGGCCCAAACAGATTTTAGTTGCCGTACTCCATATAGCGGGTAAACCACCCCCGCCTAAATAAAATTAGAATTTTGCAACTCGGCTACTACACATAAAACTCGAACGAAACTTTGCTAAAAACATACCCTATATATACCGAATAAAAGGGCCCAAACAGATTTTAGTTGCCGTACTCCATATAGCGGGTAAACCACCCCCGCCTAAATAAAATTAGAATTTTGCAGCTCGGCTACTACACATAGAACTCGAACGAAACTTTGCTAAAAACATACGCTATATATACCGAATAAAAGGGCCCAAACAGATTTTAGTTGCCGTACTCCATATAGCGGGTAAACCACCCCCGCCTAAATAAAATTAGAATTTTGCAGCTCGGCTACTACACATAGAACTCGAACGAAACTTTGCTAAAAACATACGCTATATATACCGAATAAAAGGGCCCAAACAGATTTTAGTTGCCGTACTCCATATAGCGGGTAAACCACCCCCGCCTAAATAAAATTAGAATTTTGCAGCTCGGCTACTACACATAGAACTCGAACGAAACTTTGCTAAAAACATACCCTATATATACCGAATAAAAGGGCCCAAACAGATTTTAGTTGCCGTACTCCATATAGCGGGTAAACCACCCCCGCCTAAATAAAATTAGAATTTTGCAGCTCGGCTACTACACATAGAACTCGAACGAAACTTTGCTAAAAACATACCCTATATATACCGAATAAAAGGGCCCAAACAGATTTTAGTTGCCGTACTCCATATAGCGGGTAAACCACCCCCGCCTAAATAAAATTAGAATTTTGCAGCTCGGCTACTACACATAGAACTCGAACGAAACTTTGCTAAAAACATACCCTATATATACCGAATAAAAGGGCCCAAACAGATTTTAGTTGCCGTACTCCATATAGCGGGTAAACCACCCCCGCCTAAATAAAATTAGAATTTTGCAGCTCGGCTACTACACATAGAACTCGAACGAAACTTTGCTAAAAACATACCCTATATATACCGAATAAAAGGGCCCAAACAGATTTTAGTTGCCGTACTCCATATAGCGGGTAAACCACCCCCGCCTAAATAAAATTAGAATTTTGCAGCTCGGCTACTACACATAGAACTCGAACGAAACTTTGCTAAAAACATACCCTATATATACCGAATAAAAGGGCCCAAACAGATTTTAGTTGCCGTACTCCATATAGCGGGTAAACCACCCCCGCCTAAATAAAATTAGAATTTTGCAGCTCGGCTACTACACATAGAACTCGAACGAAACTTTGCTAAAAACATACCCTATATATACCGAATAAAAGGGCCCAAACAGATTTTAGTTGCCGTACTCCATATAGCGGGTAAACCACCCCCGCCTAAATAAAATTAGAATTTTGCAACTCGGCTACTACACATAGAACTCGAACGAAACTTTGCTAAAAACATACCCTATATATACCGAATAAAAGGGCCCAAACAGATTTTAGTTGCCGTACACCATATAGTGGGTAAACCACCCCCGCCTAAATAAAATTAGAATTTTGCAGCTCGGCTACTACACATAGAACTCGAACGAAACTTTGCTAAAAACATACGCTATATATACCGAATAAAAGGGCCCAAACAGATTTTAGTTGCCGTACTCCATATAGCGGGTAAACCACCCCCGCCTAAATAAAATTAGAATTTTGCAGCTGGGCTACTACACATAGAACTCGAACGAAACTTTGCTAAAAACATACCCTATATATACCGAATAAAAGGGCCCAAACAGATTTTAGTTGCCGTACTCCATATAGCGGGTAAACCACCCCCGCCTAAATAAAATTAGAATTTTGCAGCTGGGCTACTACACATAGAACTCGAACGAAACTTTGCTAAAAACATACCCTATATATACCGAATAAAAGGGCCCAAACAGATTTTAGTTGCCGTACTCCATATAGCGGGTAAACCACCCCCGCCTAAATAAAATTAGAATTTTGCAGCTCGGCTACTACACATAGAACTTGAACGAAACTTTGCTAAAAACATACGCTATATATACCGAATAAAAGGGCCCAAACAGATTTTAGTTGCCGTACTCCATATAGCGGGTAAACCACCCCCGCCTAAATAAAATTAGAATTTTGCAGCTCGGCTACTACACATAGAACTCGAACGAAACTTTGCTAAAAACATACGCTATATATACCGAATAAAAGGGCCCAAACAGATTTTAGTTGCCGTACTCCATATAGCGGGTAAACCACCCCCGCCTAAATAAAATTAGAATTTTGCAGCTCGGCTACTACACATAGAACTCGAACGAAACTTTGCTAAAAACATACCCTATATATACCGAATAAAAGGGCCCAAACAGATTTTAGTTGCCGTACTCCATATAGCGGGTAAACCACCCCCGCCTAAATAAAATTAGAATTTTGCAGCTCGACTACTACACATAGAACTCGAACGAAACTTTGCTAAAAACATACCCTATATATACCGAATAAAAGGGCCCAAACAGATTTTAGTTGCCGTAATCCATATAGCGGGTAAACCACCCCCGCCTAAATAAAATTAGAATTTTGCAGCTCGGCTACTACACATAGAACTCGAACGAAACTTTGCTAAAAACATACCCTATATATACCGAATAAAAGGGCCCAAACAGATTTTAGTTGCCGTACTCCATATAGCGGGTAAACCACCCCCGCCTAAATAAAATTAGAATTTTGCAGCTCGGCTACTACACATAGAACTCGAACGAAACTATGCTAAAAACATACCCTATATATACCGAATAAAAGGGCCTAAACAGATTTTAGTTGCCGTACTCCATATAGCGCGTAAACCACCCCCGCCTAAATAAAATTAGAATTTTGCAGCTCGGCTACTACACATAGAATTCGAACGAAACTTTGCTAAAAACATACCCTATATATACCGAATAAAAGGGCCCAAACAGATTTTAGTTGCCGTACTCCATATAGCGGGTAAACCACCCCCGCCTAAATAAAATTAGAATTTTGCAGCTCGGCTACTACACATAGAACTCGAACGAAACTTTGCTAAAAACATACCCTATATATACCGAATAAAAGGGCCCAAACAGATTTTAGTTGCCGTACTCCATATAGCGGGTAAACCACCCCCGCCTAAATAAAATTAGAATTTTGCAGCTCGGCTACTACACATAGAACTCGAACGAAACTTTGCTAAAAACCTGCCCTCTATATACCGAATAAAAGGCCCAAACCGAATTCCGTTGCCGTACCCCACATAGCGGGTAAACCACCCCCGCCTAAATAAAATTAGAATTTTGCAGCTGGGCTACTACACATAGAACTCGAACGAAACTTTGCTAAAAACATACCCTATATATACCGAATAAAAGGGCCCAAACAGATTTTAGTTGCCGTACTCCATATAGCGGGTAAACCACCCCCGCCTAAATAAAATTAGAATTTTGCAGCTGGGCTACTACACATAGAACTCGAACGAAACTTTGCTAAAAACATACCCTATATATACCGAATAAAAGGGCCCAAACAGATTTTAGTTGCCGTACTCCATATAGCGGGTAAACCACCCCCGCCTAAATAAAATTAGAATTTTGCAGCTGGGCTACTACACATAGAACTCGAATGAAACTTTGCTAAAAACATACCCTATATATACCGAATAAAAGGGCCCAAACAGATTTTAGTTGCCGTACTCCATATAGCGGGTAAACCACCCCCGCCTAAATAAAATTAGAATTTTGCAGCTCGGCTACTACACATAGAACTCGAACGAAACTTTGCTAAAAACATACCCTATATATACCGAATAAAAGGGCCCAAACAGATTTTAGTTGCCGTACTCCACATAGCGGGTAAACCACCCCCGCCTAAATAAAATTAGAATTTTGCAGCTCGGCTACTACACATAGAACTCGAACGAAACTTTGCTAAAAATATACCCTATATATACCGAATAAAAGGGCCCAAACAGATTTTAGTTGCCGTACTCCATATAGCGGGTAAACCACCCCCGCCTAAATAAAATTAGAATTTTGCAGCTCGGCTACTACACATAGAACTCGAACGAAACTTTGCTAAAAACCTGCCCTCTATATACCGAATAAAAGGCCCAAACCGAATTCCGTTGCCGTACCCCACATAGCGGGTAAACCACCCCCGCCTAAATAAAATTAGAATTTTGCAGCTGGGCTACTACACATAGAACTCGAACGAAACTTTGCTAAAAACATACCCTATATATACCGAATAAAAGGGTCCAAACAGATTTTAGTTGCCGTACTCCACATAGCGGGTAAACCACCCCCGCCTAAATAAAATTAGAATTTTGCAGCTCGGCTACTACACATAGAACTCGAACGAAACTTTGCTAAAAACATACCCTATATATACCGAATAAAAGGGTCCAAACAGATTTTAGTTGCCGTACTCCACATAGCGGGTAAACCACCCCCGCCTAAATAAAATTAGAATTTTGCAGCTCGGCTACTACACATAGAACTCGAACGAAACTTTGCTAAAGACATACCCTATATATACCGAATAAAAGGGCCTAAACAGATTTTAGTTGCCGTACTCCATATAGCGGGTAAACCACCCCCGCCTAAATAAAATTAGAATTTTGCAGCTCGGCTACTACACATAGAACTCGAATGAAACTTTGCTAAAAACATACCCTATATATACCGAATAAAAGGGCCCAAACAGATTTTAGTTGCCGTACTCCACATAGCGGTAAACCACCCCCGCTGGTCCCCGTGCAGCTGGACTATATATCCACAAAACTTATCCTTTTTTGGCAGCGTCGCCGGATGGCTTAGTAGATAACGACGAACTGGTGTCCATTTTCAATACGAAATTTCAATCCTCTTGAAGTACATCCAAACTACTTCGATACGGCCGGTAAATTGAAAAGTAGGCATAATTATTATTATCAAATCCAAGGACTTCTTGAAATTACGGATAGGCATTGGTGCGATTTTGTAATTTTTACTCAGAAAGGGATAACTATAGAAAGAATTCATAGAGACAAACATTTTTCGGACACAATATTTTTAAAACTGCAAGAATTTTATTATTTTTATTTATCACTACATATAACATCCCCTGGAATTTCTTTATCAGATGACGAGCGACGATGGACAGTTATTAAAGATTTACATTTTTTGGAGAATGGGCTTGTAGATGATATAGATTATTACAAAATCTTATAAAATATGTGCCACCTATATCGTGAATATTAATAACACCAGTGTTCAGTACAATACGTTAAAAGTTATATACAGTGTGGTCCATTAAGTGTGCAACAAATGGGAATTTTTTTTATTAGTTGTACAATCGAAATTTAAATACCGCCAAAAGTTAGTGCATGTTCGATAACCATATTATATGCCCTTAGAATGGCTTCAAGTCAAACAATATACAGGGCAGGACAAAAAATATGAAATTCGTCCAAGAATAAAGTTACCTTATTTAAAATAATATAGCGAAATGTTATTGAGAAAAGTTATTTAGAATCAAAAGTTACGCTCAAATACCAAGTCACGGCCTCCTATTCGAATTTTGATTCTTTTTTGGAAAATTTTGTATTGCCCCCGTATGATACATATTTTTATTATTCTGATTTGTTATGTATTTAAATCAGCCACAACCAGATCACTTTTAAATAACTTTTAGCAACTTGAAGCGTATTTATAAAATTTACTTGGATTTATATTTTTTTAGGTAAGCGTCCACTTCATGTTTGTTGCAACGATATTTAACAGAACTTTAGAATTTCGCAAATATTCTTTTTAACAAGGCAAATGTTTTACTAATGATAATTTACATATGAAAAAACTATTAATAAAATGAGAATAATAAAAATATGTATCATACGGGGATAATACAAAATTTTACAAAAAAAAATCAAAATTCGAATAGGAGGCCATGACTTTGTATTTGAGCATAACTTCTGATTCTAAACAACTTTTCTCAATAAAATTTTGCTATATTTTTTGAAATAAGGTAACTTTATTCTTGAACGAATTTCATATTTTTGTCCTGCCCTGTATATTGTTTGACTTGAAGCCATTCTAAGGGCATCCGATATTGTTATCAAACATGCACTAACTTGTGGCCTTATTTAAATATCGATTGTACAACTAATAAAAAAGTGTCTCATTTGTTGCACACTTAATGGACCACACTGTATAGGGTATGTTTTTAGCAAAGTTTCGTTCGAGTTCTATGTGTAGTAGCCGAGCTGCAAAATTCTAATTTTATTTAGGCGGGGGTGGTTTACCCGCTATATGGGGTACGGCAACTAAAATCTGTTTGGGCCCTTTTATTCGGTATATATAGGGTATGTTTTTAGCAAAGTTTCGTTCGAGTTCTATGTGTAGTAGCCGAGCTGCAAAATTCTAATTTTATTTAGGCGGGGGTGGTTTACCCGCTATGTGGAGTACGGCAACTAAAATCTGTTTGGACCATTTTATTCGGTATATATAGGGTATGTTTTTAGCAAAGTTTCGTTCGAGTTCTATGTGTAGTAGCCGAGCTGCAAAATTCTAATTTTATTTAGGCGGGGGTGTTTTACCCGCTATATGGGATACGGCAACTAAAATCTGTTTGGGCCCTTTTATTCGGTATATATAGGGTATGTTTTTAGCAAAGTTTAATTCGAGTTCTATGTGTAGTAGCCGAGCTGCAAAATTCTAATTTTATTTAGGCGGGGGTGGTTTACCCGCTATATGGAGTACGGCAACTAAAATCTGTTTAGGCCCTTGTATTCGGTATATATAGGGTATGTTTTTAGCAAAGTTTCGTTCGAGTTCTATGTGTAGTAGCCGAGCTGCAAAATTCTAATTTTATTTAGGCGAGGGTGGTTTACCCGCTATGTGGAGTACGGCAACTAAAATCTGTTTGGACCCTTTTATTCGGTATATATAGGGTATGTTTTTAGCAAAGTTTCGTTCGAGTTCTATGTGTAGTAGCCGAGCTGCAAAATTCTAATTTTATTTAGGCGGGGGTGGTTTACCCGCTATGTGGAGTACGGCAACTAAAATCTGTTTGGACCCTTTTATTCGGTATATATAGGGTATGTTTTTAGCAAAGTTTCGTTCGAGTTCTATGTGTAGTAGCCGAGCTGCAAAATTCTAATTTTATTTAGGCGGGGGTGTTTTACCCGCTATATGGGATACGGCAACTAAAATCTGTTTGGGCCCTTTTATTCGGTATATATAGGGTATGTTTTTAGCAAAGTTTCGTTCGAGTTCTATGTGTAGTAGCCGAGCTGCAAAATTCTAATTTTATTTAGGCGGGGGTGGTTTACCCGCTATGTGGAGTACGGCAACTAAAATCTGTTTGGACCCTTTTATTCGGTATATATAGGGTATGTTTTTAGCAAAGTTTCGTTCGAGTTCTATGTGTAGTAGCCGAGCTGCAAAATTCTAATTTTATTTAGGCGGGGGTGTTTTACCCGCTATATGGGATACGGCAACTAAAATCTGTTTGGGCCCTTTTATTCGGTATATATAGGGTATGTTTTTAGCAAAGTTTAATTCGAGTTCTATGTGTAGTAGCCGAGCTGCAAAATTCTAATTTTATTTAGGCGGGGTTGGTTTACCCGCTATATGGGATACGGCAACTAAAATCTGTTTGGGCCCTTTTATTCGGTATATATAGGGTATGTTTTTAGCAAAGTTTCGTTCGAGTTCTATGTGTAGTAGCCGAGCTGCAAAATTCTAATTTTATTTAGGCGGGGGTGGTTTACCCGCTATGTGGAGTACGGCAACTAAAATCTGTTTGGACCCTTTTATTCGGTATATATAGGGTATGTTTTTAGCAAAGTTTCGTTCGAGTTCTATGTGTAGTAGCCGAGCTGCAAAATTCTAATTTTATTTAGGCGGGGGTGGTTTACCCGCTATGTGGAGTACGGCAACTAAAATCTGTTTGGACCCTTTTATTCGGTATATATAGGGTATGTTTTTAGCAAAGTTTCGTTCGAGTTCTATGTGTAGTAGCCGAGCTGCAAAATTCTAATTTTATTTAGGCGGGGGTGTTTTACCCGCTATATGGGATACGGCAACTAAAATCTGTTTGGGCCCTTTTATTCGGTATATATAGGGTATGTTTTTAGCAAAGTTTAATTCGAGTTCTATGTGTAGTAGCCGAGCTGCAAAATTCTAATTTTATTTAGGCGGGGTTGGTTTACCCGCTATATGGGATACGGCAACTAAAATCTGTTTGGGCCCTTTTATTCGGTATATATAGGGTATGTTTTTAGCAAAGTTTCGTTCGAGTTCTATGTGTAGTAGCCGAGCTGCAAAATTCTAATTTTATTTAGGCGGGGGTGGTTTACCCGCTATGTGGAGTACGGCAACTAAAATCTGTTTGGACCCTTTTATTCGGTATATATAGGGTATGTTTTTAGCAAAGTTTCGTTCGAGTTCTATGTGTAGTAGCCGAGCTGCAAAATTCTAATTTTATTTAGGCGGGGGTGTTTTACCCGCTATATGGGATACGGCAACTAAAATCTGTTTGGGCCCTTTTATTCGGTATATATAGGGTATGTTTTTAGCAAAGTTTAATTCGAGTTCTATGTGTAGTAGCCGAGCTGCAAAATTCTAATTTTATTTAGGCGGGGGTGGTTTACCCGCTATATGGAGTACGGCAACTAAAATCTGTTTAGGCCCTTGTATTCGGTATATATAGGGTATGTTTTTAGCAAAGTTTCGTTCGAGTTCTATGTGTAGTAGCCGAGCTGCAAAATTCTAATTTTATTTAGGCGAGGGTGGTTTACCCGCTATGTGGAGTACGGCAACTAAAATCTGTTTGGGCCCTTTTATTCGGTATATATAGGGTATGTTTTTAGCAAAGTTTCGTTCGAGTTCTATGTGTAGTAGCCGAGCTGCAAAATTCTAATTTTATTTAGGCGGGGGTGTTTTACCCGCTATATGGGATACGGCAACTAAAATCTGTTTGGGCCCTTTTATTCGGTATATATAGGGTATGTTTTTAGCAAAGTTTCCTTCGAGTTCTATGTGTAGTAGCCGAGCTGCAAAATTCTAATTTTATTTAGGCGGGGTTGGTTTACCCGCTATGTGGAGTACGGCAACTAAAATCTGTTTGGACCCTTTTATTCGGTATATATAGGGTATGTTTTTAGCAAAGTTTCGTTCGAGTTCTATGTGTAGTAGCCGAGCTGCAAAATTCTAATTTTATTTAGGCGGGGTTGGTTTACCCGCTATATGGGATACGGCAACTAAAATCTGTTTGGACCCTTTTATTCGGTATATATAGGGTATGTTTTTAGCAAAGTTTCGTTCGAGTTCTATGTGTAGTAGCCGAGCTGCAAAATTCTAATTTTATTTAGGCGGGGGTGGTTTACCCGCTATATGGAGTACGGCAACTAAAATCTGTTTAGGCCCTTTTATTCGGTATATATAGGGTATGTTTTTAGCAAAGTTTCGTTCGAGTTCTATGTGTAGTAGCCGAGCTGCAAAATTCTAATTTTATTTAGGCGAGGGTGGTTTACCCGCTATATGGAGTACGGCAACTAAAATCTGTTTGGGCCCTTTTATTCGGTATATATAGGGTATGTTTTTAGCAAAGTTTCGTTCGAGTTCTATGTGTAGTAGCCGAGCTGCAAAATTCTAATTTTATTTAGGCGGGGGTGTTTTACCCGCTATATGGGGTACGGCAACTAAAATCTGTTTGGCCCTTTTATTCGGTATATATAGGGTATGTTTTTAGCAAAGTTTCGTTCGAGTTCTATGTGTAGTAGCCGAGCTGCAAAATTCTAATTTTATTTAGGCGGGGGTGTTTTACCCGCTATATGGGATACGGCAACTAAAATCTGTTTGGACCCCTTTATTCGGTATATATAGGGTATGTTTTTAGCAAAGTTTCGTTCGAGTTCTATTTGTGTAGTAGCCGAGCTGCAAAATTCTAATTTTATTTAGGCGGGGTTGGTTTACCCGCTATATGGAGTACGGCAACTAAAATCTGTTTAGGCCCTTTTATTCGGTATATATAGGGTATGTTTTTAGCAAAGTTTCGTTCGAGTTCTATGTGTAGTAGCCCAGCTGCAAAATTCTAATTTTATTTAGGCGAGGGTGGTTTACCCGCTATATGGAGTACGGCAACTAAAATCTGTTTGGGCCCTTTTATTCGGTATATATAGGGTATGTTTTTAGCAAAGTTTCGTTCGAGTTCTATGTGTAGTAGCCGAGCTGCAAAATTCTAATTTTATTTAGGCGGGGGTGGTTTACCCGCTATATGGAGTACGGCAACTAAAATCTGTTTGGCCCTTTTATTCGGTATATATAGGGTATGTTTTTAGCAAAGTTTCGTTCGAGTTCTATGTGTAGTAGCCGAGCTGCAAAATTCGAATTTTATTTAGGCGGGGGTGGTTTACCCGCTATATGGAGTACGGCAACTAAAATCTGTTTGGCTCTTTTATTCGGTATATATAGGGTATGTTTTTAGCAAAGTTTCGTTCGAGGTCTATGTGTAGTAGCCGAGCTGCAAAATTCTAATTTTATTTAGGCGAGGGTGGTTTACCCGCTATATGGAGTACGGCAACTAAAATCTGTTTGGCCTTTTTATTCGGTATATATAGGGTATGTTTTTAGCAAAGTTTCGTTCGAGTTCTATGTGTAGTAGCCGAGCTGCAAAATTCTAATTTTATTTAGGCGGGGGTGGTTTACCCGCTATATGGAGTACGGCAACTAAAATCTGTTTGGCCCTTTTATTCGGTATATATAGGGTATATTTTTAGCAAAGTTTCGTTCGAGTTCTATGTGTAGTAGCCGAGCTGCAAAATTCTAATTTTATTTAGGCGGGGGTGGTTTACCCGCTATGTGGGGTACGGCAACGGAATTCGGTTTGGGCCTTTTATTCGGTATACAGAGGGCAGGTTTTTAGCAAAGTTTCTTTCAGGGTCCATATGTAGCATTCGAGCTGAAAATTATTATTTAATTTTGCCCGATATGTGAAGTATCTTTTTATGCGCCGTCATTTCTCATGTGTAGCAGCTAAAAGGCTTTATTCGGTTGGCATAATTCCTTAATTGATTTGAATGTGGTGTTAGTTTCATTCTCTATACTTTTTTGTATATCTATGAGCTCTTCGGCAATGTTCGTCACTTTTGGCTGCTACCTTCTGGCTGCCGTCTTCACACCGGTTATACTTTTCATGCACAAGGAATACCACAGAGATATGAGAATTTCCTGGGCATAAAGTAAATCAAATATATATAAGTAGTAAACTATTAGTGGCTGCACGAAATAGGAGAGAAGCAGATGTAAAAAGTGATCAGTATTTGGTTACAGCAAATGTTTTGATAGAAATAAAGAAGAAAGCAGCATACTATAAAGAGAGCAAGCAAAAATTAAGCTTAGCTGAAATTCATACAAAATAATCGACTACAATAGGTATGCAGAAGATGTATGTATGGAGCAAGTGTAAGGCGGCCTTCTTGAGTACATCTAAGAAAATCATAGAAACAATTTCTGTCAGAGGAAGATTAAGAAAGAAGAATTGTTAAAATTAAAAATGTGTTGAAGGTATAGCAAAAAAGACACAAAAAGATGGAAGAAAATGTGGTAGCGGAGATTTGCTTGCAAATATGAGAAATTTGAGTGATGCTTAAATATAAAAAGTGTAGAGGGGAAACTCGTTAGAACATTTTAGGGAAACTTTAGTACTTTGGTTGTGGTTAAATAACGAATAGGTGTAGGTGATTCACTTCCAAAAACTTGCCCACCTAATGAGGAAGAAATCATGAATGCCATTAAACAGGTCACAAGTGGGAAGGATTAGATATATTCAAAAGAGACGTAGAAACTTCTGTAAAAATAATAAAGCAATGAATGTCGAAAATATGGGGGAAGAAACTTTTGGAAAGAATTGGAACAAGGGTAGTATTGTGAAACTTCAAAGGAAAGGTGCATGTAACAACTGGTGCAGAATCTCCTTACAAAGTATTGTAAATAACATCTTTTAAAAATCTTCCTCCGCAGTATAACGATAGTTATAGATCAACAAATCGGGAAAAAAACAATGTGATTTTACAGCACATAGATCATCCGTTAATCAGGTATAGCAACGCTAGAAATACTAATAGAACAATCAGTAGAATACAATTCATCAGTTTGCTTGATTTTCATGCACTATCAGAAGGGCTTTTGATATCATATTGTCTCGCACATGGGTTGTTCTTAGAAGGAAAGGCCTGATAGTAAAAGTAGTCAAACTAGAATTACATGAATTGTGTTAAATAAAACCTAACCTAAGCTAACCTAACATAACCATGTTTTTGACAGTTAGTATTAGTTTTCATTTTCTAGTTTTGATTATTTAAAACTATTATTGACGAAGGTGCTTTGTTGAAACTAGTTTAGACTAGTAAATTCTAGTTTTGACTAAATGTGGGTTTAACCTGTAACATATACACGACAGATAATTTTCTATTCTGTTGACAAAGCTTCCCCCCCTAGGAATTCGATTGGGGGGATATTTTACTTTCGGAGATTTGATTGCAAGGGCATTTCATCTTTGGATAGGTTTTTTTCTTTATAAATCTTTATCGTATTCAAAGTAGTGACTGCGAACTGCGTGTGTATATTCCTGAGACAGGTGCGCAAACTTCCAGCTGTTACCGCAGCTATGAAGTTGGCGATCCTATGGCACAGAAGGTTTGCGACGACAGGGACATCTTTATGGGTTGTTGCAGAAATATCATTTCCAACTTTGTCTTCGCTATTTGGTGATATTTGATGCAATAATGAAACCATTATCATTGTATGGCATCGATACATGCGCTCAGTTGGGAGAAATACATAAAAGTGGATGGAAGACAGTGATCTACAAATGGGATAATAGAAAAACAGGCAACAACAGAAACTTATTAAATGTAAAGTGCCAAAAGAAAGAAGAATTCATTATGTCTACAGCCAATTTATCTAATTTGATATTTTGATGTATTCAGAAGCAAGATTTGCAAGATCTATGAACCAATAGTAATTCCCTCAATGTCCAGTTTTATCAATTCTTCTTGCCAAGCCTGTGTATATCCAAGATTGTCAGAAGGTCAATGGCGCCCGTTTAGACTTTAGTGTAGTTCTACGTGCATTTTACGGATCCTGGTTCTTTTTATGATTTTTTTGCATTGCCTAAAGTGCTTGGGCTCTGCGCAGGTATGGTGAAAGTATACTACTGAAAACACCTTAAATAAGTAGAAGAGAAGATAATACGGTGGCTACGTAAACCAACAAAACTGGAAAAATTCCAGAAATGTAACTATTTTGAAACTGAATTTTCAAATCTTGCTTTTTATGGTGCTCTGTAAAAAATATATAATTTGTAAAAATAAGTCTAAAAATTAGGTAACAATCTGCGGTCAAAATATCGTTATAAATTTGAAGATCATTAATGATATCAAGTAATAATGCCCCAAATATAAAAGCGCAACGCCTTTGTTGATGCTGAAGTGAACAAAGTAGCGAATAACACATTTTATTGACTTACATTCCCACAAATGTACTGCAATAGGCCTACTTAGAATAACCTAATAATTTTAAAGTTTGGAGCATATATGTCGTTCGAATCATAAAAGCAGCAGCTGCAAGGAAAATAAAACTAAGTATAGTTTATATAGTTAGAAATGTTGAAACAAGATTTTATGTATCGTAAAACTTGAAGAAAAAAAGTTGCCTTAAACAAGTTCCCTCGGAAATTAAAGTAAGAAACAAAAATGCAATGTTAAGGTTCTTCACACACATGAGAACCTAAGCCCATCAGGTAAAATTAATTCTTGGAATGTTTACTAGCTCTAAATTTTACAACTATGTCTTAGATTCTTATGGTTTACACTCTGCACACAACCCAACGCTTCTGTATAGTTTAGTAACGTATGACCTTGTGTAGGAAGTTATACCTATGGCTCTGTTGTATATCTACTACTTGTCAACTGTGGTCAAAAATGAATTTACATTTATTTCCGATCTTCCTCTACTACCTTAAACTATTCCATTAATGACTTACTTCTTTCTCTTGTTTTCCCTTAAAAGCTTCGTTGGTCTATCTTCCGTCGGTTTACTTATATTACGGACCCATGGCATTATTTGGAATTATATTAAATGTGATATAGATGGTTGTCCATATAATTGCGTTAGGATATCATTTCTCCTTATTCACTTATCAATTACTTTCTTCTGTCCATATATCCTTTTTAAGAAAAATAGATACATTCGAGTACACAAATATCAAAAAAGAAGTAATGAAAAATATTGTAAAAGTGCTCAGAATCTACTATACACGAATAGTTCAAGAAACCATAGAAAATGACATGAACATAGGAGCACTAAGTTAAAAAAAAATAAAAAGCAAACAAAAAATGACCACTGTAAAATATGAGCAGGGTAACATAATAACGAAGAAAGAGGATATCATACGAGTAGTAGAACAATTCTATAAAACCTTATACAGCTCAAAAAACACCCAAACCCTAACACACCTACCATCATCAACACGAAACTAGAGTCCTCAACGTGGATTTCGAAGAGACCAGAAATTTAGGTCTGAAAATTCAAAGAAGTTTTAAAAAAGATGAAGAACCCGTAAGATCCCGTTGAGGATCGAATTACATCTGAAATATTAAAAATCGGTGGCGCAATCTTAGAAAAAGCAGTAGCTACCTACTTGTCTTGAATTCTGGGGTAGTACTATTGTACAAAAGAGGAGATAAGGCAAACATAGCAAATTATCGGCTAATAAGTTTACTACCTATTCCATATAAGCTTCTGACCAGAATAATAACAGTGCGACTGAATAACAAATTAGAAGATTACCAGCTAGTGGTTCAAGCCGGGTTTTGCAAAGGATACAGAACAGCTGACCACTCACAAGTGTTGCAGATACTGGTCGAAATGAGTACAACATTTTTATTCATCTTGCATTTGTCGATTATGAAAGAACCTTCTACTCGATCGAAGCGTAGGCAGTCCTAAGAGCAATCAGCAGAGCAAGAATAGATTTTAGATATTAAAATCTTATTAGACAACATATGCAATCTCGCCGAAGCTTCTCACACTTGCTTTGGAAGACGTGTTTAAAGCACTGTCATAGGATATAATGGTGATCAATACCGATGGAATATATCTAATCCATTTCCAGTTCTATGACCATGTGGTCTTCATGCGTAAAGATGCAGGAGGGATCAATAGAATGTTTGAAGACCTACATGAACCTTCTAAAAAAGTGGGATTAAAGTTTAACTTAAAAAACCAAAATCATGAGCCAATACTATATACAAGCTGCAATAGATAACAACATTATTGAACAAATACAAGAAGATGTATATTTGGGACAGAACATAAAACTGGGGAAAGAGAACCAAACAACATAAATTGGAAAGCGAATAGGACTATCTTGAGTGGCATTTGGCCAATTTAACTACACTCTAAGAAACTTTCAACTGAAGATTTATCTTAAAAGAAAAATCTATAATGCATTTGTACTCCCTAGATTAACCTATGGTATGGAAACAGCTACACTAACAAAAAATAGTTGAAACAAATTAAAAACATGTCAACGAGCAATGGAAAGAGCGATGCTAAACATTAGACTACAAACTGAATACAAAATGAGGTCATTAGAACAAGAACAAGGATAACTGATGTGACACAATGTATTGATGCAATGCAATAGCAATAGGCAGGACATATTGGAAGGCAGGAACAAGAGAGATGGACCAATAGAATAATGCAATGGAGGTCAAAAACAAGCCGTCGTGGTGTAGAAAGACTCGCCTTGACATGGCAAGATAATATATACAGGTTTGCGGGTAGAGATTGGCTGAAGAAAACTATAGACAGAGTAAAGTGGAAAAGTATGAAGGTAATAGACGTAGCGCTCATCTAACTACGCTTTCATATTGGCATAGTGATAACACTTGGGGACTGTCAAGCCCGAGGTCGAATCTCGATCCGCGCAATTTTTTAAAAGTTATTGAAAGATGGGAATGCTAATTTCTATCTGTTTTCACATTTGATGAGATGCTATATTATCGGCGTTGTCTGTCTCATTCATACTTTCCACTAACGATATGGATAAGTCGCAGACTTGATTTTAAACCGATTTCCTCCGTCCAGACTTCGCAATTATTGATCCCCGCTGCCTTTGCAAATTCTCTATAGCCCGAGTCGTCGTGCATATGGCGCGATCATATATTGTAATGATAGCCCGCTACTACTTAAGGCTTTAATATAAATAAATAATTAAGGGCAAATCACCACAACTACATAAAGTAGTAGTTTCAATTAGAATTTAATAATGCTTTCTCAGGGCTGATTAACATGTTTTATAATAATTACTATGCAAAGTAAATGGTTTAGTGCCTATCTTAATTTATTTATTGGCAACTTGTTTAGATAAATTGCTCCGGATTTAGCATGAGAAACTCCTACATCTGCAGGGTTAGGTTGTAAGACGCAGTATAACATCTACTGGTGAGTATAAATTTTGAACCAAATACCCAACTTTGCATTTAACATTTAAATTGACGACAAAAGAGAGATGGTTTGTACGCACAAACTAGCGTAACTTGAACTCAAAAGCACCAAAAATTTGACAAAATTGTCTGAGGTAAGTATGCAATGCAAATAATGATGTAAGTTAGCTTAACTATTTTGTTTTCGTGCCGTTAAAAGGACGCGGATATTGGCAATTGTTTCATTTCTTGCAACTTGACCCAAATCTGAAGCCAAACCGCAAAATTCTAGGGACGCTACCTCGATAAAAATCGTCTGGATAAAGCCTCCTAGCTGGAACCTGCTTCTAGACCTCGTACAATATGTCCTCCAGGTGCTGTACAACTTTCAAGGTCTCTCGACTTCCCTTTTCTGATCAAATTTACCTCGAAGTGTGGGCTTCGTAGGCTGGATACGTTTCCAAGGAACGCCACGGCAATTACACAAATCTGGAGCTCTCCTGGCTTCTGCTTTATGGACGTAGACAAGGAAAGACTCCTCTCCATGATGCACATAAAATTTCAGCTGGTCGATGGCCGAATGTGGTCGAAAACTTACCTCGTTGTCGGACCTACTCGGCCAAACTTTGCAGAGCACTTCCCTCTTCACTGGGAGGTTCTGGCACGATGAAATTATTTACACAGGCACTCTGCAGACTAGCGATTAAAATAAACTAACTTTGGACTCAAACAAAATCTTTTATATTCAAAATAATACAAGTTCTTGGAGCCTTACTTGTATACAGCTATCTTTTATTATGGCTTGGGTTAACAACCACAACAAACGAACATAAGGTATCATAGCAACCAATTACAACTATTTTGGAAGTGAGTTTTGATACAATGTTATTTAGGAACTATACTGTTTTTCAATAATTGTCAATCGTAGCATTTTATAACCTTACATCTCTGCTTTTAATCGCTTTGGTTTTAAATAGCACTGTTTCATGGTTTTATTATCACTGCACTATTGTTTTCCTTTCAATTGTAGGTTTCTTTGTCATGCTCTTTGCATTCTATGCTTTATTACACCGCTTTCGTTACCTTTCAGCTGCGTTGCCGCTTGTTGGACTCGCAATTTTAACACTAACGCTTCAAATAACTTTTGTAAAGCTTCAAACATGTCTGTATAAATGTAAATTCACAATATTGTCTTGACTTTTACCCTGTCAGTCCACATAATTTAAGTACATCTACCATAACAAGCACATTTTATGAAATTTAAGTTAAACGTAACCCCTTCGATATTGTTTAATCTAATGCTAACCTTTGTCAATCAAATTATAATTATTGCTAATCATATCTTGTGCATTTCTTAATGTATAAGAATGACTTTACGTTGCAATAAACAAAATTTCAACTCTGTGCCTATTTGAATTTTTATTTCATTTTTGTATCTTAGTTATGCAACCAGAATTGCTGTGAGCATTAAACTATTGCAGTATATTACATAATGTGATAACGACCATGCCACATTGATTCACTATATTAAGACGACCACATGTGTTTTAATGAGTGAAAGTCCCAAAGAGTGTATTGCAAAACCCTCTCCGTGTCAACAGTGTGCAGAAATATTGATATGAGACTTGCACCGTTTCTTTTTCTTTTCTAATACCATATATGCTATTTTGTTTTCGTTCAATATTAATTATTATTTTACCATTGCTGGCCTCTTTGTTTTTTAACTACCTTCATTTAGTTCTATTGACTCCTGAACAGAATCTCTGTATCGTTGGTGGAGACATATTTGCACTAACTTTAGTTTTCATTTCACCTCTATTAGATTTTTCTAAAGTAATACTGAACAATATTGTTGACAGTGGATCCCCTTATCTTATACCTCTAGTCGCTCGAAGTTTATCTGAGATATATCCATTTATGGTTGCTTAATTTTCTGCTCTAATTTGTTTGTCACGATAATTGTATAATTAAATATGTACTGCAGGGAATTGTCTGTTTTTAACATGTTTTACTGTATTGTAGAATAACAAGTCGTAAATTTCACAACGATTGGCTGGGAGAAGACCAAGCATACGCTATGCAAATTTAAGACATCGAGCAAGCCATTAAAACATAATTTAAGGAAGGCTGAAGCAGACTTATTAGTAATAAAATAATCGATACAATTAAATACGGCTGCATGAAAACCACCACCGATACTATTAGGCATTATTAAACCGTTTTCGAGGGCGAAGAGACAAAGAAAGTATAGTTTAAGGTTTCCAGAAGTTTCAGGCCATAAGAAACGGGGCGAGGTGATACATATTCAGTTTCAAATATCCATGTAAAGGAGCCAACACGTAATCGATTTCTTTAGCCCCGTTCTTTGTTTTGAAATACAGCCGAAACTAGACAAATGATGAGACAGTCGAATCGACGGAGCCTGACTGAATGCCATATCCTGTTCATTAATAAAACAAGTGGCGAAAGGAAATCGTGGTAGAAACTTTTCTAAAATTAAAATGGGTCGGCCTTAGGAACATAAAAGTATGCTCCCGAACAATGGTGTATTCTAAGTCGAGAAAGGGGGCGAAACGAAGTAGAGAGAATACATCAGATTGTAAGTACGTAGGCAAACATCCGGCTGAAGGAGTCTTTAATTAACTCGACGACCTGCTGGAATTCGGAGTTGCGATCAACACCTCGGCATTAGGAATTTACCACGTGTTGTCAATATTAAGCAATTCGATTAAATCGCGGCTTTGGTAAACCATTTCAGATTTATGTGGCGGGAGAACGGTTGACATTCTGCGCGCAGACGGTTTGCGAACGATACGACACTCGGGAGAGCCTTTTGCTCTCGTTTATCAGAGCCGCTGTATCGGCTGTTGTGCAAGGTTTCCACTTTTACACAATTGCAACGAAAATAACGAGTTCGGTGCGAGATTTGGAACAGCTGCACGTAGTGGTCCTGACAGGACGAGGCGCGAGGCGACCCATCCTGCCGCCTGTACCTGCTAAATATTGCAGTAGCTAATCTGGCAGGAGTTGAGGTGTCGGCGAGTTTGCGCACTAAGCTGTTTCATACTGACATTATTTATGCAAATAACTCTAAGAGGAACAAATTTCATCAATGTATACGAGGTATGCCGCGGGGCGGCCCAAAGCTTTTACAAAAAATTAATCTAATGGCGCATATGCAACCCTTTGAATTCCGGAATCCATAATCAAGCAAACATGAAAGAGGTAACTTCGTCCGTTATTATCGCCTAAATTCAACTTCCCATTGACATTATCCAGGCGGGTTGAACTAACTAGAACAAAATTTGTAAGAATCCAAATGACCGCTATCTGTTTCGAATGTAGCCTGCAAGTCAGGGCGAATTAGCCCGCGCCCTTAAAATTCAGCCTCTGTTTACGCGGGTTTTTGAGGAATGCGCCATAAGGGCACTTCGCTTCTTCATTCCTGCTCTGCCGGTAATCTCCACTTATTCGTATCCTAATACACAACGTTTGCGACAGTCAATTTCATGCACATAAGCACTTAAGCTCTCAGATTCCTTCCGCTCCTCACATCAAATCTTTTTAGAAATTCACTAAAAAATCCTCCCTCTGTTTCCTCAAGCCCCATCTCCATATATTTTCAACTTCCTTATTCGCCTAACCAACTCTCATCGTTCATGTTTTCTACATGCTCAAACCATCTTTCCTGCTGTTATGATTGTTCCCTAACTTTACTTGTTTGTACCTAAAAATATCCATTTGTTGCTCCCAGCGAACTTTCTTCAAAATAAATGCCGGGTCGGGCGTATTTGTTTTGCTAATAAATTTACATGGTAGGCAATGTAAATACTGGCATTTATACATTACGGCAGAGAATATACATAATAAATGGACAATGGACAACCACGTTCAGCCAACAACAGAAATCATTATAAAAGGCCACATATAAAGTTCATACAGTAATAAAAACATCGAAATTACCACAATAGCAGTTGGTGTATCAATGAATACGTTACAGATATTTAAAAACTGTAGAAGTTAATTACACATGACATTTTTAGCTATTTTAACTTTTTACTTCCCTCGTCTAAACGACGACAGAAGTATTGTAATCGCTAAAAAATCACTTTCGGAGATTTTTCTTCAGGTTTTTACGTTTCAGGGTCTCTAGATGCCGAAAAACAGGTTTTTTCAATTCCGTCTGTCTGTCTGTCGGTCTGTCTGTATGTTTGTATGTCTGTCTGTTGGCGGTATAACTGGAGAATGACGATATTTTGCATGCAGATTATGTTTACCTGGCATGAAACCCAGAAAATTTCAGACAAATACATACAGGGTAAGCACCTTAAAAAAATTAAGTTTTGCGTTAACTTGAAATAGATGGAAGTAATAATTTTCACATAGGTCAGCCTTTACACTTGCCGTAAATAGGACTCAACAGATACAGGATAATATCATAAAAGAGTCGAAACGTTTCAACAATAAGACCGTTCCGTTAAATGGATGCGCGGGCCGCACTCATTTCAATAAGGCTGGATGGCGCAATACGACTTATCGATGCGGTTACAATCCCAACGCAGATGTGGCGGAGTTCAAACCCCAGCGGAATACATTTTTTTTAAATTTGCAAATTGATTTAATTCGCACGAGGGAAATTCCGTGTAAACCCCTTTACAGATTTTTTATGCTCGCAATTGTATGATATTACCAGTAGTTCTGTCCCTTCTATAATTTTATAATAAACTACAAATGGTATTTAACCCGTCGTTAGACACACAAAAAGCAGTTTAAACGTTGGACTTAATACGGGGATACACTCAGTAGCCGATTTGCTTATAATTTTTTGATTTTTTTTTGCGTGTATATAACAGCTTTCAAGTGTTATATTCTTTAGTAATATTAGATACAATAGTTTACACCGTAATTTATTATAATCATACTAAAGTAAATAATAATACAGTAAAAAATATAACATAGTCGAAGGGATTGCCGAAAATACATTAATTCAAAAAATATTTTAGTATTAAACAGAGTCAGGTACTAAGAATCTGTCATAATTTGATCAAACAATTATAAACATATTTAAGAAAATGAAGGGTTAATAAAGCTATTGATTTATTACGAAATCGTTTTCATAACGGAATTGGATTGGATTCCTTTTTATCTTGACGTACTAAGAATAGTTGACATTATGATGGTTACAACACTCTTTTAACTCATGTTAGATTGGTACATATCAAATAATTTATTTTTCAAATATATTGTTTGGTAGGCTGTCAAAACCCTTGATTACTACACAGTGGTGGGCAATAGTATGGAATATGGTATATTATATAGGGTGGTTGTTTTTTCATTACACAGCTTATACCTTCAGTAATATTAGAGATACAAGCAAAAGTCAAAGGAAAAAGTTTCTTAGTTCAATTTTATCTATAACATAGCAAAACTTTGGTTTTTCAAATGGAACATTCTGTATTTTACTTGAAAATTAAATAGCTTATAAAATGCTGAATATAGTTACATTTTAACTTTTTTTCATTTAATCAATACATAATGTTGTAATACTAAGAAGAAGTTTTTAAAGGTTTCTTTGGAATTGTGACTTAAAGATAAGCGGGAACATTACATTTATTACACAATTTCAACAATACAAAATAAACAAAAACTAAAACACAATGTCAAAAACGAATACTACTGAATAAATTGTTCAAAGTGCCCACCATTGTTGTCAATGCATAACTGCGCTCTCTTCAGTAAATGATGTCGGCATCTACGTAACATGTCAGGTGTAATTTCCTGGGCTGTTAAAAGCATTTTATTTTTTAGCTCGTCTAGTGTATTTGACACAGTATTGTAACCTTTGTTTTTCAGAAAACTCCAAACAAAAAATCTAATATCGAAGATCAGGTGATCTCGGAGGCCACAAATGAGGCTTAAATGAAAAATGTCAAAGTGTGACTATATTCAGGATTTTATAACTTTTTCAATATATAATATTCGTTATTCTGTGTAAAGTGGAAGTCCACCTATGGTAATATGACTTCCGGTTTAACCAGAAGTTGCTCATAAATTAAAGGTTTTAAATAGAACACCCTGTATATTTTTCAGCATTCGAATAGAGAATTTAATTGCGAATTCAAAAATATCTAGTTTTGTACATTTGTTGAGCTTTTCCATCAATACATCGGCCAATAAAAATAAAATCATGACGATAAGAACAATTGTATCTGTCAGATAGTGCAATTAGATTACGTTCAAAATGACTCCCTTCAAAATTATGGGAGATACGTAGGTGTTTCCAAACTTTTGCCCACCACTGTACATTACTTTACAGTTAGATGCAGTTCATATACATTCGCTATTCTTCAAAGTGTAAGTGGAGCGTTTTAATATTATTAACTTTGGATTTTGTAGTGTGGTGACGATGAATTAACGGAGAAACAAGAATATGAAGCACGACTATTGAAAATTTAAGAAATATAGAATAAAGAAGCCGAAACAGTGAGAGCAAATGGGCAAAGCAAAAAAGGAAAATTAATTCATAAAATTGGTGATGAGTATTCCGAGGAAACAATAAAAGAAAGAAATAATACAGAAGAAAACGAGTAACAGTTCAAAACCAAAAAAATCTGTAAAGCGCTTTACGCATAACTTCCCCCGCAAGTGGACGTAGTGACACTGAACAATTTCAAAAATCAAAAGAAACCAAGGTAAAAATATCTTATCGTTCCCAATAATACTAAAACAATAGAAGGAAACATTTGTCAATGCGAATGACGTCAATTTTTAAATAAAAAACATTACCGGCGGTAGGATTCGAAATTCAGCTTTTGCGAATGCGATTTCAACGCTTGGCAGTAGCCGACTGTTTATCGCATGCAGCTAAGCAGGACTCTTCGCATCTTTGCGATGCAGCTGCATTATACGCAACGTACTTATTCGTTGCCCTTCTTGTCTCTTTTGCAACATATATCCTGTATCCGTTCAGTCCCATTTTCGCAAGGGTAAAGCCTGAGCTATGTGCAAATTATTACTTATATCTATTTTTCAGTTAAAGCAAAAATAAATAAAATTTTATTTCTTTTAGATCGTCACCCTGAATATGTTGCGTTCGAAATATGCTCTTTTTCGTCAAGGGTAAAAACCTAAAGTATGTGCAAAATATTACCTTCGTTTAAATAAAGCAAAAATAGATCAAATTTTATTTTTGAAGGTGCTCACTATGTATATATTTTACTGAAATTGTTTCCGCTTCATGTCACGGAAGCATATTATCCGCATGCAAAATATCGCCGTTATCCAACAAACAGTTGTTGAGTTATACCGGCAACAGACAGACAGACAGAATTGAGAAAACCTATTTTTCGTCATCTAGGGACACTGAAACATGAAAGTTTGAAGAAATCTTTGAAGGTATTTTTTTGAAATTACAATACTTCGTCTTTTAGACGAGAGAAGCAAAAAAATTGTAGAATAATATGACATAGCAGAAGTGTAAGACATTCCACAGAGAACGAACATATAGCGCGGGTCTTGTAAATCCGCTCACGGACATTATAATCCTTAAAACAATGTGGACAACCGTGATTGCTCATTGTTTGGGAAAGCGAGCAGGTAAAAGCTTACAGAATTTCGAAAAAAATCTGTAAAGGGCTTTACTCGAAACTTCCCTCGCAAATGAATGTTGTGGCACTAAGTAATTTCAAATATAAAAGGAAACTAGGTGTAAAAATATCTTCACGTTCCTAATAATACTGAAACAATAAAAGGAAACACTACGAATTACATCAATTTTTAATTAAAAAGGTCATCGGCGGGATTCGAGCGCAGCGCCCAGGCCAGCCCACGGATCAATTTTGGTGTCATTGAGCTGAGGCTGGCTTAAATGGAACGCATTTATTGTTGACCCTTTGATTTCATTTACAAGATATACGCTGTATGTGTTACATCACATTTTCGCCAAGGGTAACGCCTGAGCTGTGTATAAATTACTACTTTTATCTATTTTCCATTTAAAGCAAAAATAAGCAAAATTGTATTTGTTTAAAGTGGTCACCCCGTATATATTTGTCCGATTTCAGACCGGGACATATAATCTTAATGCAAAATTTCGTCTTCGTTCAACAAATAGTTTTTGAGTTATACCGGCAACAGACAGACAAACAGACAGACAGACGGAATTGAGAAAACCTGTTTTTCGTCATCGAGGGACCCTGAAACGTGAAGAGCTAAAAAATTTCGGAAGGTAATTTTTTCACCATTACTATAATTCCTTCGTCTTTTGGACGGGGGAAGAAATAGACAATGGGCAGCACTGTATAAGATGGGTTTGCACAAAACGCCAAGACAAGACAACTGAACTATAGACATTAGAAGATATATAGATCAATTAATTAGAAGAGAACCATAGCACATTATAAAAAATCTAGAAGAATGAATTGTAAGTAGCTATCATATACCCACTACGTAAAAAGACTGACGCAATTGAATGAGGAAATTTTAACACATCTCACTGGAAACGTGAAGTACAAACTATTTAGTAAACTACTAACAAAAAATAAATGCATTCATAAGAAACCGATGTATCATGGACAAAAGGTTTTCATTACGACAGATCTTTAAAAATTTGTATGGACATAGTTTCTATCTACACCACTTGCTCATCCAAGTCAGCATATAACTCAATGCTAAGAAAAGTATTATATAAAGGACTACAGGAGTTTAAAATATCATCTAAGTTGATAAATCTGGTTACAATATGCTTATCAAAAGCCACACCAAAAGTGAGAATCCAAGACCCACTTTCGAAACAGTTCACGATCGAGTAAAGCTTACGACACAGGGTTGCCTTCTACCACATTGTTTAATTTTGCATTAGAAATTGTACTAGAAAGATCGCCCATTAACCTTTAAGATCATCCCTTTAACAGTGTCAAGTCCCAGCATATGTGGACCATTCAGAAATTATCAGTAGGTCTAAGACGAACTTAAAAGGAGTGTGTACATAGCAGCGGAAACACAAGAGCGGAGAGTTTTCGAAATAGTGAGGTTGTTTTTCGTTTATATTATTAAGATGTAACATAACATGAACTCCCCCTAGGGCACCGGATATACAATATTAATTTCTGTGAGTTTTTGTAAACACACTATTGTTCAAAGTGTGGCCACACATTTTTTGTGTGGTTTCTTGAAAATTCAGGTCTAAACATATATTTTTGTTTTATACAAGTATAATAAAGGAATATGTTGCGATAAACAACCGTTTTTTGCTTAAAATCCTGAACAATCCGCCAGCTAACAGTGGGCCACATTGCCGTGGGCCAAAACTCCAGCACCCAGTTCCAGCTGCTGTTCTACTATGCTAAAATCTTATACGAATACGACAGTCAGAATATCGTCTGCTTTATTGGGCAGTACTCAAAACTGCTGGAATGGTTTAGATGTTAAGCAGCAGGTTGCAAGTACGTGAGTTTGGAGTTTGAATCCCCATTACAGCTATGTTTTCTTTAAATTAATTATTTTTAATTACGTACAGCTTCTAATAGCTACGACAAAGGCTGGATAATTGCCAATGTTTTTCTAACTGTATGAAAGTTATTATTCATTACATCATTCTAGAAACATTGAAACCTATGTTTGAAATAAAAGCTACCGTTACAATTTTTTTCAATCATTTTCCAGTCTATTCTTTCTATTCCGTTGTTTGAGTTTTGCTTTAACAGCAATATGTCATGTTATAAAGCAATTCATCAACTTGCTTACAGTGAACTGGAAATAAAGCAAAAGAGAACAATGTAACTTTGGTTTTATATATATATATATGTAACGTAATTACGCTGTTCAAATATTGTATGAATAGATGCAAATATGTCTAAATATAAATATGTATTTGTTTAGAAAACGGCATTAAATAAAACTATAACTTCTGAGTGCGACACGCAAATATAATAGACAGATGGATTTTCAACTTTTAGCTTTTCCTTCTATTTAATTAAGCAAATCTGACACCAAAAAGTTGAAAATGTTTGTAACTTCAGTTGGAGGAATGTACGTATGTTTATGCCATCAAGAAATACTTTGAATAAATTTCCTGGATTTCAATTATAGTCACGCACCACAAAAGATGTAGAAAACTGGACCTTGAAAAAAGCAACTTCGGTTTTGTTTAAATGCTTGGGGAATAGTAGAAAGCACCATAAATGGTCCATACTGCGGTCAGCTAAGTCGCGCTTATGTTTACTACTTTATGTTGTCTTGTGATTTGCCGTCTATTTGAAATATGGTATGTACTTAAAATAAGAATCTTGCATGTGTAAATTACTACTAACTTCTTATGTTTTAACAACTAAAGTTGTAAATAAGTTTGGGGCATATCCTCGTTCATAGTGCGGTAACGCCTTTAGCGTCTTGCACCAGTATATCAACAGTGGAATTCTCCCACAGATGAACCTGTCGGTTGGCCTTATTGATAACATTCATCTAAACATTTTTAGGAATATTTTGTAAACTTCCCTCAAATGCAATATTATGAATCTTAATAATTGCCTAGTTTCTATTTGACTTTTCAAAAGTAAGAACGTGTTTACGACGCTTTGTTATCTAAAGTGTCAAGTGCCATTAATGATAAGTTCTATAACAGATCAAATTTACATATTATTTAGGCTCCAAAGCCGTATGTATTTTTAATACATTGCATGTAGCCTGATTTTTTAATCATGTTCCCGACCCGATGCGGCTTTGGTTTCGGCCCAACCGGGAAATCTGTAGCTAACAATCAAACTGATCTAGTGAATGTAGAATTTTCTTACACTTATCCCAATGCTCAAGGATGCCAATACTTTAACACGCCTCGGTTTATAGCTCAGCGGTAGGGTTACTTCAATGGCGTCGGTTTCGGAAGAGGAGGGTGGGCGTTACCCTCAGCTAGACACTGGATTTGATTGGAACAAAGTTTATTATATTTACACTACTAACTAACATACATATAAGCTTATAACTAGGTAACATATATGTACAGAAAAAAAATGGCGGATTGGCATCCGCAGTTGGAAGCTGGTGTGGTCCTTCGGAAGCGGTGCCGGCGGCTAAAGTGGCTCCGTGTCCAAATCCCAGCGAAGGCGATTGGCTCTAAGTCCAACGAAGGCGATTGGCTCTAAGTCCAACGAATGCGATTGGCTCTAAGTCCAACGAATGCGGTTGGCTCTGAGTCCAGTAGATGCGGCAGACAGCTAAGTCCAGTGGATGCGGCAGGCTCTATGTCCAGTAGATGCGGTAGACAGCTAAGTCCAGTGGATGCGGCAGGCTCTATGTTCAGTAGATGCGGTAGACAGCTAAGTCCAGTGGATGCGGCAGGCTCTATGTCAAGTAGATGCGGTGGACAGCTAAGTCCAGTGAATGCGGCAGGCTCTATGTCCAGTAGATGCGATAGACAGCTAAGTCCAGTAGATGCGGCAAACAGCTAAGTCCAGTGAATGCGGCATGCTCTATGTCCAGTAGATGCGGTAGACAGCTAAGTCCAGTGGATGCGGCAGGCTCTATGTCCAGTAGATGCGGTAGACAGCTAAGTCCAGTAGATGCGGCAACCAGCTATGTCCAACGAAGGTGATAGGCTCTGGAGAGGGCTGGGGCTGGTAGATCCTTGGAAGGCTGGAGCTGCTAGCTGGTCCTGGAAGGCTGGATGCTGTTGGCTGACTCTCCTGGGTTGAGTAATTTCCTACTGCCAGCGTCCGACTATTTAAAGGGGCCAGTCCTTTGTCAGACGCGATCTCGCAGCCCATTGGTCGAGGTAGAAGGGATGTTTTGGCCCGTTTTTGATGCATTTCGAATTATCGCGTTTAATTGCGCGGCGCGATCAATTATCGACCTGATTTGTGTCGCATGGCATAGCTCGCGAAACGGCGGTCCTTTTGATACCTGATATGAGGGTGTTTGTCGCTAAACTCGCCGAATGAATTAATTTTCCAAATGCCCGTGCATATATCGCGCACGTTATTTTTGCGTGCGCGCTCGTTGACCGTTTGAGGCTCAAATTTCATACTTGCTTCAAAACAATTCGTCTAATTTTTCCCCGTATTTTGATACTAGACAACCCTGTCTTAGTTTATTGCTTTTGTGAAAATTTCTTAATTTAAGTAAATTCAATCTGCAATGCTGATACATTCGTTGGTATTAATTTCCCTTGCCGGACGGTGGGTGATCTGCATGCCTACCCCGGCGATTTTAAGAATTCGGGCTTGTACTCGGGCTAAAATTGGTGCTTCTGCTTCCAGGAAAATGTGGCGCGCTCGGCGTGTGTTGCTGCTGTCGATTCGCGGATTGTTTTAATAATTAGCGGTGGTTTTTCCTTTCGTTTGCTACCAAACACGGGGTATTCCGGGGCCGCGGTGTATTTTTTTTATGTGCCCTTTTAAGTATAAGCGCTCTTGCTCATACGTGAGGCGTATTTCGCTTGCTGTCGCCTTTCTTGGCCGGCCGGTTCCAATAAAGTTTATGAGCGCCACTTTGCTGCACTTTAAAATTTCGCTGGGGTTGCCGTTAGTTTGATTGTTTTATGTTTCTACGAGGGTTTTTGAAAATAGATATATTTTCTCTTTGTTTGTGCAAGATCGCGACGGCTTGGTAAACAGATGTTTTTAGGGCCCTTTGTAATGTCGCCGCTTTATGTGGCGACGTACATTTTCTTTGTTGATCTGATCTGTTTATCGGTTCGTATCAACTTACAACAGCAAACCCAATCTAATCTACCACATTTATTTGCAATTCGAAATCAAACCCAATTTCCAACACCCTACACAATGCATTCCCAAAGAATTCCATTCTATCAGGCTGGGCAAGTCACCAGAAAGCGAAATATTTCAAAAACAACAAGCAGTATTAGTCATGAAAAACATGTTAGAATCTCACAAAGCAATCAAACCAGTATATCTTACAGATATGAGATGCTTTCACAAAGGGAAACTAATAACGATCAGCAAAGCTCTGCCACTCAACAATCAAAATTCCCAAATCCGCCACCCATTTTCATATATGGAGTCAATAATCACAATCAAATGATTGAAAACGTGACCAGTGTTTTAGACCATGTGCAGTATCATACAAAAGCCATGGCCAACCATACAATTAAAATTAATACACTAATATCAGAATCTTACAGAAGACTCACTAGACATCTAAAAGATAACTATATCGTTCATCAAACTTATCAACCCAAAGAAGAGCGTTCATATAGAATACTCATTCAATATCAACAGATAATATTAAAGCCGAATTAGCTAAATTAAGACATGTAGTGGGTGCGTCACAGAGCAACCAAAGAGACTTTACCACTGTGTATGGTCGAACTTACGGCAAACGAAAACAATAAAAATATATATGATTTAAATGTTTGAGCAACCTGAAGGTCTCCATCGAAGCTCTCAGGAAAAAAAATATTATACCGCAATGCATTCGCTGTTAGCCTCTAATTGTGTTAAATGTGGAGGACATAACACTGCTTTATGTAAAAAAACACCAAACACACCTGCCAAATGGGCTCTTTGTGAAGGTAGATGATCGGTATACAAAGATCTACACCGAACTCGAAATACATCATTGAGAGACCAGATCAATAAAACAATAAGCAAAATAGCAACAACAAATACTCCTTCTCTTCAAAACCAAACCAACAATGTAAATAGCACATCTGCAGGTCTCCCACAGATACGCCAACTTTTGCACAAATGACTACACCAAGCAACAATTACATCCCCGTTAACGAACAACAGCTGCATATGAGTGAAAAATCTTTACGGAATTTAAAATAATGTTCTCTCAACTTTTGAACCAAAACAGCATGATTCTAAACATGCTTTCCACCGTAATAAACGAACTGACCTAAAATGGCGTCATCAATGCTCATTGCACTCTGGGACGCCAATGGTATTACAAATCGCATATCAGAGATCTTACATAAAAATTGACATTTTATTAATATCAGAAACACCTGCCACATCAAGAACGGTATAAAAATGCCATACTATATCATATTTATTACGAACCATCCGGATGGAACAGCCCATGACGGATCTGCTACCATTAGAAGAAATGCTATTTTCACATTACGAATTACAATCTTATCAAACAGATAAAATTCAAAGTGTCGGCATAGAACTACAAATTCGTTCTTATCCGTTAGCAGCCGCGTGCGGTTTACTGTTCACCACGACACCCCATCACTACAAAAGAATATGAAGAGTATTTGCTACTGCTTTGGAAGAAATTTATTGTAGAGGGGGACTAGAATGCAAAACATACTGTATGGAGATCAAGACTAATTAATCCCAAAGGTCGAAACTTAATAAGGGCAATCCAGCTCCCAACGTCTCTACTGGCGAGTCCACTTATTGGCTCTGCGACACGAATAAACTACCAGACTTACTCGACAGTTGTCAGTGGCATTACAAATAGATATTCACAGCAGAAACTAATCAAGACCTATCTTCGAATCATGCGCCCATAATTATCACTCTCAGTACAACACTCATCAGAAAGGAGGCCGCGTGGAACGTTGCTCCAAACATACTGCCTGGGACTATTTTAAACATCAATTGGAACAAGAGGTTAGTCTAGCTATCAGGATTAAAAACACCCATGCCTTCGATGAGGCAACTGAGTATCTCACAACTTTGATACAAAATATCGCATGGGAAACTATACCAAGTATAACAACTAATTTACACGAAAACAATAACATATCCCGTCAGATACGAGAATTAAAATAGAAAAACGCAGAACTAGGAGAGGTGGTGAGAACCAGAAATAGGGCAGATAAGACATCATATAACAAGCTGACGCATCAACTGTATAAAGTTGTAACAGAAGCACGAAATGAAATTTTCACCTGATGATAATTCAATACGGAAAGCTACGAAGAAGCTTAAAAGACCAACTGTAGAAATTCCCCCAATTAAAAAACCAGACGGCAGTTGGGCCAGGTCAGATATGGGCAAAGCAAACACAATCGTATTGAGACTGTGCTATTTTCCCATACAGTGAAAATACGTCTAAGTGATTATGATTGCCAAGCCTGGAAAACCACCCAACCAATCTATCTCTTACAGACTCATAAGCCTTCTTTTTCTTATGTCCAGAATATTTGATAATTACTCCTCAAAAAAATAAACGAAAAAATAGACCTTGATCAGATAATACCACCTTATCAGTTGGGATTGGGATAGACAGTACAACAGAATCACCGAATCGTCGCCAAAATAATGGAAAGTCTCGAGTTAAAAAGTGTATGCGAAGCGGCATTTTTAGACATTAAACAAGCATTAGATAAGCTTTGGCACAACGGACTACTCTACACGCTAAAATTACACTTCCCTAGCTAGTCCTACCTTACCGAGCGAACATTTCAAGTTAAAAAAAATAATATTGTGTAAAATGACCACCAAATTACCTCTGGTGTACTATAGGGCAGCGTGCTGGGATCAATTCTTTACTTTATTTATACTTCTGACACTCCAACAACGGAAACACCTCAATAGCTACATTTGCAGATGATACGGCTATTTTATCAATCAATAAAACAGCAGAAACTGCAGCACAGCATACAAAACCACCTTGACCTTTTAAGAGAATGGTTCAACAAATAGACAGTAACAGTAAACAATAACAATCCATCGAAAATAACATTTACTAATAAATGGACTACATGTCCACAAATAAATATCAAGATTGCTCTTATACCAACAAAACAGAAATACAATATCTTGGGTTATATCTTGACCAAAACCTTATTTGGGACTACATATATTAAAGCAAAAAAAGAACTAGCCCTAAAAGATAGACAGATGGGCTGCTAATCGGAAGGCGCTTCCAGCTTTTTCTCAAAAAAGTTGCTCTTATATAAAGCAATACTGAAACCTATATGGTCATATGGGGTCCAAATATGGGGTTGTGCATAGGCATCGCACATGAAGGTCTTGCAGAGATTCCAATCGAAGACTTTACGCATAATTTAGGCAGACACCCAAATGAGCTAGTAGAGCACATCTGCAATAATCCAACAGTTAGAAGGTCGAAGCGTCAGTGCCACAGTAGTTAGTCAAGGACTAAAGTAATATTCTGTTGGGAATCAACAATGGCTGGATCCCCACTCAAATCAATTTACTCACATCACATCTACTTATCCAAATATAGAGTAGATTGTACATTTGAAAAATAACTTTTAAATAAATAATTGCCTGTGTTATTTTCATTTGTAAAGCGCAGTGCAGTTTAACGTTTACCAGGTATTTAAGTATTTCCAAAGGTACCAGTATGAGATGAGGTTCACATTCGAGAGTTGAGCACCGTAAGCAATTTTCACCGCCAAGATTTTCTTGCTGAAAAAATGCATTTTCCCCGTACCGAATAACCCTACTAGTTGTTTAAACTGTTTAAACCTGTTCTATGTAGTAAATGGGTTTTAGTCTGTAACATCACAGCAAACTAGTCAGAAAAAAAGGATATTTTATAGAGCATCACAATACTTTTCATTTGGCTACACCATTACCATTAATATAACTTTTTGAATTTTCTGCCTTTCCACGTGTCATTAACTCAAAAGTTAACAAATTCCAAAACGATTAGGCATGGAGCCAGTTAATAAATACAGACCAAGTGAGGGGTTATATAAACAGCATAAATCTTTAGATGCTAAATATTACAGAATGCTAAGCTTCACCCAAAATTAATTGTTGCTGTGTCAAGCAATGGGAATTATGTGTATGACATCATTAATTTCTTTTGTAAAGTAATTTAATTGTGTGACTTATTTATTGCCTGAGGCTTTTGTACTTATCAAAGTTAAACAATCGATTTAAAAAAAAATGTATTTTGTTAAAAACCGCTGCATTGTAATCTCTAAATTGTTTTCTTTGAGAGATCTTCGTAACTCAGTTAACAAATACGCAAACTCGAATTGTGTGTGAAACGCAAAGCCAACCAGAAAACAGCTTAGCAGCCGTAGTTAGCGTAAAAATGAAGGAAGAAGCCCTCAAAGCGTGAATTTTTCTTGCTAGTTTGTACTTGACGAGATAACATAAGTTAATTTTCAATATTACACGAATAATTTAATTTCACGTCTACGTTATAAAAGTTAACTAAGAGTGAGGCATTCCTTGGAATATTTTCCAAGAATGTTGTCGAAGAATGCTACAGAGAAACTGGCAAATGTTTATAGCTAACCGAATTCAAAAATATTCGCTTTTCAAAAGTTCAACTCGTAAAGTGTGTTTTTATCGATACTCGTCAAAACCGGAGGTTATTTTCGATATTCGCCAACATCCGTGGGCTGTTTTTGAACGCTGCTCGTGATAGGTGTACATCAGAGGTTTTCAAAGCTCGAAAAGTACCTTACTTGGTTTTGACGTTGATAAGTAAATTATTCACACACTGGTGCAAAATAGAGCATACATCAATATCTACATTAAATTCATTTTAAGAACACCTAGACGAACGACAAGAAACTCACAAGATATTAATGAAAATATTAGAAATAATAAATAACACTCTGTTCCCCAGCACTGTTTTTTTCAAATAAAATTGATAGATTTGTTAAATACATACATCTTCGGTTTCCTAAATAATAATAACAGTTATTTCCCTGTGATTGCATGTGACAACATTAACCATCAATTAATTTGTGTTTGATTTCTGGTCTCTGCTTTATTAAATTTCCAGATATCATAGCCACAAACAGTAATTTCACATGATTCCTCGTCTGCGAAGTTGCAAAATCTACAAATGGACACGCACTTCTAAACATGGGAACTGCATCAAAAGAAAGTATCAGCGCCGAAATGGAATTCTAATCTTAATATTTAACCTGCAAGTCAGTAATTAATAATTTATTGCTAATAACTTGTTAACCGTGGAGGCGATATGAAGCGGCGAGATCTTAAATCAGAATTTTTAATCCAAACTTCGGCGTATACCTCGAAAGTTTCTAATCAATAATTTGCCAAATATCTCGAAAGTTGAGAATGGGGATCAAAATTCCCGATTTAAATTAGTTGCCGATCATGGAGCTGGACGTGCTTTGCTTGAACGTAAAAATGAGCAGGTTGGCAGCAACTAACCTTTACTTTTGTTACTTTCAAATACACTCCAAGTTGGATCTCCTCTAAATTTCGTGAAACAAACAACTCGAGATTGTGTGGCTGCAAGAAGAAAATAAAGGCGCACTTTAGATTTTCACCGACCCTAGAGAATATTTTTAGATGTGGAGGTGAAGGAGATAATATTTCAAGGCTCTATCCTGGTGGTTCATATTTAACGTAGATAAACTACTTCGATTTCTGTTTATACAACTCCCGAGCAAGAGAAGCTGTAAAACAGTTACGTGCATGGTCAGTTATTACACTTGACGTGCATGAACGTGTCTGGAATCACTGTGTAATTTTTAATTTGTTTCAAACTCCAGGAGAACAAAGAACGTCGAATCAATATGTTCACAAACAGTCGATTTTGCAACATTTCTCATTGACCGCCTTGGAGCTACTAACTTTACTACCGTATGCGTTGTTTGAAGATTTAATTTCTACTAATTTTAGTTTTTTAAATTGGTAATCTGGAACATCATTTTACTTTTCTTTCGGTTGTTCATACACAACCCGCAGAAGCGAGGTTTAAATATGAAGAAATAAGATGATAATGAATCCTATGCATAAGCTGAACTTCCTCTTAGAACAATTGGTTACTAGGACTACTTTATCACATTTGATAAAATAGATGTAAGGTAATATAAATTTGTTTATTTCATATTTCTTCAAGCGCAAATTTTAAGAGAATGTGATATCCATGCAATTACGCACAGACAGGTAAAGTTCAGGATTGAATTGAAAATGTTTTAATAAAAAAGACGCTCTACAGAAAAACACATACACTTGTGCTCATAAAAATGGAATACACTTACCGTTGGACTGATTTGAAAAGTCGTGTTATTCGCATGGTTAAATAAATTTTTTATACGATATTTTTATTTAACTATTTTCTTGTAATTTAATACAACAAACCATTTCACTTTATCGATGTTTCAAACCAACCGGTATTACAAAATTAGAATATTACAAAAATCGGTCCAATAGTAAGTGTATTCCATTTTTATGAGCAGAAGTGTACATTCATAAATATGTAGAAAATATATACAAATACCTTAATGTTACTAATAAGAGCCAAACAGTCAAACCAAACATGTACATTGTATTAATTTGCAAAGAGAAAAAATACTACAGTCGGTAGGATTCCAACCTGCAATCCCAGAGGGAATTTGATTTCTAGTCAGACCCCTTAACCGCTCAGCCAGGAACGCTACGTAACACGCAAACGTTATATTATATGCAGGACAGGGTGACGATCGTCTAAGTAAAAACGTTCGGTGACATAATTTGTCTTTAATGTATAACGTTCATACTATTGGCGGCTCTTATGACGCATCGATTTAACATACTTACAATTTGGACTTAGACCGCATCGTCTTTGTAGATACATTGAGAAATTTTTATGCAGTGAGTGCTGAGATTGGTAGGAGCTTAAGCAAGATTCCTGATGTTACAAATACTACTATAACGATGGCAAATGAGTCGTATACTAACTGCATTCTCTATACTCTATCATATTATAATATATTTTATTGAACCCTTAATTGTTTGCAGTAGTAGATATTATCAAAATTATTAATTTACAATTCCTAGATACGTAACCGGGTGGTACGAATATGAAGTAATCTTCAACCAAATCGAATAATTATGTAATTGTGTGTGTGATGTCCTGGAAATTTAATTATATTTTTTTTTTCAGTTCACAATTCCATTTTTTACATATCGGAAAACACGGGAAACAACACGGAAAAATTATAAAAAGGCAGAGTTATTCCTTATTGCTTCCATTACGAGAATAAAATACAGAACAGAACCAATGACAAAAACAATTCCTAGAATTGTTAATTAAATTGTAGTTGTGTTAGGTGCCATATTAAATTAATATGAAGCTCCAAAAGCAGCCAGAGCAAACGGTGACGTTTAGCAGCTTTATTTGTGATTGCGGAATTGGAAAATCATCAATATAAAGCTATTCCATACTTTACGGTGTCATATTCGGTTTGTCAGAACCTAGCAATTCAAAGTTGGTGGTTCTAAGACGCCGATGGAGTTAGAAAAAATGTATTTTTTATTCAATATAAAGCCTGCAGGTTTCCTAGCTCTCCTTTCTATACTATTTTAGTTAAAATAATGGCTTCAGGAGCTTCTTAGGTGCCGTATTAAATTAATATGGAGCTCCAAAAGTAGCCAGAGCAAACGGTGACGTTTAGCAGCTTTATTTGTGTTTGTAGAATTGAAAAATCATCAATATAAAGCTATTCTATACTTTACGGTGTCACATTCGGTTTGTCAGAACCTATAAATTCAAAGTTGGTGGTTCTAAGACGCCGATGGAGTTAGATAAATTGTATTTTTTAATTAAATATGAATCCTGCAAGTTCCCTAGCTCTCATTTCTATATTATTTTAGTTAAAATAATGGCTTCAGGAGCTTATTAGGTGCCGTATTAAATTAATATGAAGCTCCAAAAGCAGCCAAATCGAAAGGTGACATTAATTAGGACTATGCGCTAATAAAAGATTAGTAATTACATCCTTTGTAAAATGCCTATACTTGATTTCAATTGTGTCGCTTTTATGTTATTGTCTTCCCTTTTATTGGCCTTTTTAATATCTTTCTGTCTTATGTTAATCTTCCTAATTTCTCCATTGGATTCTTCTTTTCTCTGCAGCCTTGAGTACACGTTTTTCCCACTTTGCTTTTAGTGGTCCTATTTTATTCGTTCTTTGTGTTTTTAACTTCGTGGGCTCGTTTTGTGTATCTTTTTCCATTCTGTGAAGCTGTCCCAATCTAACTGTTGTATTTCTCACTTTCACTTTTTCCGCAGCTCTTTCAATCTTCCTTTAAAATCAAATTTCTGTTGCTGTAATTCTACTTTTGTTGCTATCTGTAACTGTTCACAATGCACTGCCACATATTAAAGAGTATCGTATGACTTTATTGCATACTTTTGTTTTTATTCTTTTCGGTATTTCCCTTTTCCTAGAAATGTGGTTCGTAATGCATTGTAAATTTTTGCAGCTGTCTCTATTTCATAATTTATTCCTGTGTCTATCTTACCGTTTTCTTCGTGTCTTCCTTTATAGATATAGTAATGGTTTTGGTTTTATCATTGTTTATTTCCATAGATAGTTGCTGTAGATTAGTAGGTTTCATTGTAATTTTTCTTCTGAATGCACCATTAGGAAGTATCATGTCATCAACTAATATTGTGACCATACTTTTTCATTTTCAGGTACCATATTCGCATATGTTCTATTTGTTTTTCTTTACAGCTTCGTCTATAATTACGGAGAATATTAGTGGGTTTAGTAGGCAGCCCTGTCTCAATTCTACCTTGGCCTCGAATTCAGTAGATTCGTTATTGAGTGTTTGTACGTTATACCTGTTAGTCTTTTATAGATCTTTCATAATATCTATCATGGTTATTTATACATCTCTTTTTTTAATACTCTTTCAAACATCTTTTTTTTTCACTTCGAAAGATTTCTTAAAATCAGGAGAGCACATATGTATATCTTTTTATTTCATGAGTAATTCTTCTTCTAGCTGATTGGTTCTCTTCTTTTCTAAATCCGCGTTGCTAATCCGCTAGCGATTGATCTAGTTTTTTCTTAGTCTATTTTCCAATACTTCTGTTAGAATTTTCCCTAGCATGCTCTCCTATCTCATTCTTTTATACATTGGAAGTATTATTCTTGTGTTCTATTTTTTTTGTATTTCTTTCTTTATCGCTATATCATTTAATAGGTCTAATAGTTTTTCTCTTCCCACATATTTTATACATTTTAGCATATCTACTGTGATATTATATTAACTTGGACCTTTCCCTAATTTTAACCTGTTGTAAGTTAGTGACTTTTTTCATTATTATTGGTTGTATGTTATTCTATTCATTACATTCTATTTGTATTTTTTTCGCTTCCTCTTCTTCTTGAGTTAACTTTAGTAATTCTTCGAAATCGTGTCTCCATATTTTAATTTTCTTTTGTTAGTACACTTGTGTGTCTTGGGGTTTTTTCTTCCTCAGTTGTTTTAATATGCTATAGATTAGTTTCTGATTTTCTGAACAATTTTCTTTCATTTTATGTCCAAATTCTTACCATGTTTGTAGTTCATTATTGTCAATGGTTTACATAACTTCATTTCTAGTGTTTTTATATGTATTGCAATATTTTGTTTTTCAGTATGTAGGTATCTTTCTAATTTTTTTCTTTAATCTTAAGTTGTATGTTTGGTGTCCAGGACATGCTTTTCTTGGAAAAACTGTTTGAGATTTTTTAGATGTCACAACTTTCTTTTGCTGCTATAAGCATGTTTTTTTTTAATTTCCATCTCTACCAAGTAATCATTGCTTCGTGTTTCCGCATGCGTTTTTACTTTTATATTATTTACTCTTTTCTCTCTTTTACGTTTACTAAATAATGGATAATTGATTCTTTATCTCTTCATTTTAGCTCTTTTGCATATTTATGTATATCTTTATGTTTAAAATCTTATTAATCTGTTCCCGTTGTCGTTTCCTATACCTCCTATATTCCTATTTATTTTATTTTTACCTATTGTCGTTTCCTACTCTTCCATTTACATCACCCTTCGATATGGTATTTCCTTCTCCGGTGCGTAAGCTATTATTACGTTCAATATATATTTTTCTCCTTTATTTTTACTTTAGTAGCAACTTTTTATTTACATATTCTTTAAATATATTCTTTACTTTTTTTGGTTTCCCTATTAGTCTCACTCCTTTTGATCGTCTATGTTGCACGTCTATTCCTACATCAGCCTCCTTTCAAGTCTTCCTTTTCTTTTTTATTTTTGTTAATCCTAAGTAATAATTTACATCTTGTAATTCCATTTCTTTTATTATTTTGTTTTATTTTCCATTTATGGTTCTCACGTTCCATATAGAAAATGTTATAATATGTTCTATTTCCATGTATCTCATATTTATGGTCGTAGTCATTATTCTATTCGTTGTCTTATTACTTTTTGATCATTTTTATTAGTTTATTGGCTGGACTTGCGTAACACCTTGTTTTACGCGATCCCTTTATTATTGTTTTTTGGTACCTAACTTAGTTTTTCAGCTCTTTACTTTTTCTTTTCTTGCTGTGTTACGCAATTCATTTTGCATTTTTCTTTCTTCATATGTTTGATCACCTTCCATGTATGTTGTAGTTTGTTTCAGTATTTGCTTTTTTCTATTATCTGTTTTTTGTTTTCCCAAGAGTTCGTCTCCACATTCTAATGAACATTCGGAATTAAACTAAAAAAATCGTAGAGAATATTTCTTCTTCAAAATATACACAAGATAGAAACCGTAAATTAGAGTTTCGCTTCTTTATTCAAAATTTTATTACAAATTCAGAATCTCGTCGTAACTGACAATCCACGGTGATTGCCAGTTTGTAAGACAACCAATCCAAAGGTTAATCAGGTTGTCATGGTTTGGAATTTTTTAAGTTTCTTTCTTTCTCATAAGCAAACGTTCAAAATTTGTGAGCTCGGTGGCCATACTATTGCATACATAATAGTTAGTTATGTACTAAGGGTGTAAGAAGGCGTTTATGGCTCGCGGCGTTAAAATAACACGACAAGAGCAATAAACGCTTATTACGCACGAGGTGACTACAATATTTTGTGTAGAGACCGGAATGTTCACAATTAAAACCAGATTTACAATTTTTATAAATTTTGGAAACCTACAATGTCACTAATTGTCACTGTTTGTCAAATTATCAAACAAGACAATAAACAAGTACTAGTAAGTAAAGTGCTTTATGGCCCTCGGGCAGTAAAGTGACACATTACGCCTTTAAATGTAAGATATAATATCTTTTAAATATTTGGAGTTATACCTTGCTGTAATTGAAAACATCAAATTGAAGAGCATTCACTTTTCGTAAATGTTAATAAATCGCAAAGATGAACGTTGCGGTTTTGGTAGATTCCCGATTGTTGGAATTTAAAATTTAAACTTTTTTCAAGCAAGTTTTTATTTCTATGCATACTGTTTGAATTGTTTTGTGTTTTCTGGATTTATCCAAGTTAAAATATTGAAAATGTAACCGATACATTGAAAACAATGACCCTCGCTCCACTAACTTTACTGCAAGACCGACAAATTTTTGGGCGTTATTTTGCACAACATAGCGAGGTAGTAACCGTTAAATGTATAATTAGGGACTATACATAGAATTCCCTTGACGCCGAATTACATCAGATAACAGGGAGCAACTAACCAAGCAAGTGGAAATTTGCCTGAGTACACACAATATTGTGTTAATTGCTGACGAAACTCACCTTTTTTGCGGCGTTCGACGGAGATGGCTTGACCATCTTCTCTTCTCCACATGATCTTCGGGGTGGGAAATCCATCCGCTTTACACGTTAAACTAATGTTTTGATTCTCACGCACAGCGACGGTGGATTGCGTGCTCTCCGTGTCCAAAATGTTGGGGGGAACTGCAAGAAGCACGTAAGTGCGAGCTGGGGAAAAGAAGGGCCTACATACCGACCACCTGCAGGTAGCCCACTTGGCTTATCATGGGGTTGGTATTGACTTGACACATGTAATATCCTCGGTCTTCCTGCTGAACGCTGCTGACGTGCAAAAGCCACGTCTTAGCGTTATCGTGGGAGACGCTAAATCGCGGAACTCTGGAGATGACGTGCCGGTGGATCGTTAGAATCATCTGCCGGTCTATGTGTATCCAGGCGACCTGTAAACAAAACGCCTAAAAATATCGGATAAAGAGCGAAATTTTATATTCACTAGACACTAAGTAGACAAGATTTGGACGTCGGCCAACATGATCCGATCATGTAATGCAGATTGGCTTGCGGATCTTCCAGCTGGCGTTGCGCTAGCAGCTCAAGGAACAGATGTTCCATTCTCCCAAACAATAAACCTGCCCGAAAAAAGTGATGAGGAGTGTGTTTTAAATAAAGATGCACGCGTGACTAGGTAGCGGGTGTCAGGGCTGCAAAAGGGAGCAACACGGGATTTCATAAAACGAAGGCTCCCGTTTCTTTAATCGGAACAAATGCTTTCGGGCTAACAGATCGGGCATAATTGTGGTTTAGTAGCCCGTTTTACGACGCGAATTACGGGGAAGCTAGCGAAAGACGATTTTATTTTAAACTACCAGAACCATTGCGAATACTTTGCAACTGATGAAAATAAAAATACTTATCGAATCAACGCCCCTATAAGGACGGGAGTATTTTCAAAGGATATTGCAAAATCTTAAACACTTACATTTACGATTATACGTCATTGGAACTGTTAAATGTCCAAATGAACGTCTTCGGGACATTGTCACGTACAATTGCTTATGACTAAAAAATATTGCTGTTAAGTATAAACCAACGCTAGAGTTTGCGACGGTGCTTTATGAATTGTTTAATTTTCAAGTCAAGATTAAACAAATTAGTCAATTTTAACACTGCATTTACAGCAAATTGACCAATTAAATGCAAGAAAGGCCGGGCGGTAACAAGTCTAGGTGTTAATAAGTTTGATTTTTAGAAACAGTAGAAGTCACAACTGAGCTCGACAAAGAAAACGGTTTTAAATATAGAGATAATCAGTTCTGTACAAATGAAAGTAGGTTAATGCCTCTGTATAAACAGATTGTAAAGCCATTTGCTGCGCAATTTCGAGTCCGTATTCTCTTCCTCAAGGTAGAATGCTCGAGCGCGCATCGCCCTGAGGTTCTCTTGCGTGGACACTGTCGAGGACTCTTCCCATTGAGGGTAATGGCGATTGTCGCGCACCACTCGGCTTCGGTAAACACATCAGGGATAATGGCTACCTGACAAGACTCGACTAATTATTCCGCGCGGGCTTCGTTTCCCCTTCGAATTAATTTCTGGCTAAAAATGCTGCAAAATTCTCAATGAGATTGCCGGGAATTAAGCCTTTGTGTTCGAAGTGTCGCCCCGAACTGCCGAAGAAAGGTGGGCCTGGGTAAAATAATTCCACTGATGCAGTTTGCTACAGTTCGTTTAAGTCAAATTCATTCACTGCCGGTACATTTGCAAGCGAAGGAGATAAAAAGGCAACGACAAATAACGATGACCCTTTCTTTGAATTGACGGTTTTTGTATCCGGTGAATGCTTTATAACGGATACAGGTTATTTCGGGGATTACTTTTGTTCTTGCTGCATTACTTTCGAATAAATGGAAATGTGGGCAGACACAGCGAGGATCCGATAATTTCGTTTTAATATTCATAAATTTGGAATTTATTAAACAAAAAATAACCTGCCGCTAATTCCGCTAATGACTTTAATTCGTAAACAGTACTGCGCCAAGGGATTTCATATTTACTGACTTTTAAAACGGGTTAGTCCAGCGGGGTCAAAAAATGACGTAGCACTATGTAGACGCGCATTCCATATAACTTTCTCGTAATTGGCCACAAAACCGTGTGAGTGGTAGAAATGGTTAAACAGTTCAAAACGAACCTAATTCGATGCTAGCGTAAACTAAGCCTGTTGATTCAACCGCGGAGATGGCTTGCATGGGGATAATTTTTTCTAGCCGTTGTCCTATTTTGGTTAGCCAGATAATTCCATCCCCATTCGGTTAACGAGTAATTTCAATGGAGCTTGCCTAACTGGACAAAGTTCTCCACAGATAGGTTAACCAAAGGCAATTTTTTTAACCGTTGCTAAAGATTATCTGATTATTCCACATCAACTACAGTCGGTTTACTGGATGCTTTTTTGTAACCGGAAGTGAATTTCAAATATCCGCAGCCCTGATAACAACTTTTTTAATTATGCTAATTATTAACAATTTTATTTATTTCGGTGCAGTTTAATAAAACTGTCGCTGGTGATATTGATGGTGCTACTTCGATAGACGATGCACCGTAACATTTCAGCTTTCTCAATTGCTCTGATCCAGGATTTATCGAATTGATGGACATCTTTAATATTATTGAACCGAAAATTGAAGAAGATGGGTTTTTAGTCGACACAAATATAAACGAGACTGCAGAAATATTATATCTAAATCAAATTGGGGTTAGTGCCAATAACAACAGCTGTGAACTCGAAGAATAAACTCATGACATAGAAGAACCCATAAATACTGAAGAAGCGGAATACCAAAACAGTGACACACTATTCAACAATAAGTGAGGGCAAAAAAATATCCTAAAAAGTCCATGCCTGGAAAAAAGCGAAAGAAATTAGAATAACTGGCAGTTTAGTTTCGCAAAAAAACCTTGGTTTCACGTAACAAATAAAACAGTGCAAGCAAAAATTATTAAAAAAGCAACTGTAAGGAACGAAAATGTAAATTAAAATGCCAGGAAAACATTAATCAAGATGAACGAACAAAAATATTTAAAAACTCGGAAATCACAGTAAGTATTCCGATTTTTTATTGAAACATTCTTTTTAATAATACCTGACCCTAGAACAAGATTTAACTAAGGTATTTAAGACATTTTTTTAAGAACCCTCGACATAAATGATATGCGGATTAGAACTACTAATAATATTGATAGATTGGAAATAGGGGTCGGAACACTAAATTGTCGGGGGGAAGTAAGTAAAATCAGCGTGAAGGCTTTGAACAAACAAAGAAGTATATCAGTGAACATATCAATAGCTTTCCTGGGAAATGATTGGCGAAAAGCCTCAACGTATAACCGTATAAAGAATGAATTTTGTAGCAAAAATTTAATGAAGTCGTAACCTCTCACAACCATATAATATTATATAATAAACAGTTTAATATAGCCTTCTTTTCCCAAAAACTATATATGTGTGTTGTGTGATTCGCTTAACACGGCCGCAGAAGAAGAAAAACTTTGGAAGCAGGAAGTTCGACAAACATAATATATGGAAATGGAAGAAGCAGTGAGAAAAGAAGAATCACGTCAAAATAACGAATTATGTGTCTCCACTTACGACTTGCAAACATATTTTACATATAGTTCGCAGTTTATCGTACTGGATAAAATACAGGTTACAAAGAGGTATGGCACAAAACTATAGCAAAAAGGGAGCCAATTTTTGCGATTTTTGTTATTTTTTTAAAATAAATCCCTAGAGGATGTATTCTACAGAAATAATTATAAAGGACAAAATAAAAATAGATATAGAGAGTGTTTGCAAAACGCTATACAGCTCGTAACTTCGTTAATAATAAAGATATTGAACAAACTTCTTTTTTGTTTGTACCCTACGTTATTAAAAATGTTGCAAATGAAGAGAACGCGAATAGCGACGTCGAATAAGTTTCATTACTATTATCTTTTTTAATGAATTCGATGTTATGTGCCAGTTATTGCGCTGGTGATTCATGTTTAAAAATATTATTTTGCATACTCTTGTAGTGTAAACTAATTAAAAAATCTGTAAAAGGCTTTACCCAGAACTTTCCTCGCTTGAATTAGATCAATTTTCAAATTAAACAAATCTGCAAAGGGCTTTACTCAAAACTTCCCTCGCAGTGGACGTTGTGACACAAAATTGAGCAAAGACAAAAAACTGGGCAATGTTGCAACAGGTATGGCGACAGCGAATGGCAATATCTAGCTGGCCAAAGAAGTTGACTTGAATATTATTGAGTCAATGTCTGGGGTGGGGTGAATATCAAAGATCCTACCTTCAAACGGGATGCTCAAGAGGTTACTTTTGCTCATATATCAGCAGTGATAGTTGATGGAAACACCATACAAATAGACCGATAACTGTTTTCATCAGTGAATAACTATTGTTAACAGGAGAATTGTGGAAACTTGGATCTTTGAAGAAAAAGTATCAATTATGAATGTTTATTATGTAATTGCGACAATAGCTATAATAGCATTCGATAGTTACGCCACTGGTCTATCAACAAAATATGTTACCTATTGTAGGATATTGAATGGACTTCACAAACTATTTTATTTGCGGGAAATATCATCCATACAATGGATACATCGTCTTGTATACGATGGAAGTAAAAACACTAATTTATTTTAAATCAATTTCTCATTTCAACATACTCTACTGCGAGTTCGATACATTTTTTCCAAAGTCTTACAACCATTTTTCTATGCCCATTCGTCGAAGCCTTCAAAATAGCGGTTCTCTCCTTTGACCACCTTCTTATTTGAATGGCAGGAATTTTCTCAGATTTAGGACTAAAAAGTAATGGATGATAGTCAAATTCGGGGAATATGGTGGTTTTTCAGTGTCGAATTTGACAGTATGGCAAGCGGCGTTATCATGATGAAATAAAACAGTATATGGCTTAAATTTGTGCTATTTTTCTTCTATTTTTCCAGCAATATACAAAAATATTGAGCGTTTTTCATTTTCAGTATATCGACTGTTGATTGATTTAGGTATGCAGTGGCGAACCAAAGCTCCATCTTTAGTGATATATTTTTGGGATCCTTCTCAAACATGCCAAGACAGTAAACCGAAATTTCTTACGCACACACTTTTGCTCGGAAAACAGCAAGCGCGGTAATAAACGGGCCGAGACTTTATTCACATCCAAAACATTGGAAATTATATAATGTAGGTGCCCATTAAGTTAAGATGCCTGTGGCTTCAGCTAAATGGCGAAATTTAACACGACTGTCGGGCAAGATAGTATCTTGGACCTTTTCATTGATTACTGCAGAAACGGACGTCCACTTTGGGGGTCATCTTCACAGTTCTGACGTCCACGTTTGAGAATCATAGCCCACTTGTTTACTGTTCGCAGTGGCGTGAATCCGTTCCCCAATTCTTAATTTCTGTACTAGGTATTTAGTTACGGCACGAATATCAGCTTTATCCATTTTTAGAGACGGGATCACCTCGCTTTATTCAACCAGATGTCACCACTAAATTACGTGACATACTTCCCTGAATTTTTCTTTATGCTCTTATGACAGATGAATGTTTAAAATAACATACGTTGATTCAATGGCATCGCATGCTCAGCAAACATTTCATACACTCGTCGACGGGAGATTTTCACACTCATATTTGTTCACCTGATTTGCTTTTGAGGAAAGAATCTATCTATCTATTTTAACTCACTGCATCTACAAGTGGAGGCTTCCATATTGAGAGATTTATGATATACAAGTATTATGGTTTTATTGGTATTTGCAAAGATTACACAGAAATTGAAAAAATCTTTATATTAGATGAACAAAACACTTTTAACGCTTTTCTACTAAAAAGAAATCTAGACACTTATCATCTATAGAAAGTGAGTGATCTTTAATTATTTCTCTTTATTGTATACAATTTTGAAGAAGCAAGCTCTTAATAAGCAATATCTGGGAATATCATGGGAATGAGTTTTACAAAATAGTTAAATTTAGAGTAACAGATGTTGGAAGCTACTCTAATCCACTCGTTATTCCACTAGTTGAATTATCTCGTATGTAATTATATTTTATATACAACTAGCTTATACGTCATATGATACATTTTATCCTGTCTTCTTCTTACCGCTTTAAGTGTTTCTTCTAGGCTACATAGTGAATCTTCTTTCCAGGTCCTCTACAGTCTCACCACCAATCTTAGATAAATTCATCAGTCTGTCTTTATAAATTATTTGCATCAGTTCGTGTACTAAAATGAATACATAACTGTTCGACAATTGCACAGCATCCTGTAGTGCTGCTATAGCAGTATAGCTTGTACTGTTGCCGCTAGATGGAGGCACGGGCAAAGCAAGTAGAATCCTAGCGTGACGGATAAACGGATGCAGCTTCACTCGCTTTTATATCGTGTGCTGACTTGTGCGACTCACATTGGGATTTGCATTATAAATTCTTTATATTCCATTATTTTCTCCCCTAATTATTTTAGAGCTAAATTGTACAGACGTTTTTTTAGAGAAACAACTTTTGCATCATACTAATTTTAACAATTTTCCATTTTCCGGAATAGTATAAATCAATCAAAACGAAAATTCAATTTTCAAAAACTCCGTGGTGCCTTGGAATTACCTAAACAAACAATATGTGTTGTTTGTTTGTTTGACGATTATAATAATTCATTATTCATTTTGTTCTGCTCAAAGTTAATTGGTCTGCTAGGTCCCCCGATCTTTCACCAAATGTGTATTTCTTTGGCTATAATTGAAATCAAAATTTACTCTAGATGAGTGTTTCAAAATCTAGAAGGGCTGAAAAATTGTATTCCAGGGAAGAGAGGTCAAATAACTTAGTATAAATTTGCAAATATTAGGCGAAAATTTTACAACAAGTTGGGCGATTGTTCAGCAACGAATGGTGGCTTATTTGAACATTTAGTTTGATTTCCCATTATTTTTGTGTTAAAATAAATAAATTATTTCCTATTATGCCTTTTATGGTTTTATAATAACCTGAAAATGCAAGAGTCAATTTCAATGACAAACAAATGTAAGTGCATTGACTTGTTTAGATAATTCCATGGAAACACTGATTTTTGTACAAATGCTAATTTGAGTTTTTGCATTCTTTCGGTTCCGGAAAATGGAAAATTGTTAGCGAAAGTATGAATTGACGCAGTATTATTTTCTCTACAAAACATGTATGTACACTTTAGCTCTAAAATAATTAAGGGAGCAAATAATTGAACATAAAGAATTTACTATGCAAATTCCTATGGTGCGTCGCTGAAGTCAGTACCCGGTATATATGGTGGTAGTAGTAGCTTATTTGCTCATCGTTTACTACACTACAGATATAGAAAGACTACGAAAACATATTTTTTTAACGAGACTGGGAAGTAAAGGTAATATCTGTATCGGCTATGAATACATTGAACATAACGCATCTAACGAATTCTGTTTAGAAAGGTATGAAATATTATTCGAATGTCGGTGTAGGATAGATATAAATTTAAAGGTACTATTAGAACACATTGATTATTTCTATTTTTTTCTTCTGGACGTTACTTAATGTTTGAATAAATCAAATAATGCCTATTATGGTTTTATTAGGTTCACTGTAATCATGAAGGTAACTCGTCCAAAGCGATAAATGGCATTTAACCAAGTCTGTGTTTCTGTGGGGTGCTATATATTATTCTAAATATAACTTTATCAATATCAGCAATAAAGTTTCAATCGGGTCATCGCATTACATAATGTGTAACTGAGAAGTCCTGTTTAGTTCACCGTTTTGGACTCGAGCCACTATTGTGAAGAACACAAAATCAATATTTCAATTTGTTTAGCACGCAATATTGGCACCACTTTAGAGAGCCAGTACTTAAACCAATAGAGCATTAGTAATGTGCAATACACATTAGCGTATCAAATTTGAATTGTTGTCAATAATCGATCTTTACATAGTTTCACGTTTGTAATTAATGTGAGATTGCAGAACATAAATAAAACGCATGCAGATGACTATAATAGCAATTTTATAGTGGTTTTTACTTTCCTCGCCCGCGATTTCTTCAGATCTTCACATTTCAGGGTCCCAAGATAACGAAAAGCAGGTTTTCTCATTTCTGTTTGTCTGTATGCCTGTTGCCGGTATAACTCAGAAACTATTTATTGGAGGAAGACAATAGTTTTCATGAGGATTATATGGGTAAGCACCTTGAAGAAATAAAATTCTGCTAATTTTTGGTTTAACTCGGGAACTATTACTTAACGAAAGTAATATTTTGCACATAACTCAGGTTTTTACTCTTGACGAAAAAGGGCATAGTGGACACAACATATGCAGGATGAGTACATTAGAAAAAAGTTTTGTATATTTTTGCTTTACTTGGAAAATGCTTGAAAGTAATAATTTGCGCATAGCTCAGGTTTTACCCTTGACGAAAATGGAACCCAACAGATACAGGGCAAGTGTTGTAAAAGAGTCAAAAAGAGGAAACAATACGTGCGCTGTGTTCAATGCAGCCGCATCTCACACATGTTAAGAATCCTGCGTGGCCGCATTCGACAAGCGGACGGGTTGCTCGCGGGCTAATACCAAGCATTGAAATCGCATTCTTAAGCGCTTAAGTTAGAATCCCACCGCCGCGAGTTAAGTTACCAGTCGTGGACTTAACGAAAAAAAACTTTATTTATTTTACTACACAAAAGCTTTAATTAATTGTAGGAGTTACAAATATATATAACATTTCTTATCTCAAGGATGGAAAATAGTGGTTTCCAATTGACGTCATGGGGACTTCATATGGTTCATATCGGATATGACACATTACAGCACATAATACATTATCGGGTGGGGCACATTACATTACTCGCGCCGGTAATTTTTTTTTAAATTGGGAATTGAAGTAATTCGCATTACCCAGTGTTTCCTTTTATTGTTTCAGTATTATTAGGAACGAAGATATTTTTGCCACTAGTTTTCTTTGATTTTTTTTAATTGCTTAGTGTCACAACGTCCACTTGCGAGGTCAGGTCTGAGTATCGCCCTTTACAGACTTTAAAAAAAGTATTTTATTGTTTTCAAACTATTTACCTTTAGCCATAATACATTTATTTATTCGTTAAAACTACCTTTCCAAACTTTTTGAAAACTGTTCAAAAATCCGCGAAAACTGCTGTCTCCATCGGGAGATCAGATACCACGTACATATGAGCTTTATAGTTTTTGGCAAAGCATTACCTAAATGCTAATTCGGAACTAAATGGAGGGTGGAAACTAGCGTTATTGTACTGTAAAATACAGTTATTGCTTTGCGACCTTCAAGGAGAATTCATGCAACTGTCCCACCGCACCTACAAAAAGCATCAATAGTTTTGTTGTTTCTTTTATTTCCCCTTAGAACTTTACTTGACAATTCTTCATTTTCAAAGAATCAAAAACTGGATTGGTGCTTGATATCACGCTCGTAATCTTTAGATTTCGCACATGTAGATTTACTAGCTTTCTAATACCAATATGGTGATGTAAAATCGCAATCATTGGGGAGATTTATACTGAATTCTTATTTATCGATCTTCACTTGTCAATTTTTCTACCGCCTTGACATTTTCCACACAAATAGCTTTCGCAAAGCATCCACTCCTGAATTCGCTTTCTAACAGAGACCACGTTTAAATTTACTAAACACATCCACCAAAAACACTCACCCAATTTTGATGACCCTGCTCATATTTAAAATTTATTTTGTACACGTGTAAAATCATGACACGAAAAGCATTTCGTGAAACATCCATGTTAATCACTATTTAGTTGAAAGCTCAATCGTCACAAAATATTGACACCAAGTACGTTCAGCCAAACCTGATGATATTACTGTGACAATAGTCACGATTTTTGCTAATAACAACATTAAGCGGGTCCCCGTATGACTAAAGCAAAAAATAACTGTACAATCGAGAAAATCCTAATAAAAGTCTCGTCTGAACAAGCATTTTTCGTCGTCTCTGTATATTTTTTATTTTTCGGAATAGAGTAGTGTTCGAGGTAACTATCATTCTGGAAGGGTTTAGAATAGAGTGGGGTAAATCATGGAAATGAATGTTTACTGATACGTGGAGACTGAATAGGGGTGATGACGTATAGACGTGTCGCTAATACTCCTATGACTTTATATTTTTAACTCTTTCGATATTTTGGTTGATATGGAGCATATGTTCGAGTATTCCACGCTTGAAAATACTTCTCGCACTCCTTGTATAAGCTCATGTCTAGATTTCCTGTGATCATAAACCATAGATTTCAAACAACTACATATTTAAAGATTTAAAGTACCAGGCTGGTTTAGCTAAAAAAGTTTATAATGAACAGCACATGATGAGTAGCCTTGGTGTTACGGACCGGTAAAAACATTTTGGGAAGCTAGAAAATACATAAAAGGGTCATGTTGTGAAAACTTCAAGCACTGTTAAGTGTGTGGAAAACGATTTGCTTAAATGTAGGTGTATTCAAGTAAGAAATACTGCCAACCTCAAAAATATTATCACTGGAACTGTTTATATTAAAGAACTCGGCTATAGTAAATGGATACCACATCTACTTTTTATAAACCCTAAACGTGTTTCATTTAAACCAAACATGTAGGTAAATCCATGCCCTATTAATGTATCCAAGTTGGCGTAGTGTGTTAATGTTCGTTATGGTTGCAATCATATTTGGACTTTTAGTGCAGGAGGCACATCAGCTATTCGAATAATGTATGTAGTAGTCATACATAAAGCATCGTTTAACGTAATGTGGTGTAATAAGTTGGTCCACATTAAGGAGTTGTGTAAATTCAATGCTTACAGTTACCTTCAGTGACATATTAAGGGCTTTATACGCTTATTTGCATATGATTAATACAGTTACGTGTACAGAGTAGATTCATCAGCAGAAAGCACGGAGTGCTATAGATCCCAATGGGGTTTTCACAAATTACAGAACTCCACACTAGCTTATTGATCATATGTATAGGAGGCGTCGATCCTTTTGTCGAAGTGAAAGATCCTCCATGTTTGTGTTGTGGAGATGTATTTGTCGGGATGCTTGTTCACGGCATCGCTTTTCGTTGAAACGGCTTTTTTGTATCGTATGACTTGTGGTAGAAAACCTGGTGTTAGAGTAAATAAACCACTAACTCATAACAACCCTACTCCAACTGACTGCAAGGTAATACAATTTCTCGAATTCGTAGCCACTAAATACGCTGCAGTGCAAAGTTTTCGTGATAAGCTAAGAGTTCTTGGTCTAAATTGGTGAGAGATGCAAATCGAGAACACCGCAACTCTGAACGAGCGACGTTGTGGGTATACCTGCACGTCTTCTTCGTTATTATTTCTTATTACATTACCTACCTTACTCCATAATGCCATAGCCCCTGAAGAGCCTTGGCCTTCTTTAAGAGATTTGCCCGTTTCGATATATCCCTTGCCTTTCTTCTCCATCCTCTTACTTTTCGCTTTTTAATGTCGTTCTCCATATCCTTTAGCGATCTCTTTCATCGGCACGAGTCATAACCCATGTTTCTGCTCCATACATAATGACTGGATAACTAATAGTTTGATATATTAGCTGTAATCTAGTTTTCTGGCACACTAGCAATGACTTCAGCAGGTTATGAATGGCACAGTAACATCTGTTTGCAACCGCCAATCTAACTTTGATATTTGTATTCATTGACTATGGCAAAGTTATGGTGGTGCACCTCAAAGTTGTTGACTTAGCATATCTTTGTTCTTTTCTACCGTTTATCATATATTCTTTATGATTAATAGCACTTGGCACTTCTTTCTTCAGCTCAGCCAATCCCTCTACGATTTTGCATTTCGCGCAATTAGGTTGACATCATTTGCATACTCAAGCATTTACAGATTTTGATTGCCAATAGTTCCAGCTGAATGCATCTTAGCATTTCTTATGACTTGTCTATGAATATGTTGAATGATTGTGTAGATATAATGTCTCCCAGTACAGACATGCTTTTACGAGTATATCAAATTTTTATGTCTATTTATTTTGTACTTTGATTAAAGCCCTGGTACTTTGAAATGTTATCCGGATTCTTCCAATATGTTGAAGAACTTGTTTATGTTGACACTTTCACACGCATGTTTGAAATCCAGAAATAGCTGATGTAATGTTATATTCTACCTGTAAAATTTTTCTAGAATACTTCGAAAAATGAGTGGACGTTTCTGTCAAAATCCATACTGGTAGTCGCCAATTATATTTTGTGTGTATGGTGTAAGTCTATATAAAATAATTTTAATTAATATTTTATAGGAAACATTTAACAAAGAGTTTCCCCTGTAGTTTTCATATCTCGTTCAGGCGCCTTTTTTATGGTTTGGCCGTATGATAGGTATATTTTAGTCTGTAGGGGTCTATTCACTACACCATATCTTTATAACCAGGTTGTACGCCCACAACTTTGTGCCTCATCTTTTTAAAATTCGGCCCTAATAAGATCCTCACATGGAACTGTATTATCCTTCCTTAATAACCATCTCATCATAATCCACATTCGGATTTTCACGGTAATAATGTTCTGATTGATTTCTTCTTCTCTTGGAAAATGTAATATTTCGACCCAGATTTTCATAATCTCTTTTCTACTTGAAGGTTATTTTTGGTTGAAATCGTTTCTTTTTCCAATCTGTTCTACTGCATACTTTGCTTGTCTTCTCATCCTGCTGTAGTTGTTTAATTTCTACACCTTATTTTTCTTCTCTGCATCTGTTCTTTTGCATTATTTGTTGGGGAGCCTACATTTTCCTATAATAGTCATTGACATATATGTGTGTTGACCCATCTAACATTTTCATTTTGACTTTGTTTCATTTCTAAATCGTTATCATACCAATTAAAAATTTAGTTCATCTAGTTGCAATGTTTCTTCTGATGTGGCTATTACAACTTGCTCCTCTGTCTCCCTTTGCTCTTCTATACATTCATAGTTTTCAGCAACTACGTTTTTTAATATTCATCTTTGATGATATTTTGATATAATTGTTTAACTATTTCGCTTTGTAACTTTTTAATGTTGTTTTTTTTTCGTTTTTCTTTTGCTTGCGATATTCGCTGCGTATTTCGTACACAACTAAAAATGGACAGAGTCTCAGTTTGCAATCCTCATATTTCTCACATTAACTATATCTGATGCATATCTACGATCAATTAAAATTTGAGTACTTTTTTGCTTATTTTATCGCATGCACTATATTTTTTTTATGGGGAAAGTAGGTACTGCCGGCTACTATATTTTATATCTACCAATGGCAAACCATTATTATTATTGACATCAAGAGACATTTTTGTTTCTATTGTAGGCCTAAATGTTTCGTCTTGTCCGAGTTTGGCGTTCATGTCACCAACACATCCTTGATGGGTCGTTCTTGATCCTATATGTGTTAGTTGCTAGTAAAAGCTATCTTAATATCTTCATTTCCTTCTTCTGCAGGAGCACATGCGGAAATTACAGTTAAATTAAAGAATAGTTCTAATCCTAATTGTGTATAACCTCGCATTGATTGGCGTGAATTCCAAAAACCAAAATGTTTACACACTCTTCAGCTAAAGCCAGTTCCTAACGTGTTAGTCACATTACCATGGTGGAATAGATATGGTATAGTTCTCAGCATCTAGTGTGCCTTAATCTGATTTCCTGTCAGGTTTATTTGAAATTTATTCATTTGACTTTTCAACCGTTTAAGTGCCCTTTGTTAATGAAGGCTTAAAGCATTCCATGTTGCCATTTCTTAATCATGCTTCTTTTTATCTCGCTTTTCTCTTTTCTATTACATTACCTTCCTGTTTCTCATAGTCTTAGACAAGAATTTCAGATTAAAAGACGATATGGAACACGGCCAGATAAACAGCAGTCAAAGATTAAAAATTTGAGAAACCTTAGACGACTCTCATGGCTGTATATTCTGAAACATTATGCATAATTCGACTCATAATACAAAAGTATAAATGACACACACTAAAGTTTTAAGACGTTAAGATATGAGCAAATGTCAAATATGACTACATTTTACATATCTCAGGATTTTTTTCAATGGCACATTGTACTTTACCACCTCCTTTAAACACAATTTTCGATGGACGCACGTTCCTAACAAAACTAAACGACGTTGTTTACCTACCCGTATTGGGAAGGTAATTTTTAACAAAGGAAAAGACGGTTACGTATATTTCCTAGTGTTTAAAGCGTTTCTCCATGCATGATGACATAGTTAAAGGATGACCGAGAAAATGGTATGATGATACATCCAAAGATCTCAAATGTACACTTCGTTTGGGAATTGCTTATTTCTCGAATGTGAGATGTATGTCTCTAATAACAGTTCTAGGAATAGTAATATAATTCTTCTGTAAAAAGCTCCAAGTTAAACGAAAACTTGAAATTTAATACTTGACGAATGAGGTAAAGGTCAAAGTTAATTAATTTGTTTGATGAAATGCTAGACGCTGTACAATTTTCTAATTAGGGCTCTCACGAATGCACAAGCGACTGTAACATAACGGAAACAATTGGTTCAACTCTCATGTAAAACGGTAATGTATATTATTGTCTACTGATTTTATTTCCTCACTGCACGAAACAGTTCTTTAAAAGAAACGAATTTCCAAAATATTAAAGAAACATCGATATATTACTTTTTCATAGAGAACTGCTTAAAGGCATATTAGTATAAACACGGGAAATAAAGTTTTACAGAAATTATATGCCTTTCACACGCAAAACCTTTTTAACAGCTATAACACTCCATATAACTACGATATTAACGTAACAAACGACTAAAGGTTTAAATCAGAAATAATGTCAAAAGTTTGATCTACGGTTCTAAACGGCATCAATTCTTTTAATGAAAACAATTATTTGAGAATAAAGTTTGGTGGCTTAAAATGTGCTAACTGGTACTTTAGAAAAGCTATTGCTCTGAAGTAAAAGAAAATTAAAAATTAGAATTCGGCTGCAGTTATAGGACAAATATCTTTACTAGGTAGCCCTTCAGAGAAAGTTATGAGATCTGAGAACCATTTCAACTGTAAAATTTGAAACGTTGATGAAACTACACTTGTTTTTGAACTAAATAGATAATTTCTCATTGCACGTAAACTTGAATATAACACACAAGAAAGTATCCCCAAGTACTTATAGAAATGTATAACCTCCCAACTATGGGCTGTTGTAACTAAAAAAAAATACAATGCGTCCTTGATATAGAGACGCAAACTAGCATACACACTTTGATTAAAGATTCAGAGATTATAGGATACCATACATCTTCATAATTGCGCTAGAATGGTAGTGTAATAATCATTAAAGAAGATCATTCAATATGAAAAACAACTTATAGATTTTCTAAAAAGGAATGACAAGAGATGCATTATTAGAGGAAGCTGCAATGCCAGGTGAGATTAATGACATCAACAGGTAGATAACTGTATTAACCGGCTGCAGAACTAGGATGCTCATTTATTTCAACTGGAAAGCGAACCCACTGGCTAACTGATCTACTAGCATCAAATTGTCTACGAACTGAAAAGGGTTTTCATATGGACTTTGATCATTTGCCAAGTATATAGCCCTTGAGTAACAACGTCAGTATAAAAGAACTGAATTCGACTCTAGCAAATAAAAGAACTGATTGGAAACGTTTAAGACTAGACTTAGACGACCCAATTAAGTTGAAAGTGCTAATTTTACCGGAGAAGAGCTAGCCCATGAATTTGAATTATTTGTTAGAAATATTCAGCAGACAGCTTGGGAAAATGTCCTAACTATAGAGAGAGGAATATCTGGAAAGAATTATTCAAAGAAAATTAGAGTTACAATTGCTGAAAGGAAATAACTCAGGACAAAGTGACAAACACACAACGGATCCTCGAGATAAAACTATACTAAATCATGTCGCCAGCCAATTATTGAGAATGACTTCTTGTACGAATGGTATCTTACGGTCCGTATGGAAAGTGAGCGTTAACACATACCAGGGTACGTTAGTAACGGTCTCCAGAATTTTTGTTGGCCTCTTTGAAATATGGCGACATTTTGCATATTCCCATAATTATATATTTCTGTATAAATGGGCTTTATTACTGTTTCGTATATAAGAGTTTGGTTTTCTAGAGATAATTTTGACCTACTGCCCACTTTACCTTTTATTTTTAGATGAATTTGTTTTCTTTTTGGCAATATACAGTTCCAGTTCGAATTCGATCACCGGTAACGTCTTTTTTTTTGTTTGAAAATTTATTTAATTTATTAGAAACGTGAATATATTTTTACTCCTAACTTAATTTGATTTTTAAAATTATTTAGTGTCACAATGTCGACGAGGGCAGCTCTGGGTAATGCCTTTTACAGATTTTTTAAATTATATATAGACTACTTCGTACTAGAAACCTTTGTTGCATCAGCGTGTATAGAATTTGGTATTTCTGTAATATATTTAATCACACATCTAAATAATCAATTCGGCAAATGCAGTGTGAAAATGAGGGTACTGTAATCCATCATTTCTACATGTTTAAAACAATTACTTAATGTAATAAAACTAAACCCGATTACCTGCGACTAGTTCATCAATGAAATATGTATTTGAATTATAATTATACAGTGTGGTTCATAAGTATAGCCAATAAATTGAATGGGGGCATGCTGACGTCAGTAGAAGTGCATTGCACTAAAAATTAATCACTTATGGAAAAAATCACATTAGTGTCTTGTGAAAGCTTTTGAGAACAACTGGCGTACACTTACTTTCTACTAATTAACACGTAATGCACCAAATGTAAAATACATAAATAACTATTTTTTGCGCTGCATTTTATCTCAATTCGGTGTTATGGCAATCACCTGTACGAAATTATGTTGATAGAAGTTCATTTCAGCAAACGTCAACCAGTTTCAGCAATTACATATTTTATTTTTTGTGGGAGTATTATTAATTTTTGACGTATAGTTTACTATTCAAAGATCAAAATGTTCCGTTGGATGTCCTCTAATTACCATTAAATTTAATGAACATACTTATAAATTACCCTGTATATTCGTAGCACAAGTTAATAAATCGAAGCGCTTTTGAAGATAGATGAAAGTTAATTGATAGGGTTTAGACAAGCTGGCAGCATTTAGTCAAAATGGTTATTCGTTTATTAACATTAAAAAATGTTTTATGCCATCAATTAGTGTACATGAATTCACCTCAAAATACAATACAGCATCAATTGCTAAATTTCTCAAATTTTTTTGTAATAAATGCACGTGTTAAATGTTAAAGTTAAGAGTTGGTCTGCTGATTATCAGTCAACACATTTAAGATGGTTTGGGAATGGCGCTGTCTAAGTAAATCAAAAGTACAATTAGTTGTCTTACTCAACCGCAGCCCGTTTTTCAGTTTTCTTTACACAGTCGGGTAACAGAACAATCTTTCGGATTCGAAGAATGCGGTACAACCCCTCACGAGTTTTAAATGCAGTTACTATTTAAATTCCTTTTCAATTTCTCCAATATTCGTGTTTCTTAAATTGGCAGTTGTAGAAATTAAATTGCTCAGTAACCCAGTATAAAATAAATTTGTTGAAGTATTTTTACGAAACACGATAAATTACCTTCAGGATTTAAAATATTTTTAAAAATGTACTTGAAACCAATTTGATGCCATTCTACAGTTTAATATAATTTTTTGATATTTTTAACAGAACCCTCACTATTTGAAAGAAAAATAGTGTTTGCTATGTACCTTGCCCAGAGGTGCACTAAAGGGTGGATTAAAAGTTCTACAAATTTTTAAAATAAAACTTAAAATATATCTTAAAATTAACCAAAAAGGCCATAAAAAGGAAAAAAATAGACAAATTAGACATATAGGTTATAACATTATAAGACGTCAATGGAAACTGAAAACTTCAAAATGAGGGTACACTATTTGGCTCTTAACCAATGTGGTGGAATGCATCCATAGGACTCCTTTTAATTGACGACATACTATAATATATTCAATTTTCCCTGCTGAATTGGGAAAACATTCATGCACACTTAACATTTGCATTTAGCATAATTGTATTAAATGAAATGTATACATTTTAATTACAAAAACATATAACAACAGTATATAAAAGTACTATTTGCCAAAAAAACATGCAGATTAACTTACAGAGTACTTTCACTTCAACAACAACGCAAGACACAACTGCTCTAAACTAGTAGCGGAGAGAAATAACTATTATTGCCACTCAAGAATGGTTTACCTCAAATAAATTGAAGCTCAATGCAACCATAACTCAAGCGTAGTGTTCGAGGTGAAGTGTGATGGAAAAGAGAAAACGTGTTAAAGTGCCTTAGTTCTTATATAGATAATAATCTTCAGTGATAATCCCATGTGCAGCAGACGATAAAAAATTAGCCACTATAGTCTATCAGATAAGAAAATTAACTCCATGGACTGCAAGAAAATGTTATTTTTCAAAATGTCATAGTGTTTTGCAATACCGAATACTCTTGTGGGGTGCCAATGTTCATTCTGCACGTGTGTTTTTTTACAAAAAGCAGCACTTCGATGGTGAAAACTGTAGAGAATATTGCAGACCGTTATTTGTAAAACTACAAATTTTAACTTTACGTTGCATTCTAATATTGGAATGTGTGATATATGTAAAAAACAATAAAAACAAATATTGTGAGCAACCGGATACCATAATTATGACATTATATATAATAAAGATTTAATTATAGCAATACACAGGTTGGCCAGAGCGCATTGGCTATTGTTTCATCTGGCTTTAAAATTGTATAATAAAGTTTCCACCTCAATGAGACAAATGCCCTTACAAAAATCTGTAAAGGTCTTTACTCAGAACTTTCCTTGGAACAGGCCGTTGTGACACTAAATAATTATAAAACTATGGATAAAAATATCTTCACGTTTCTAATAATACTGAAACAATAAAGGTAATCACTTGGCAATGCAAATTACATCAATTTTAAATTAAAAAATATTACCGGCCGGATTCAAACTGCAGCGCCTGCGAATGAGATTTAAACGTTTGGCAATATAATGCAACCCCACGGAGCACTTCGCACATCACTGAGTTGCGACCGGCTTAAATAAAACTCTTTTATCGTTGACCTTTTTCTCTCATTTACAACATTTACCCTGTATCTGTTGGGCCCCATTTTGACCAAGGGTGCTATGTGCAAATTACTACATTTGATATCTGTTTCTCAGTTAAAGCAAACCGAAACAGAATGTATTTTTTAAGGTTTTCACCTTGTATATATTTGTCTGGTATTTTCTCGGTTTCATGCCCGGTAGAAATATAATCTGCATACAAATATCATCTTCCTCTATCAAATAGTTTTTGCGTTATACCGGCAAGAGGCAGACAAGCAGACAGACAGACGAACAGAGCCAGACCGACAGACATACATACATACATAATACATACATACATACATACATACATACATACATACATACATACATACATACATACATACATACATACATACATACATACATACGTACATACATACATAGGTACATACATACATACGTATATACATACATATATACATACATACATACATACTGTGATGGTGAACAAGTCAATAAGCACAGAGTTGGGGTGTTTTCTATAACTGCAATACTAAGCTTAAATTTTAATCAGTAAATGCATTGGGAAAGAGATGCCAGTATTAATAATTGAATTGAGTAAAGAAAGCAAAGGACAAAGCTTGTTTTTCACAGGGTTAAAGTTGACGTTCAAATTAATTAAATGTTAGGTTTGTGCAGAATGAATAGCCGAACCGAAAGAAATGAATAGTCACAAAAATGTTTGCGATGTGCATGTCAATGAAGCCTAGATTTCAATATAGCTAAGCAGGGAAATTGTTACCAATCTAAAAAAGGTATAGGAAGCCAGAAGGAAATAATAATATATTGCAAAGTGCAAATTAGAAGGCAGGCAGAAAGATAGGAAATAGCAATTGTGAAAATCAGACAGAAGGACATGAAAAAAGCAAGTGAAAAGCAGACAGGACAGGGAAAAGCAATTATTAAGAAATGAACTCTATAAAATAATCAGTGGAATTAACGCGAGTGAAAAGAGCGCAGAGTAACTAATAAAACGTGTTTGTGGCGCAGAGACCTTTTAAAATTAAGTAATGGACAATATTTTAGTTATAAATTTATAAACATAATTTGTAATCAAATTCATTTCCATAATGTATTTAATTTGATCGAAACCAATTTCCGGTAGTTTGGTAACCATAGTAATAAATTATATTTTGTTTTTAATAACGGAAATAAAGGAGCACAATGAATAATTAAATTAGGCTTGATATGTAGTTTTGTGCTCCACTTCAACTAAAGTTTTTATATAATAAATTAAAATATTTCGAGTTAAAAAGTATATCATTGTGTTGACCAAGTGTTGAAGTTTATGTAGAAACGTTTGTGGGATTTTCCGCAACATAAAATTAAATTTTCACCGAGAGCACCTCCGACGATCATTGCCAGCCGATCACATCAGGATTCCGATATTGAATTCCGGCCAGAAATAGGGTCCAAAGCCAGGGATTTCTACTGCGATGCATCAGGCAGGAGCGCAGGAGACCCTTTCCGAACATTGCAAAGAACACATTTTAAGGTACTGTTTTAACCTAAAAGAATCAGTGTTACGATTGGGAAATTTGTGTGCATACGAGACCAGACCTTGCTTATCAAGATTCAAGCATATTCTAGCATCCAGCAAAGGCGCAATTCAAATTATAAGCATTTACCCAAATTTGAGGTTAGGCGAAGGTAAAACAATTGCGAGATTTAGTCGGCGTCGCTTCTGACGTCATGTTACAAATTAATTCCTGAAAAAAATGATAATAATAACCACCAAAGCGCTACGATTTGAATAAATACCTCTGCGAATGTTCACAATTTTGATTATTTTAAAGTCAACAACGCTGACTGGATGATACGAACCATTTTGTAGGTTTTGACATATTGCATACAATAACTACTGTGTATTGGAACTATTTCAGGTGTACAGTGGCGCACCAGATCAAGTAAAAATTACAATCTATTAGGAATTCACCCCTGGGAATAGAATTAATTTTTCTACTGAGTTAGCGTTTTGATAATAAATTCCAGATAAATAAAATTCTGAAAGGGCATACTACCATTTATTTTGGATCAAGTAAATAAAAATACAAGACAGCATATTTTGATCAGTCTAAATTAATTTTATAAACAATCCCAAAAGCGAATTAATAAACAAATAAGGGTCCATCTCAATACATAAATACACACATACATACATACATACATACATACAGACAGAGGGACTTAAGAAAACATGTTTTTTGTCATTCAGGGACCCTGAAACGTGAAGATCTGAAGAAATTTCGGACGGTGATTTTTCGTGATTACAATACTTTTTTCGTCTCTTGGAAGAAAGAAGTAAAAATACGAAGCTACAATAAAAAAATCATCTATTGAATGTGCCATATGATATTGTTCATGATTTTTTAACGTGTAAAGATTTTTAATAATACGTATCGAGTATACGTCTATTTATCATATGCAATGTTTAATGCTACGATGCACCATATCTATACATGTTTCTGACTTATGTAAATGCATGTAATGCGTATTAACATTAATCATAATAATAATAATAATTATTATTATTATTGACATTAGCCAGGCGCTGTCGAAAAATTTCTTTGCTGCATTGCAGGCAATTCGGTTTTTGTACGTTGTGCAGAAGTAGGAAGTTCTTCTCTTTAGTTTTGAAACAAAGAATTCCAAGAATTCCAATTGTGTGTATAAATATCTCTTGGCGTCTTATGCTTCTAATACATGACTATTTAGAACACTTTTCATTAACTGCACGTGCGCTTGCGTTGGTGTATCCTAACTAAATGGAGTAGAATATGCAATCCCAATGACATTATAAAGCTGGCTAGACCCGTATTTTAATAATAATCACTAAATAATTAAATATAACGGTCCTTGTAACGTCATTTGAATTGACATTAAATAATTTTTTGAGGTTAAGATACAAACAGAAACTTCTGCCAACTCGAAAAACGCCGTTTATGGGCATGTAATTGAAAATACCATATAAAACAACGTAAAAAAAAGTAATAAGAATAATAATAATAGAAATAATAGCAAAATAAAACGAGCAAATATACCGGAAAATATCAAACTTGACAGAAAAGTTTTTTTTAGAATTACTGGTATCTCTGATTATATGTTAATTATTAATACAGTACTAATCTAGGCAGCACTGTAATTGGTAATTTGGATTACATACTTATTTTACTCTATTTACTGGCTACGCCAAGTATATGATGCATAGTTGAAATCAATAGAACAGATTTGCTCTTCTTTGGTCGCGCTGTGATAAAGTTATGGTGCTAATAAAGCCATGGAGACAGGATCCCATGGTTTTTAATCTTGAGAAATGGAAATTATAACAGATTTCAAGCTTTCTTTTAAAATACCGATGTCTGTCAGCTTATTCTTCAATAAAACATCGAATACTTTGATGGAAAAACACCAATTATCATCGGCTCCAAAGGACTCTGTGTAATTCCTGGAAGAATGCCGATATCCGTGACTGCTCATTGGTTGAGAAGTCTGGAAAACCAAGAAGATACAGGCAAGAGCAGCGCTGTTAATATGGTTTGCGAATTGTACTCTTTCAATTCATTGGCAGTCACGTTAGCAGTAATATGGTTGTTTCTAGCATTTTGTATCTGTATACGAAGCAATCCAGTTGGAGTAGAATGTTTTGGCTAGCATTTCAGCAAAGATGTCTGCTATGGGGATGGCTTCGGGCCACCCAATGAAACTATTAATGCACGTCAGGCATAGGTGTTGCCTAACGATGAGAAAATCGGCCAGCCAACTTGGTCCATGCTTGCACCAGGAGGATGGCGTGACGAAATTTACGACTGGCGATTATACCACTGATCTTAGAGCGTTGGTACGCATTGCATGGTGTAAAGGCTGCATGGACGACCATACGAATTTGGAGACTAGTTGTATAGTGGCTCGCAGGCCAAGGTGGGTTAGGTTGTACAAGACATCGAATATCGGGCATCGAAATGCAGTAGTAATGATGGGTACCGCAGTATATACTAGCGTTTTGATATGACATTATTCAATGCAATTAGATCATCAGGACGAAGAAATGACTGCAGTCCAATAATTGCCCCTTACTCAGCGCCTGATTGGTTTGTTAGATTCGGTGTGCCCACTGCACCCTAACCCTTGCGGCTAGTAGTTCACTTGTCACCTATACAAGGGAGTCGCCAACGTTATCGGGTAGCAACATTTTCATACTACGGCATACTATCCTGCAGCAAATAGAATCGTCGACCATTTGCACAGGCAACTGAATTCCGCCATTGAGTGCCATGCGTATAACAGGTGGGTGGATTTCCTTCTGAAGGTACATCTCGGTCAAACGAGCCATCAACATCACAGCCGCCAAAATTGTATACGTAATTTTCATCGGTACCAAAAACCGCAATGCTGCTAGATATATCATCAAGATGAGAAGTTGGCTATTCATCTTGGATCTTTGGATGATTTCAGTGTTGGCTTTGCTTGCACAACTCAATAATTCTATATCATGTAGATCAGAATGTTGTTTTCGAAGGGCAGTTTAGATCTTCTTTCAAGCAACCAGTCCAGTTTATTACATCTGAGGTCAACTTGTTCCCTTTTCTTAGAAATATGTATCTTCCAGTTTAATTTCTTGTCTAGGTGTAGTCATAAATAATGCACAGCTGATGATACACAATTTATTGTGTTGTTGATTGAAACAGTTGGACAAAGATCCTTCCTTAGAGCAAAGGTTATCTGTATTGATTTAGTTTTGTTTTTCTTCATTTTTCCACTTATTAATCCATGCTTGTATGAAGCTCAAATGGTCTTATAAGTATGAAGATGTAATTGTCGGATTAGCGTCACTTGCCATAATGACTGTGTCGTCGGCGAAGGTCCCGGTTAGAGTATTGGTTGTGGTGGGTAGGTCAGATGTATAAAGTGTGTAAAGTGTTGGGCCTAATGCATTGCTCTAAGACACTCCGGCTTTGATTGTAAAGGTATCCGAGTATTCGGTGTTAACCTTGGTTTTGAATTGTCGGTCGTTTAGGTATGACTTAAGAAGGTTGAAGGTATGATGGATGTTCTAGTTTGTTTTTGTAGAGTAGACCATCATGGTGGTATTTACTTTGTTTGACGCAGCGTGGTAATCAATTTTCTTATTTTTTCTTCCTTAACTGTACTAGTGTACTCTGAGAAAATCAAATGGCAATCTACTAACAGCTGATTACCTGCTAATTAAAAAAAATGTAGCCATAAAATTCGTAGCACTGATATTTTAGGTGCAATAGGTGCAACCAAAGAATGAGTACTGTACAATTACTTTTTGTAAACAAATGTTTCAAAGAGATCGAGCTTTTAAAAGTGGCGTAAGTACATATTATAGTGTCTGAAACATATTCACCTACTTAGATAACTAAAACAAACGGAGCGGTCTAAAGTCAAATTGTGGAAATTTTAATCTGTGCTTAAATTACACACCGACGTGAACAGAGTTCTTCCTCCTTTTTCCTCCTTTATTGAAGTTTTTTAGCCATAGTCTGTATTGTAAAAGACGCATTATAACGAAGTACATAACTTCATTTATCTATCATCTTTTTAAAAAACTTCTTTTTAGTGGGCGCGTCAAGCACAAGAACGGTCTACAGAGGTTTGTTTACAAAGTAAGGATTGTAAAGTTATTTATCATCGCTGGGTGCAACCTCAGTTTTTTATGCAAAAACGCACACGCTCCTCCACCAGTATTCTCTCTGTTTCGGTATTAACCAGCGTAATAAATTCCCTAAGTTGTTTATGCACAGGCGTCGTTTTTTGATAAATACATTATTTACCCCATCCATTAACATCTTCAGCACTTAAGAGATCAATGCTCGACAAAAACCACGACGTAGTGTGTCGTTAATGTACAAGAGGCGATTTTCTACAGCGGTTTACATTATTCAAAGAAACCTTCGACTTAATAAGCAGCCGCAAAATTACTGAGTTGCTGTGATGTTTTATAAAATTACTTGCTTGATTTTCTGGAATATTATGCAGCTCTGGAGTGTGTGTAAATTTAAACTGAAAATTTACCTTTGTTACAGGAATGAATACGGCAGTTTACTTTAATACTTTTAATTTGAAACAGATGTTGTCTTTAATTTGTCGAATATGTAAAATAAAAATACGATTTTTGAGGCTACGTCAAACTATATCATTCAAAAATAACTCTACAGATACAGAAATATAGATTGCCTTAGATTTTAAAAACAACATTCAGTGAAGAACGTCGAAATCGTCATTACAATTCGGGAAATCGGCACTGATGCAATTCATTGTTTTACGATTTTTTTAGGTGGCGGGGCGACAGATAAACGTTAACCGACGTCAACATAATCTACAAAAGTTGGTTAAAATGTAATTCAACGATTTTTCGATTTAAAGAAAATATAATGTACCCCTCGGCACGGAAGTTCCTTTTTATCCATTATGTGGTTTATTTGCCTTGGCCCTACGGGCATCGGAACTAAATCCAGTTTCTTGATAAAAGTGCCTTGGTACAAATTACTATTTTGTGTAAGTGTAAGAGAGAAACCTTTATTTTTACTTCCTTTTACAATAAAGAAAGTACTGGATTCACCGCAAAAATTCGAAATTGATTTTTCAACAGATCTTCACGTTTTAGAGTCCCCTGAACCTAAAAACATGTTTTTGTTCATTGGTCTGTCTGTCTGTCTGTCTGTGTGTCTGTATGTCTTTGTGTCTGTATGTCTGTCTGTGAACAGAATATCTCAAAAACGAAAAGAGATATGACGTTGAAACTTCATATATAAGTTTTGTATATTATCTAGATGCGACAGCAAGCTTTTGAAAAAAATGGCATTACCGGAAGTATGGTGTTCACTGTGTGATTTTTCAGTTGTTTTTCTTAAAAACGGCTGTAACGATTTTTTTCAAACGTTACATTTTCATCACATGTTTAATGTATATTGATGTGAGATAGGTGATTTACCAGTTAAAGGCCTCTAAAATGGGTTTCTTTTTCTTGTTTTTTTTTATAATTTAGTAAGTAAATTAAGATCACTGTAAAAGGAAGTTGTGTGCGTAGATTGCACCAGATTTTTAAAATAAAGTGCGACATTGTTAAAACTTTGTAAAGCTACGTAATGGTGTAGTTGTGACGTATCTCTTAAAACAACAGTTAAGCTGTCCTTGATAAGGTTGAGAACAGGCATTATTACTTCTTTTTACAACAAAGGAAGTATTGGATTCACTCCAAAAATTCGAAATTAAGTTTTTAAAAATCTTCAAATTTTAGTGTCCTGAACCCAAAACCGTGTGTTTTTTCATTAGTCTGTGTGGGTGTGTGTGAACAGAATATCTCAAAAACGAAGAGAGATACGACGTTGAACCTTAATATATAAGTTTTGTATACTATTTAGATGAGACAGTAAGCTTTTGAAGAAAATCGAATCACCGGAAATATGGTGTTTACTCTTGTTATTTTTCAGTTTTTTTTTCAATATTCTCAAAACGGCTCTAATGACTTTTTTAAAACATAACATTTTTATTACATTTTTAATGTGCGTTGATGTGAGCTAGGTGATTTTCCAGTTGAATACCACTAAAACGGGTTTTGTTTTTGGTTTATTTATATAATGTAGGGAAGGTAAAAACAAATTGTTGACTAATTATAAGATCACTGTATACGTGTACACGGAAGTGTGCGTGTATTACACCAGATTTTATTTGATCTAGCATTAAGTGCTTGCAGATCAGAATAGTCACCAAATTATTGTAGTATTACTGTAAATAGTCAAAACATAGTTTTTTTCCATCCAGATACATATCACGACGGGTTTTTTTAAATTATCACAGCTGTAATTACCAAATTGCGTAAACTTTCATAATAACTTCAATATTCTAATTTTTACACAACTTAAACCATTTGAACACCGAGTCTCTTATATTAATCATAAATCTAACATTGTCGGTTAACCAAGGTGCCGCAGGTTTGCTTTTAGTTAATGTTTTCAGTGGTGCAAATAAATCAAATAAAGCTAAGATATTTTCGTTTAAGATACTTCGTTTCTCTTCAATGATATTATTTTAACCTACTAATAACATTCCACTTAATTTGTTGCAGGCAGTATAGGAAACGATCATGATTAATATTTGAAAAGTTTCTGCAAGAAGAAGCCGAGGTTTAAGTTTAGATAAATTCGTATACAAGTCCCAGTAAAGCAGCTGATGATCAGAAAAAGTGTGCAAGTTTCTTGTCCCCGAAGTAATAATGATATCAGGATTGCTTGTGTAAATATGTTTAACTAGTGTGGATGTATTTGAAGCAATCATTGTAGGTACTTAATTAACCGTTTAAGGTCAAAGCGATTTAATACAGATTTAAAAAATGTAGATTCTACACTGTCTGGTTGTAATAAATTAATGCTAAAATCACCGAGGCAAAGTACATTATCATAGAGAGGAAACAAATTACTAAAAGTTTCTTGAAATGTATTAAAAAATGAACGATATTTATTTTTATGAAGTAAATATATAGAACCTACAATAAGTTTCCTTTTTCCATTATTAACAGTAATCCACAATTCTCCCAAATCTGGGACTATAACCTGATCAACAATTAAGTTATATTTTACACATAAAACGATACCACCACCAAAAGTAGGGCGAGCTTAACGAATAATTTTATAATTAGGAATTTCAACGTTAGAAAATACAATAGTATGAAATGTAAAAATGCAGAAAATCAGCAAAAAACTAATTAAAATATTAGATACAAGATAATATTCGAAATCAGACAAATTCTTAAATCAAGTAAACGAAAACTGGTTATCTACCTTCCCAGAAGATATATAATATATCGAAGCCGGTAATTTATTGTCTTTAGTCAGAAGTCAGTTTTTGAACATAGTCTTCATACCGAACTGTATAATTCTTGTCTCTCTTAATCCAAATTCTTTCATCGATCGTCCAAAAATTTTTTATACTAAATTTTGATTACCATAACTTCTGTAGCCTAGATTTAGTTAATCTTCGGTGATGGTAATACCGCTGTTTTTTAACTTTATTTTACAATTAAGCACTTTACTGCGATCATGATAGTTAATAAATTTAACAATTAGATGTCGCCCATTGTTACAAGCTTCACCTACTCTGCGCGAACGATAGATTACATTAGTGTTAATATTTACTTCAAGTTTATTCCTGAATAAATCCAACACAAGATTTGTGTTTTCGTTTCCTTCAAGCCAAATATTCGAATATAATTTCTACGATAATACTGCTGCAGTTGTTCCACAGCAGCTTTAAATCATTAGTCTCCTTAAGCAATTGTTCATTTTGTGTTTCAAACATAATATATTTTATTTGCAACCCTGTAACTGACTATTGATATTATCAAACGTTTTTTGAAGATTCGCTTCTACAATCTTAGCCATATTAGCTGCAATGCCTGTTAGAAAGTTTTTGTCACTAGCCTGTCTTCACAGTGTGGTCGATAACGTATTGTATATCTTTAATTTGAGACTGAATAAAAACCATTTTAACAATTATGTAGAAAACGTAATACTCAAGTTAAGAAGAATTATGCGCACAACACACGACAACCACTTGCGTTAACTAGTTAACAGTTTACAGTTTATCTTCACTTAGTTCATTAGTTATATCAAAATTTTAAACGTCCGATGCTACATGTTTCATTTTACTGTGTTGTTAGATAACGCTTTAGAGTAAAATCTTTCCTCTTCGATAACTTTACTTAGGCTTTTGATCATATCTTTAAAATCTGTAATTACGTATCTGTAAACTATTGATGCATACAGTAAGCTAATAACATATTTACGTGATGAAAACATACTTATCATATCAAACAAAAAAGAGCTTACAGAGTTGTCTAACGCGATCTTCATCAATTTCCCTTCAAGATATCAAGGATGAACTAGTTAAACTAGGTCACCCGGTAAGATATATTGTAAACATTAGACATAGAGTAAGCAAATAACCTTTACCAATGATTTTTATCCACCTTGAGCCACAAAACAACAATAAAGAAATCTACAAAGTAGAGTTCTTACTAAACACCAAAATTAGAGTTGAAGCACCTCGAATCAAAAGCAATATAATACAGTGCACTCGCTGTCAAGCTTATGGTCACTCCAAAACTTACTATACTAAGCCCTTCAATTGTGTTAGATGTGGAGGACCACATGACAGTAAAATCTGTAAAAAGACGCTACATGCGCTGCATGTAATGACAATCATCCCGCCAACTATAAAGGATGTACTGTCTATAGAGACCTAAAAACTAGAAACATGCCCAAGCAACCAACCACCAGAATAACAAACAAAATAAATCTGTCTTGTCATTATACAAATAACCAACAACATTCACATGGCTCCTACCAGAACCTTTCTAGTTATTCGCAAATCGCAGCAAGAACATCAAACAATAATGAAGATATAGCTGATCAACTCACCGCCTTCTTAAATGAATTTAAAAATATGTTCACTCAATTATTAACTCAGACAGCATGATTTTAACCATGCTCACAACAGTAATTAACAAATTAGCTCATTAGTGGCTACTTCAATAAGAAAAGCGGCATCGAATTCAAACGGGCTGAAAAACCATATTCACGAAGTAACTCTGTTTCTAAATTACAATACAATTGATATACTGCTAATATCTGAAAGTCACTCCACATCCATTGCAGTAATAAAAATTCCTCATTACAGTATATACTTCGCAAACCACTCTGACGGAACTACCTATGCCGGGGCAGCAATTACAATCAGAGCAGCGACAGACCATTATCTGTTATCATCTTATATAACAAAATTCAATGCGCGTTAGTAAAAGTAAACCTATTCCCCTGGCCAGTAACTCTTGGAACCATCTACTGTCCACCTAGGCATTTCATTACAATTGAAGAATATCAAGAATTTCTACCCCTACTCGCTTTCCTTTAGCAGGAGATTGGAACGCTAAACACATTGCCTGGGGCTCCAGACTAACTACACCCAAGGGACGAATGCTCTTTCAAGCTATACAACAACGAAATCTAAATTATGTGAACTGGTGACCAACCTACTGGCCGACGGATCCAAACAAAATCCCGGATCTGCTTGACTTTGCAGTCACGAAAGGTATCTCTGACATATACACAAAAATTGAAAGCAACTCCGATCTCGAGCCAGATCACTCCCCAATAATAATAACTATGAGTACAATTCCTATTTGGAAAATCCTATCACCAAGGCTCTGTACCACAAAGACCAACTGGAAGCTATTCCAACTTCTCATCAACAGCAATGTCAGCCTGGTGCACAGAATGTCCACTCCTAACGAAATTGATGAAACCGTAGAGTACCTCACAAACCTGATCCAAGAAGCAGCCTGGATGGCTACGCCGATTGAACATAATGATACACCTGAAAACCAAAATATACCACTACATATTAGGCAACTAGTAATAAAAAAACGTAGAGCTCGTGCCAAATGGCAAAGGTCCAGAAACCCCCGAGAGAAGACTACCCTAAATAATCTAACCCACCGACTTCACGATGCTATCGAGGAAAACAGAAATGCAACATTCAGTTACTACTTAACTAACCTTTCACCAGTAGACCACTCTATTTGGAAAGCGACTAAAAAGTTCAAAAGACCTACTATCTCAATACCACCTCTAAGAACACCAGATGTAAGTTGGGCTCGCTCTAAAGAAGAACAAGCAAACATCTTCGGCGAACACCTTGTTCAAGTCTTCACGCCAATACCATCAAATGACCCAAACTTCGCAGATATAAAGGAATATCTCAACTCGCCAGGCCAATTATTTCTACCTGTGAGACCAGTTTTCTTGCGGATGTGTTCAGGGAGATAAAACTAACCAATTCATATAAAGCCCCTGACTATGACCTTATAGTACGGAACATATCAAAACACCTCCAAAAAAGCAGTGGTACTCATAAGAACAATATACAACCGAATGCTTGCCATCTCTCACTAACCCACTTACTGGAAATATTCCCAAATTACTATGATTGCCAAGCCTGGGAAACTCCCGTAAGAAACCAGCTCATATCGTTCGATAAGCCTGTTACCCCTTCTATCTAAACTATTCGAACGTCTACTGTTATACAGAATTAAGGAAATAACACCAATAGACGAGCTAATTCTCCTGCACCAGTTTGGCTTCCACGAAGGATATTCTACCATCCAGCAATGTCATAGAATAGTCAACTATATCAAAGAAAACCTGGGAAGCAAATGTGCGCCTCGGTGTTCCTAGATATACAGCAAGCCTTTGATAAGGTTTGGCACTTCAGGTTAGGTTTTGCGTCAGTTTGTGCCAAAACTGACGGAAAACCTAACCTGCTAACCTCGAATTTGACATAGACTTACACTGCCACCAACAGATTATTCATGAAACAAGTATTTCAAAGCCAAGCTTGATTTCACTTTCGTTTGCTCACATGTTATAAAAGCTAGAGCTCGATTAAGATTTTCCTCTAGCTTGCACGATATAAAATTTGATAATCCCACTAGAATCAGGCGGGGAATTTTCAGTTAATTCTGAACAAAATTATAAATGTATTGAAGATCAGAATTTATTTCTTGCACTGCCCTCTGACAATAAGAGCTATAAAAAAAGATATAATTGACTGCCATCTGCACAAGTGTGACTTTAACAAAACTGTAGGTTTTCATGGACACCGATGTATATATTGAAAATAAAAATGGGTTTAGTATGGATCCCTGTGCAACTCCTTGGGATACTAATAATGGAGTTGAGGTAACATTGTCTATTTTAACACGGCGACACCGATATATTTTAAAATTACATTTAACGTACAATGGTTAAGGGTAGCAAAAGCTTTGCTATAGTCAAGTAAAACTAGAATAGTTGTGCAACCTTGATCAGATGCCGTTAAAATGCAATCAGCTACCTTCACCAATGCAGAAGTGCAACTAAATCCTGCTCTAAATCCAACTTGAACTAATGGTAAAAATGCACATGGTCAGTCAACTAATTGTTTATAATTCCTTCAAGCACCTTAGAGAATGTTGGTCGTAGGTGTTTTACTTCCGAATGCTGTTTTATTTTAGGTAAAGGTTTAACAATTGCGTGTTTCCAACACTGAGGGAAAACACCCTCGAATATAGAAAGATTGATGATATGCACAATATACCGAATATTAGTCGAACAACTGGAGGTGCGGGCGGCCACCGCACTTCTTGGAGCATCAGGCTCCGAAACCCGAGAGGAAGGCCATGGACGTTAATGGTCTGTCAAGGCCAAGCCGTAAGTAAGTAAGTAAATAAGTAGTCGAACAACATAGTTTGATCATTTTAATATTTAGATTGTCATCACCTGTGGCACTGGATTTAACGCTCTTTATAATCTTAGTGAGGACATCAAAATCAGCTGTAGTAAAATTTAAATTTAAATGGTAAGTAGCACCATTCTGATAAATTGCCAAGGGAACTTAACACACCATCGCCATTAACATGTGGAATACTGTGTATAAACTAATCATTGATCATGTTAACATTAGGTAGGTGCTTTGGTATTGCAACCTCTTTAATTATACCAAGACCAAGCAGACCCAGTTACTTCCATAGATTCATATTGTTCCGTGTACTGAACACTGAATCAAAATAAGCTTTTCTTCATTTTTTTTTAAGTGAGAGTGGTTACATTACGCAGTAATTTATAGTATTGCCAACATTGGGGTAATCTAGTCTTTCTGAACTTTGCTTTGGCTTTGTTTCTCAAGGAGATGATCAATTTTAAGGTATGTGTTATCCAAGAAGCAAACGGTTTAGTAAATGTGTATATTCTCATAAGGGCCTGTTTGTCAAAGAGTTCTCTTTTGAATAATTTTGAAGTTTCTAAAGGTCCGTACCACATGGTACGCTAATAACACTTATGTAGCAATATCACAATAAAGTAAATCATGGTGAGTTAGTGGAAGTGACTCTGGTTGCCTGATCAATAACTTGAGCTAAATCAAAAGATTAAAAATGTTATCTGCATGTGGTATGCACATGGATATCGAGTTTTCTAATTCAGTTAGACACTGCCAATGGTCACACTGATAAGTATTCTAGTGCCCAAAAGAACTTTATTGCTAGGAATTTGTAGTAAAATCCACTGTACCACCCTTAAACGAGGGGCGAGCACATATAAATGGAGCTCAATGGGGGACCCGATTAAGCTCGATTAGGCTCCATTAGGTACACGTTTGGCACCTAACTTCTAATTTGGTACTGTCAACGTTGAATAATGTTATTAGGTTAGTAAGTACGACGGGTTTAATGAATCTAGCGAACATTATTTTCACGCATCCCTTGTTTGATACTAGATTTATAGCAGTAGTATACTGTTAGGGTTGATTAGTTGTTTTTTAGTGACTTCTTCAGCTAGTATATGCCAGTAGCTAGTTTTATCACTGAGTTTGATTTTTTTTAACATTAAGATTTAATTATATTGTTGGTTATTTATTACTACCATAATGTTCTATATCATTTTGGTTGACTGTGTATGACCTTTTTTATAATTTATATGCGTGAATGCGTGAATTTACTTTTTCCTGCTATCCTACTGCCCCGCTGGGAAACGGACCCGACGCTGGGCAACGGACCCGACGCTGGGTAGAGTCGAACACCTGCAATCGTATCTCAGCCAGTAAAGCGAGTATTTTCCATTGATTTCATCTTATGCGTACCTGACAACACACACCAAGCTTTCCAATACGGGGAGAACTCGTGGTTTATCAGATCGCGCAGATCTAACATTCTGGAAAAAACTGCTGCAAGTTCTTTCCTGATGTAACCTTTTTTAATATGCGAGTATGTGCAACTTCACGGTCCATGGGAAGTCATCCGTTGCCTATCGATCTCCATTTGTGCACTTTTTGATTTTATACTGTAGTTGGAAGATTATACATACCAGTAGTCACATGCACTATTCGAAGATTAGGCGACGATTGTGTGAGTGATAAATAGCTTTATTTTTTAGGAATGGGTTATGTTCGAGGAGGCCTCATCGACGATCGTATCCGCGAACCACCTTAATCTATAGTATTTTAATACCGTTTCATGCTTTTTCGTTCGAATTCCTTTTACGACTTTGCTTGATAAATTCTGTGTGCTCTTATGAAGCCAGACCTTCTTGCTACCCCGACCTAGCACATTTTTCGTGCAATAATTCTTGGGTTTATTTTGCGTTTTCTAACCTGGTTTTAGTAATGACTGTCAGTGTATTAATGTCGGTGCTTCGAATAAATGTATTATTGCTGTCTAAATCTAGCCGCTGGATATTGCCTCCTTAGAACCTATCTTACGTCGCAGCTCGACTGCTCCGCTTGCTTCGACAGAGCGTTCACGGTAAGTTTTTGAACCTGGTCTCTTACCTATTAGATTATTATTGATCATAACAATTAGATAAATTTATTACGTATTCTTAATGCATATGACCTCTCTCCGTGATCCTGTTTGAGCTAGTAGTTTAGAATACAAAAGATATGTGCACTTTCGCTTACTGTTACATTTTTACTCTAAACTAGTCACAACCTATCGACGACGAATTAAGATAAGAAAACGATATATATTTTATATGTTATATATGTTCTAGATAAAATCCTTAAACATCCTATGTTTTCGTGGAGTGCCGTCATCTTTGAAGATGCTAGAAAACGTTCGAAAAATGGTAGTAGTCCACCTAAGTCAAAATACCTACCTAGAGATCTACTAAGATTTCCTTAAAGATCACCCTACCCATATTTTGCTAAGGTACTGAATAGGCAGAACCAATAATGTTATTGATATTTAACATTATCAAACATTTTCTGACCAAAAATGCAATACTCTTGACATCATTTTCCGCTGAGGTGAAGAAGATTCTTGAACATCTAAGCTACGTATAGCTCGTTTCTTGCTAAGTTTAGTTTAGAGAAATTGGAGCGTTATAGCAGCTTATTTTTGTAAATCGTAAAAAATCTTTGCTATCATGCAAAGTTACTTAGAAATCGTTTAAGTTGTTGAGCCTTTGCGATTGCTATTTATAAAACTCTGTTAGAGTTTGACGAGTGAAACGTTTGAAACGCCGAGCACGGGGATGTGCTTGTAAAGCAAAACAGCAGTCTTACTATCAACCCTTCTGTTTGCTAACAGAGCTACCTGCCAAGTCGCACGGTATTTCAATGGATCGGGTCGCTTGATACATTTTATTTTTCGCTTAAAAGCATTCTTGCACTATTGAGTTAAATTAAAAACTATAAACATACGTTAGCATTATTTCTAAAATTATAAACTTTCCCTAAATCACGAGTAACTTCCACCGTTTTATGTTGAAGTGTACTTGCGTGTAAAAACATTCAAATTAAAGTAAATTAAATTAGGAAACATCCCTGAAGTTGCTCCAAAACATAATTTAATTAATTTTGATTCGCAATAGAACCCCCAGCTGAAAATATTTCCTTCCTTTGTTTAAAAATATCATCCTGAATGACAGATTTTCACGCTTGCAAGCAAACTGAAATAATACTGGGGATATGTAGAGCGTCACTGTAATTTAAAAACAGGTGGCAGATTCGCGAAAAACTGACGGTGTAACATATTCGGATGTTCACCAAGGACGACTTCGTTCGTACATTTATACCTTGCAAGTGTGTTATAGCTTATAGTTTCTATTTAGTAATATTTTATGGCGGGTGCATTAAGCTCACGAGTGTTATTTAAAATCCCAGGGATGATTCCTAAAAAGTTCCTTGGGCTAAGTCCTGCTTTTCCTTAGCAACCGCGTTGAGCCCATAACAGAGCTCTTTTTGAGAACTGTTTGAAGTAACAAAAATTTGGTGCGTTTCGTTTGAAACCTTCACCAGTATTATGGGTTTTTATATAAATCCAAGTCTGTTTGAATGTGCGCTCCCTTGATGTGCTATCGGAAACGCATCAGCACGCAACTGTGAGTTGCCATTCGGGCGAATCACCCGAATACAGGTACAAAAATAAGTTGCAGCAATACACATGAATATATGTATGAGATTTGTGTACTTATACCGCTATTGGCGTGGTATTAAGTTAAAGCGGGAATACGAATACCCTCGTAGCCCCGAACGGAGCCCTTCGCCCAAACTAGACAACAGTTGTATTCACGAGGAAGTTCCTCCGCTAATAACTACATGCAACCAAATTACAGCAGTACGTTACCGTCGCTGGACACAAGTTGGGAGCAAACGAGAAAATCATAAGTGAGACGAACCATTTCCCTACGTGAAAATTGGTGAATTCGTGCGGAATAATCCGATTCAGATTGCGTGCGATTAATCTGGAAAATCACGCAAAACTTAAGCGCCTGAAAGGTGAACATGCCAAAACCGTTTTTTATGGCGAGTCCTGCACTCCCCATCCTGTCGGAGCATGATATTTCAGACGAAATTGAAACAAAAATATTTTCTTAGACTTGACATGCATTGTAGTAGGAAATAGTGTTGGGAGATGAGAAAGATTCCTGGCTGGAAAGATTTCTATTTGGAAGTATTTCCGACGGGAAATTTATAATGCATATCCAATGAGACACCACTGAGCGCCATCAATGTGCTCTGTGGTATAATAATTAAAAGCTGGAGATTGTAGGAAACTGATATGCTACTAGAAATTCCATCACACTGACTGACTCAGTACAAAAGAAGGGAGACAGTTAAAATTCAACTCTCGAACATATCAGGGAAACTTAATTTTATTATTGAAAAATGTACAATATAAGATATCATATCCAACATTAATTATTATTATTTATTTAGTGAATAAATATTGTCATATGTTGTATAATTTTTAGAGACTGATCACGGGAGCATTACTTTTCATGTCTTATTTTAGTAATAGGTTAGTTAAGCATTAGGTTAAGTAATTACATAAAATATACTTATTGTCTGTATTAACAGACAGATTGTATAAAAGTGAGTCAATATAAAAAAAAATTATTTGTAACTCTGATAAAAAGAATAGAGGCCGACTACAGAAAATTGAGTTTGCCTCTTGTAAGAGCTATATATGCCCCAGGTAACCACCTTGAATGTAAAAAGCTGTCATACATACATATACAGGGTGTTAGTAAATAAGTGCGACAAAATTAAGGGGGTGATTCTAAATGGAAAAATAATGATATTTTGTTATATAAATATATATTCGCAAATGCTTCGTTTCCGAGCCAAAGTTAGTTAAAGTTGTTCTTAAAAATTTATAATTTTTTTATTGCTCTGAAACCGGTCAAGATATGCAAATGAAGTTTAGTGGGTTTTAAGAGGTACTTATAGCGCATTCTTTGATATGCAATTAAGAATTTTATATTCATCATTGGCGCGCATACGGGTAATGATCCCGATATTTTTATAGAAAAAAATGGTACGCCACTGAGATATTTCAAAATAAAAATTATTTTTGAATTTCTCGTTCAATTTGTGACAAAAAAAGCTTTCTTGTCATTTTTTTGTAGGTAGCGCCATTTTTATGCAAAAAATAAGACATCGGGATCATTACCCGTATGCGCGCCAATGATGAATATAAAATTCTTAATTGCATATCAAAGAATGCGCTATAAGTACCTCTTAAAACCCACTAAACTTCATTTGCATATCTTGACCGGTTTCAGAGCAATAAAAAAATTATAAATTTTTAAGAAAAACTTTAACTAACTGTGGCTCGGAAACGAAGCATTTGCGAATATAAATTTATATAACAAAATATCATTATTTTTCCATGCAGAATCACCCCCTTACTTTTGTCGCACTTATTTACTAACACCCTGTATAATCAGTATAAGGGGTTACAGATTATGTATGTATGTATCCGTATCTGTAATTCCTTATACCGATTATGCATGTATATATGACAGCTTTTTACATTCAAGATTTTATAAAATTTGACGTAATACTTCCAGTATTTTATTGACTAAACGCAACATTGTTTTATTAAGCAATATGGTTTTTCTAGTGCCTGCTAAATGTCATTGCTGGGTAACAATTTTTTGTATGGAAAAACTGTTGAGAACATTTGGCTTAACACCTATTTCGCAATGGTATTATCTCACATCCGACTGTATCTTTTGCATTTACTGCGTCTAGTCTTGGTCCAGGATTGTTACTTGAAGACATCTTTACATAAGGTGTTGAAAACAGGTAGTCTTAGGTTATTTAGTAGAACGGCCTAGGGGCATTTTATCAGAGTAACATTATATAATATAAGCGTGTGTTGTACCTGTGTGACACGTTTTCATCGTCTATAATTGGGAGCGCTTTATCCGCGATCGGCTCTGTCGTCAACGTGCCTTTCATAGAGCAACAATAGCTAAGCACGTTAGGTAGCGTTCTTAGCAGAGCGAGTAAAGCGTCTGATTAGCAAATTAAGTGTGATTCTTACTTTTTCAGTATTTTTAGAATCATTAAGATATTTTTATCTATTTTGTACATAACCTTGAACAATTTTCAACCGTTACTACTCTAGTGAAACGTGTTTTTCTTGCTTTTTATGTAACTGTAACAGTTTTATTTACAATTCAATTTTAAAAGCGCAAAAAATAATTTTAATTAGAAAACGGCTGCAAATGTGGCAAATACTAGCTATTGCATACTTTTTAGTATCTGACATATGATTGAAATATATAGTGATGCCAAGAATATTTGTATTTTAAAAAACGAACGTCTGAATAATGAAACAAAATTTATCATATCAGATTTTAGAATTTTATAATATTTCGACAAAGATTAAGAAAATTTGAGACATATAATAAAGAAATTTAGACAAAAATATAACTAGACAAATGGAAAGAGAACTACTCGTACTGAGGAATTTAGTAAAAAACTGCAGAATATTTCGAAAAGTTAGACAAACAAGTACTTCAAATATTGCTAATTACCCATGCATAAGTCATTACCTCTGATGATGAAGGATGCTGAATATATTGCAATGACCGCTTTAAAGCCTCTAAAATTATGATAGCAATTAATAACATTTCAAGCATTTAAAATATTATTTTGCAAAATATTCTATAAAAGTGCTAGTTTAATTTTTGCAGATTGTATGAATAGCATTGACTTTGAGTTAATAATTTGTAAAACTGGTATTTAAAAAAGTATTAGCCTTGATTGAAACATAAAATGTAATCAGAGCAGGCTTAGAAATAATGAATAACAATGTAAGATGAATTAAAACAAAAGGAGAAGGGGGGAGCGAAGCCAAGCTGTGATGTGTGTTATTTTGGCTTCCCCACAAATAATCCATTTAAAAGCGAATAAATAGAATTTTTTTCTAATTTAGTGTTTTATAATTAGTGCAGTGTTTTTTACGTAGGCTGTAGAAGAGTTGTTTTGATTCGTTGAACCCCTACAGGAGTTTTTAAAAAGTGTTGAATAGTACGTCAAGTAGTACCTAGCTGGTGTTCTTGTGGATATGAACGAGAAAATCTGCTTAAATCAATATAGTACAGTTACCTAGAAACGATGAAGGTCAAAACGTATATATCTTGAATGGACTGCTAATACAACGTAAAAAATTCTATGAGAGCACGACATTCAGGAAAGTATAAATAAAGAGTAAAATTATGGAGAGCCTTGGCGTTTCAGATACGAAACGAAGATAGAACAACACAGAAATAGAACTGAGACTAATAAGAGCAAAAAGAATGATGAGGGATTTAACTTTAATTTTTGAATGCTGATCTAGCAGGATCTACGCAGTTTTCCGAAACTCAAAATTTGCGGAATTGTATGGTAATTCCATTACAAAGATATGTTCTTGACAGAATGGAACCCGTTAGTTGATGGATGCGTTGCAAGAGTCGGATATTAAACCTAAGTTCGCAATTTTAAGGTGACCAGCTGCTCTATGGTCATATGACGCAAATACTACTACATTAAGATGTAACAACAGCCTTGCAGCTGCTTAATGAAAATCGTAATACCGACACCCGGGATCCAGGGCCTTCTAAACATATTGCAATAATCACTCAAAAAATGTCGGCATCCGTGATAGCTTGTTGTCTGGAAAACCAAATTTCGGTGGAACTGACAATGGGTAGCACTTTAAAATAGGTTTTGCTCAATCTATCGGCAGTCACATAGCGTTATATTAGTTGTTTTTCCATTTTTGTACTGGTTTAGAATTGATTATTATTAGTATGCAACTTATAAAACAATGTACGTAAAAAGCAGATAAAACTTGGTCTCATCAAGGTGACTTGAGAATGTTGTACATTGGGACCTATGTAGTTTAAGCAAATATCGATACACCAATTTCAGTAATTCATGTCTGAATAATATGCAAATTAATACAAGGTTTGTAGTTCAGAATGAGTAGAAGAGGCTAGTTGCAAATGAAGTAACCAGAGTGGAGTTACGAAAGCGAAAGAAACACATTTATTCGTAATTGTCAAAATAAGTAAACCGTACTAGATTATAAAGGAGGTCTGTTCCAATCCATCAGTAGTTAATGAACCTACTGAAAGACTAGCTGCTACTGAAAATGCAAAACAGAACTTACATTAACTAAGCTCAAGAAGAGATGAAATTTAGTATTTAAGTTAAGAATATTATCTATTAAAGCTGTTTATGTGTTAAAAAAGTAATGAAATCTGTATATTAGACATAATAATCACCTAAACAGGATTCTTATTAATAAACATGTATTGTGGCTGCCTGACTGCCTACGTATGTCACGCTTTTATCGTTACCAACCAAGTTTGCTATTTTATGTAGTCACCTATCCTTCACAAATAAGGATAGTCCTGCCTGAATGATTAAGCGTCCGACTAAAAGTCAAAGTCTCTCTGAGAGGGTAGATTTACCGACCTCGACATTTTTATTTCATTGGGAATTAATATAATTCACATTACTAAGTCTTTGGTTTCACACTTTTGGCCCTATCAGAAACATTAAGGTATGTTTACCTAGTTTGTATATAATTATGAACATCTGTCAAATATTATTCAATCTGGCAAAAGTTGCTTTTTTGAATGTGCTTTCTTGATTAAAAGCATTTTCGTCTGTAACCTATTTATTTACAAAAAATAAATTTAAAAAATGCAATAATTACCTTAACTAAAAGAATGCCCTCATATGTGGTAGCTTAAAAGCTAGTTTATTATATAATTGTGTTGCTATATTTAAGTGTAGCTATACTAGCGCTTTAATCTAGTAGCCTGCGGTGAGAAAACAATATTTAAACTTGCAAGCTACAATATAGCTTCAGACATATATGTTGTCATCTGAGCTGTTTTAACAATCAGTTAAAATGTAACGTTTTTAAATATTCTCTACATGAAAGCAATGACAATCTGCTAATAACAGTCGTATTTGCACTGTGTTGTTCATTCAAACAACTCAACGCATCAAGCATTTACAAATGTGAAATTATTGCAAGTTAGGTAAAAAGCACCATCCGTGAAAGCAAGGATAACACTAGTGCTTTGCTTATTCGAAAATGTCAAAGAAAATAGACTCCGCGTAGCATTTCAAAATCATAGCCGCCTTGCGCAACTTTATAAGGTGATATGAGAAGTATCTCATTTCAACAGTCGTATTTACTCCCTAGCTCATAACGGACCAGATACTTAATGTTTTCATATCTGAGCAAATAAAAACTGAAATTCTAACTATTTCGCAAGTCGAATTCTAATAAAAACCATAAAATGGTGAAATTGCTTAGACAGCATAATGAAATTGTCACGACTATACAATTCTTCTCAAGGTGTACATGGCATTGATGAATGCTTAACAACTTTTGTAACAGCTCGTTTAGTTTGAAAATAATCATATATAGCAGCAATTTAAGGACTCTGCTGCCATAGAATACAATGGGGAACTAATTAATGACGCTGATACAACTACTAAAGTGTATATTACTAACTTAGCGTGTTTAAAAATGAATGGAGACAAGTTTGCAATAGAACTAATGGTGCTGAAAGACACTAACGATGTCAATTACTTAATTAATCTTTCATCTCAGTCATATCTTCTCCATAGCCACGCAAATTAAATATCTGTACTAGAAAAAAAATATGCTGACCTATCAGTAATTACTTTCATTAATTTTAGTTTATTTTAGTACTAATAGAATTAGGTGGCAAAACAAATATGTTGCAAAGAAAAAAATATTTTGATATTGCGAAAAAGACGTGAAAAGTACTAAGGTTTAACCTCATCTCTGGACCCTTTTCATGTATCTTAGAAGGAAATTGAATTAATACTAAAATCGAGAATGATACTTCTGCACCCTGGAAGATAATCTGGTAGATTGGTAAAGAGGAAAAACATAATAAAGAAGTGACTTTTCATTTCGAAGCGCAATCATAAAACAGCGAAACAATAAATAGAAGCAGATATAAGCAGGGCAGAGCAAAGCTGGAAAACAAAATTACTTGAAAATAAACAAAGAAACAAAGAAAGAAACTACCATAGTTGACTATAATAGACTAACAGGTATGGGAAAGAGCAATCATACTATAAAACTATAAAATTTTATAGCAGTAATGCATAAGATGGGAAACGCATCAACGAATCACTGATATCGAAGAAGCGTTTGACGAAACAAGCTTTGATTCTATTGAAAAGTCTCTTCAACAGCATGGAGTTAAACTGACGTTTAGTGTGTAGATAAGAAACATGCTACAATAGATGGCAGTTGATGTAGATACAGGTAATGCTATGACTAGATGCGCTGCTCAAAGGATCTGTCCTTAATAAGGTATTGTTTGGCCACCGCTATGGGACATAATAGTTGATAGTCTATTACAAAACCTCAATCAAAGTCGCTACCCTGCAAAAAGATACTCGGATGATATAACCATTAACGATACTGCTAACTGGAAAGTTAATCCAGCGAAGTCAAATACCTTGAATTGTATTTGATAATAACAAATTAATTGAACAAAACATTTAGTTTATAAAAAGGCATTCGTAGTCTGCTGGGAGTGTTGCTGAGCAATGTAAAGGTTTTGTCGTTGTCGCGAACGATCACCCTTTGGGCGTGTACTGCTGGTATAAGGCCACTGCTAAGTCATGGAATTCTTATCTAGTAGCTTATAAGCAGGCAGGCTTCCGCAACCTATTGTGTCAGGCAGGTACAATGATTGGAATGCTTCGCTGTGCGCCTAATCCATGCAACAATTATGTGGTCATACTATGCTTAACTCCCCTAGATATTATGATTGAGACGATTGCATTAAGAAATTCCCAGATATTGTATTCCCTGGGGTTGCTTCACAATAAAGGGGTAGGTAGTCGACATCAGTTCATCCTACGTGAGATGATTTTCAAAGAAAACCCTTTCTTGAAATACGGGCATATGGTATATTTCTCAAATTTATCCTTGACTAACCCTATTGTGTGTTAATGGGTACTTAAGTAGTATCCAGACTTGATATATCTGAGCCTTTAGGCATTTCTAGTGCATACACTAGGTTCAGGAATATTTTCTGAATCTCAGGGTAGCTCTTGGAACTTACAGCACCATCTTCCAGGTTGAATTGGTTGCCGTGATGCAAGGAGCTGTGATAATAGCTGAGAAACACATTAGTTGTAATATCATTATAATATCTACCGGCGGCACAGCGACCCTGCTGGTACTGAATAGAGAGGCTAACCGCGTAGACTCCATGGCGCTTACCCTTAAAACAGTTAGCCTATTCCAAATGAATCTGAGCAACACAATGCCACTTTCTGTAATGAAATGTAAGGGTGTAAGGGTGCCCGAAAGTAGCCTCTATGGTGGCTCGTCAAATAAACCAGGGGAGCCTGCCAGCATGAGTGGTGATGAGTTAGTGGGGAAACGCTTGATTTCGTGGCGTTAGCTCATAGAACCATTTGTGAGGAGGTTGATTCAACGCATATGTGAGTAAACTAATCCTGCAATTGGAGATGACGTTGAGCAGGGGTGCGCGAAAGTAGCATTTCTGGAGACTTATCTGATGGTGCTCTGCTAACATGAATACTAGAAGGAATTAATTCCTAGATAGTGGTAAAGTGCTAGATCCCACGGCATCACCCCTAGAAACATTTGTAAGGTGAATGATCTCACGTATGTGACAAAACGACCCCACACGTGGAGATGATGTGGAGTAGGGGTGTGCGAAAGTAGCCTCGCCGGTGACTCATCAAACGAGGCAAGAATAGCCTTGTCGACATAAGTACCACGAGTACGATACGTATAGGATAAACGTTGGACTCTACGGCATGTGCCGCAGGATGGAGCAGAGATGTGGAGTAAAGGTGTTGGCCTCGACCGGTGATTCATCTCTGGGGATCCATGCCAGCACGAGTACTGCGGGCGGTCAGCAATCTAGATACCAGATGAGGATGGATTTGCAATGGCTGTTGTTGGTTCGGCCAAGCTTGGTTAGGGGTCTTGACCTCGGCTGGTCATCTGCGCATTAATCAGCTCGAGCAGTGGCCTGGAGAATCATCAGAGGTAGGATAGGCCTCAAACCGTATCGTCATAACAGGTAGACATCTGTCAATTAACGGGTGTCGCAGTTGTCTATGCTGCCTCATAAGCCCCGGCTAATGGTGACCTTCTAGAGTAGATTTGGAAGACAGATGCCCGAGGTTAAACTGAACCACACGTGGCACTGAATAGAAGCGACGTCAAGACTGACAAACCAGTGTCGAAAAAAACTGGTGGAAATTATAAAAACAACATCGTTTAGGTGAAAGGACTCAACGGGAATAGGGACAATAAATAAGCCAACGATTTTGCGAGAACTCGAAAGTTGCAAACGAGTTATGGCAGCTTTTTAGAGCCTTTCCTAAATAGTCAATCCTGCATTAAACTGTGCCAAAAGAAGTTAAAATGTCATCTGTCCACTGTCGATTCTACAAGCACATGCATGCTATCACACTTATTGACAATCTTGCACGTCGTGGATGTACCTACGACAAGGAGACTGCTGAACAGGTACGCTCTTATTGTCCAGCGTGTATCAGATGATGTATGTTAAACAAATTCTGGCCTGACATGGCTAGTATTAGAAGTATTGTATCCGCTGACATCCTCAAGGTCGTCTGCAGGGTTGTCTCAAGGCTTTAGGTCCAGTGAAGTGTGCGAGCAGTGAACAATGTACTAGGGGCCCTGTGTGGTGGCTGAGTGTAAGTGAGACAAGTCACCTTCAACTGTAAGTTCAGAATCCTGAATCGAAACGATATTCACCTTTGAGCCTGCTATTTTTCAAAAAAATATCATTTTTATTTTTCATTGTAGCAGTTTATAATGGACACCACATGTATACTGAGAGTGAGTCAATACAACGCAAGTATAGGAGCAGAAATATGCAATGGACTCTACTCAGAACTTCCCTAGTAAGTGGAAGTTGTGACAGTAAATATTTTGAAAAATCAAATACAACTACGTGTAAAAATATCTTAAAGCGTCTAAGAATACTGAAACAATAAAAGTAAACATCTGGTAATGCAGATTACATCAATTTTGCAAATAAAAATGTTGCAGACGGAAACACAGCACGATCTCAGCTTCTTCGGAAGGGATTTCAACGGGATGCAAGCAGGCCGCGCGTAGCATGCCCACCGTTCCCATCCTACCACGCGGATCCTTCGGAACTTTGCGACGCAACTACATTAAACACTATGCATTTTTTCGTTGTCTCTTTTCGTCTCTTACAACATTTATCGTGTATCAGTTGGGTCCCATTTTCATCAAGAGTAAAGCCTGAGCCATCTGCAAATTATTAATTACTTTTATTTACTGGCCAGTTAAAGCAAACATAGACAAAGTTTTATTCTTTAAAGGTGCTCACCCTGTATGTATATGCCTGGCCGATAGTCTCTCAATTTGCATGCAAAAAATCGTTTTCCTTCAACAGACAACAGACAGGCAGACAGGTTTTCACAATTCCATCTGTCTGTTTGTCTTTCTGCCTGTTTCCAGTTTAACTCAAGAACTATTTGTAGTAGGAAGATGATATTTTGCATACGGATTGGATGTCTACCTGATATGAAACCGAAAAATTACGTTAAAATATATACGAGTACAAGGTGAGCATCTAAAAAAATAAAATTGTGGTTATTTTTGCATTATGTTAAGGCATATTAGTTAAATAAATGTAATATTTTGCACATAGCTCGGGTATATACCCTTGACGAAAAAGGGTATATGTTGTTCCTAAAATATGCAGGGCAAACACCATAAAAACTATTTTTTTTCGTTTGATATTTTTAAAGTGTTTAGTTTCATGCTTCTACATGTGGGGAAAGTTGTGTGTAAGTCCTTTAAATATTTTGTTTATATTTAATTAAGAATTGTGGGTAAGGTAATACCAAAGGAAGTTTTCCTTTCAGCGCATAAGGCAGCCAGCGAAAGTGTTTAAATATTATTGGATGGTACATTATGTGTTTTTCGAAGGCCTATTGACAATACTTGTGTTATATTTCTCAAGTTAAGGATCAGTTTTTTACCAGCCCCTGACAGGCTGCACGTCAGAGAGAATGAGTTTTCGCTGACACCTACGTAGTTTTAATAACTGTGTTACGATTATAAACCTTGATACTATTAAATGCGTAATTGGTTTTTGAGTAACCACTTTTCACTATTTAGTTTTGATTAATTTTATTGCTTTAACACCTAACGTACCTTATGTTTATTTTATTAACATGTAACCCCCGGAGTCGTTTTGTATTCAGCGACCCAGTTCAACCTTTGTGCCCATTATAAACTAATGCTAACGTTTAACGCCAGGTTCTTTTGAATCGGCGAGGATGGTTTAACTTGCATGGATCCAAGGCGCTGTTATTTTATTTAACTACGTAGGAGCCGTACAAGGTGAGTGAGTTTTATTTAGACTGTGAGTTCAACTGTTTTTTGTTGTTGTGATTGAAGATTGGTGTGCTTTTGTATTTTTCTTCATGCTCTTTCATTTATTAACTTTAAGAGCCATAGCCTGATCCTTGTGCATGGCAACAAATCGCCGAGAGGGTTTGAGCTAGTTCGGATTTTGGTCGACTTTTACTGAAGGGCGGTCCATTGTTTTGAAGAATATATTCACCGAAACTTTATAAATAACAAATTCAGTATCAGTTTTACTATTCGATGAACGCTGTTTTAATGCTCTTTCTGCGCTCTAGCTGTGAAATAATGTAAAGTGAGTTTTGAAAATTGATTTTTGCAAGCTACTTTTGAAAAAGTCTCTTTTAACTTTTTAGACTAAGCGGATTCAAGCAGCAACATAGTAGGCATTAGACCATAAAAAACAAGAAACTCACCGGAGCTTGCGGAAGTCTTAAGCCAGCAATTATTAATTATAAATTCCGCAACGCAACGGTTCGAACACCGTAACGTGCAAGTTCCTGAAAACCTAAGGCAGGTGAGCCATAAAACAAATTTTTAACGATCGCACTTAGTTGTAAGCGATTTGCATATTTACAAATTTTTTATATAGATCGTAAACCGTACAACTCATTCAGGATTTTCCTTCGCCCTTTTTCCACCCCGGATTAGCACGAGGTGTTTTTGCCCATCTCCTCGATTATTTTAGATTAAGTATTCGGAGTAATTTGACTGTTCAAGATATATAACCCCGTGGACACAAAAACTACCGCGAGTTTACATGGGATCCGAATTTTTACTTAGCAATTGCGAGCAAACTTCCTAGCGAGAGTAGAAAAATTTATGATTGCAAAAACGCTCGCCGAGCAGTTCCAGTAGTGCAAGCGAGGGCCCATCATGATCGTAATCTAATTTGCCTTTTGGAATTAAAAATGTATGTCTTAAATTGCTTCACAGGAATAGGCTGAGACCTGAAAACCTACGAAAATATTAAAACCCTGTTGAATAGATGTTCCTGCAGATTCGATTGCGCGCAAGAGCCGTTTAATTTTAATATAGTTTAATGAGCTGCGGCCCAAGGATGTGTTAATTAATTGTAAATCAATTGTTAAATATTGATAAATTTGAAAACATTAAACCTAACTCAAATCGCTTTAGTATTATACAAATAATTATATATAATAAGATGGCGCCTTAATTGCCTTAACTACATTCTATTGTTTTATCATATCATAAGAAAACGTGGTGGCTGGAGAATAAAAAATCCATAATCCTCGTCACTATTACGTTCGGTGTCTAGTAGTAATCCATAAATGTGAACTGCAGACTCAGATTTGGAAAGAAGTGTTCTTATAAAATATTGTTTTAAAAGTCCAATTCACTAAGTGCGTTAGGTAGCAATTGTAACCTTACGAAACTCTTTTTATTTTACTGCAAATTACAGATTAATCTTCAGTCTTAAATTGCCATTAATCTCAATGGAACAGTCGGATTTGTCCTGAATAGTTAATTGCCTTGATTACTGAACTTACTTTCTTTTTGCGCAAGAAAATAGAAATAAATATATCAGTTTATGAGTTAGTGAAACACTTGAAATTGTTTTTTAATTGAAATTGATATCAGCAGAGATGTTTAGATAGATTTCGTTAGAAAAGTTTTGTATTTGAGCGTATGCGGAAGCGATTGCCTTAAATTTGTCAGATACCTTAAAATTTTAATACACGAGTGCAATTCGGATATTTCAACTCTCCCTAAAAATATCTCATCATAACTTTGACACATTTTGTGGACACAGTATTTAAATTGCCATTCTAAGTTTCCAGTTTACTAACCGTAACTCGTTAGTTCTCTAATAAGCTGAATCTTTCCAGACAATGAGTAGTCACGGATGTCGACATTCTCCGATGTATTACCGAGATCTGTTTGCAAGGCCCTAGATTCCGGATGTTGACATTCTTTGATGATCCGTAAGCTGCTGCAAGGCTGTTGATACAGCACCAATAATTATAATTTTCATATATACTTATACGTATACGTTATTGCGAGACGCCTAAAGTCGGGGTGACTGGCAATCCTTTTAGTTAAAACACACTCGGACACGAAGACCAAAGCTACTGTTGCGAGATTAACAAGAACACTTAAGTACAAACACTTGCATTTATTTTTCTGCCGTTTACAGAACACTTAAGTTTAATAGCATTGCTTCTTAACTTTACGTATTTACATCTTCTTATTAACTAACTTAATTCTTAAGTCCATTCTGACCAAGAAAGCTCGGTGGGCGTTTACAAAGTTCCCAGTAACCTATCAGAGCTGGTCTAAATTTTGGACTTTTGGGACGTACATACGTACGTGATAGTTCATAATAGTTCGAATTTTACAAGTTTGAGGCTTTCCCACGGTGAAATGTGGCTTGCTCGGACCCTTCGCAAAATATCGCTATAAAGATTTACAATTCTACTAAAAGCATTTGGTCCCAGCTGCGAATAATTTTTATGATCGAGTTGCAACCGTTGCTTCTTCTGATCACGTACCGGTCATATACATCACTCAATATTTCGGTTTATGAAGTAAACCCTGCATAGACTTACTCTAATCTATTCATGAGATTGCAATATCTCCAGCTTCCCAAGCGAAAGGCACGTTTCTAAACATCCGCTTGTTGTAATTTATATATGACATTTTGCCTACGAATTTCACCTTAAAATATTTATTATACAGATGGCTTACAGCTAACTAAAGTACAGTATATTCCTACATAGTTCATTTCATTAAAGAACGCAAATCGTAACAACGTATAGCTTTAATAAGCCTTTGGGTCCATTGGTTTATATTTTTTCAGCTCTTCCTGTTTAGTATTGTGGTCCACCATTCTCTTATGTCTTCGATATGTTCTATATGCTCTAAGGCCGCCTCCATCCATCTCATTCTTGGTCACCCGACTCCATATTCCGGCCAATTCCCTTCTCATCATGTGCTTTGTATTTTCTTCGTCTCTAAACATCCTAACCATCTCGCTGCATCTCAATGCTTCATTACTTCTTCTTTCGAAGATATCGCCGGTCTTCTTTCCGCCATATATCCTCCTTAGAATTTTTGTTTGCCATGCTTCTACTTTGTTTTGAATATTCTCATTATATATATTTTAAAAGCATATGTGGCTGTAGGTCTTATAACTGTTTAACATCCGTGCAATTATCATTTTTGATTACTTAACCGTACTCGATTTCAGCACTCTTTCCACTTTGCTCAGTTATCAGCTCTCTCAGAAATGTAAAATTAGTCATTCGTTGCACTTGCATACGATTTCCATCTTATAGGTTGGTCATTATGGCTCTCCTTGCAATACTGGTACTCCTACCAACAACCATAGTTAGGCATGTGTACGTTTATATGTAAGTCGCTTTTTCTAGCCACCTTGATTTGCTTTAACTCTGATGGTGTTCGTGCCATAAGTGTTAAATCATCATTATAGACTAAACATGGTTGGCTTTTATTTGTTAGACTTTTAGTAATTGTAGAACCACCATCACGCATAATTTCTTCTAACATCAGGTTATATAATATCGTCCATAGTAGGTCCCCTTGTCTAATACCTCGTCTTCCTTCACAACTCCCTGATTTTTCTCCATTCACCTTAACTTCACCTCGGGTACGCTCCATAGTCAGCGTTATCATTCTTAGTAGCTTTGATGATATTTCTAAACCTTCTATAGCTTCGTATAATAAACTAGAAATTGGACATGTACTTCAATGTTGTGCTCATAGCAGCTAGCAATCTTTTACTTTAGGGTGTACATCTAGTCAATTACGAGTAGTAATCGCCCCTTTTTTAAAACCACACTGATATTCACCAAGTTTATGTCTGACTGCTGTTGTTCCTATTTATGACCAGTAGCGCAGTCCTTCTGTAGTTTTGGCATTCTGTTTGATCTCGTTTCTTATGTACAAAAACTATCACTGTAGCTTTCTGATAATTTCTCCTATTTCAACACTTTTACAAACCTTCTCCTGGCCAACGAGTTTGTACATTCTGTAAGCACATGTGACGTGACCAAAAAACTGTAGGGTGCTGGATAAGCCACTATTCATCAATTGCCTTTTTTCATTTCACTGTCATATTGAACGTTACAGCTTTTGATACGATTCCGTCTTACAGTACCTAAACTGCTTATATATTTTTTTCCAATTTCAGTTATAATAGTAAACTCTATCAACAATTATCACAACTTTATTGTTTTTCTTTACTATTGTACATCTCAAAATTATATGTGAACCCTCTTACATAGCAAAAAACAAACATTTTATAACCCCATTTTCTTGGTTTCTTGATATTACACTATTTAAGGCAGTTGCAACCGGCAGTTAAATACTATATGTTGTAAAGATCTACTGCTTGTTTCAAAATTTTCTGTAGTATGAATGATAATGGCACCGGAAATTATCAGAGGCATAACATACGTAGTTTAAACCCTGAAGGTGATAGTGGTACTGCGTTTCCTTAACATTGAGGATGTCCTGAGTTCGATTCCAGCAGCCGCCTGTTCTTATTTAGAATTTTAGATAGTTTTCTTGAACCAACAAAATACTGTATGTGCTCATGGCACTACGTAGTAACTTGTTGGTATAGTAATCCTAAGTTTTATTTATATACATGTAAACAAATAATTAAAATTTCTAGTCCAAATTATGTTTTATTTCTTAAGTTTTAATATAAGGACATGGTATCTAAACATACTCTAAGCCCTTACAGTTGGTGACCCCATGACGCCGAAACAGCTCTTGAACAGCTCCTTCTACCATTCGACCCTTGCACCCTACAACCCCAGGTTCGTGTCACAATTGCCCTTCTCGGTGGCCCAGGAACATACCGTTCTGGAGCACAACCTGTTAGCGGGCTCCTTACGCGAGTCGCGAGTCCTTACAGTACCCTCTCTGGGGGTAATGCCTAGGCAGTGTTTCTCCACCTTTTCGGGTTTTTATTCCCCTATCCACCCCTCGTTTCTCTCCCTAATCCTGTAATTCCTTCTTTTGACTGAAGTGGGACACAAAGTCCCTATAGCAGCAGTCCCCCCGCCACCGGAATTGAAATACCTTGAACTTTTACTTATATTCTGAAAAGCAGAAAGTGGTTGAACTACTTACGGAAGGGACTGCAGTGGTACGTGATATTGAAAATAGAATGATTATCTGTGTTAGCAGTGTGCAAATAAAAAATGAAATGGTGCGAGGGTATTTACTGTGTTGCTTACAGTACTGGGGAGGTTATCACACAAAGGAGCACCCAAATCAGGTTTCTTAGCAACTCGAAGCAAGTTTCTATGAATTGGTGGCTTTAAAAGGAAACCGTTTGGTAATTGGAAGCTAAATTCTAGATTATCTATTTCACTAATGGAATCTAAAAAATCTTCTTTCCCTTATTTAATCGCTAATACGACCAGGGTGTCCCCAGATGCCTTGACTAGATGATTTAAAGCGTATAGCGGGGCTGAACGTAAACTCGATCGTGTTTGGTTGCATCAAAGCAAGAACATTCTCACTAGCGTCATAGAAAGAGAACAGTTTTTGCCTTTTCTATTTTGTTGCTTTGATGTAACACTATACAATAAAGGACTAATTTAACAGGACTGTGCAAACCTTCATTAAAATATCAACCATTTGCTTTTTCAAATAATGTCCTCATTTATATAGAGTTCATTTTAAATGAAATTCTAAAATTCTACTCAAAATATTCGATCTTCGGTATTCGAGGAACATGTTTAACTGCAAGATATTTGAGAACATGTTTTATTTGCAAAAATATTTGTATCTGTAACTTGTAGTCGAATAACTTTTAGTTGTGTACGGATCGAGCTTTGACATGCAGCATAGACTGATTTATTTTGAATTTTCATGTTTCACAGTTTTTACTTCAGAGCAACCTTGCTTTCGAAAACTGCCATTTTTACACATTTCCTATTTTTGTCGCAACCTTTCAATCAATCGCGACCAAACCAAACTAAAAGTTCTTTGAAAGGTCTCATGACACTACACAGCTTTTGTTAAAACTGTAACCGCTTTGGCCTTAAACGAAAATCGGAAGTTAAGTAAAGTAGAGTATGCCACGCCGAATGCATGCAAACATATCACCCCAAAACAATTTCTTTTAAGGATGATCTTCGCTATTTTGTGTGGACTATTAATGCAAAGAACTGAAAATCTTTCAGGCGAGATCGGTAGTTTTTCCTTATGCGCTACCGTTAGTAGACTTTATCGGCAGTCAGTTTCCTTTGCTTATTCTCTTTACCCGAAGTTGTCGCACATATAGCATGTACATAACATAATGTGATAACAACCATACCATATTGATAGCACCAGTTTAACAAATTACGAAGACTGAGTGTGTCTCTCTGCCAACAGTGTGCCTTATTATTGATAAAGGCCTTGCACCGTCTGATTTTTTTGATTTTATGAAATGGTATTATCAACCACAGAAACATCTTAATTAAAAAAATTTGAAACTGTGAGCAAAACTACTGAATTATTTTTATAAACTCGCAATAAATACAACTTATAAATAGACTGCATATATATTCAATAAAATACACCATAAATATTAATGAAAAAGAAAATAAAGAATAATGTTAATATTTGAGTAGGTTGTTTATTTGCGTTGCAATAACATAAATAAGCAAAAATAGAACGTCTACATAAATTTTTATTTTTAAATGCAGGCTTAATTAACGTATCGAAGAGATTATAAAGGATTTATCTTTTGCTCAAGGCGAGTTAGCAGGTGTAATAATGAATTAAAAACTGAAGAATTTACTGTGTGGGATTCAAGCGTCATAGTGTAGGATTCGTTGTCCTAGCAACCAAGCTCCCTTGGAAGATCCAACTAGAATTACAATGATTTAATAGTTGTTATTGCTGGACACCCTACTTAAAACTAAATGTGGAGCTTCGATATCACTGTTGTAGATTTGAATTAATTACAATTTAATGTATATCACGTCCTTCCAGTGTTAGTTATTATATTAAAATGCACAACAAATAGATATTGTAAAGTTAAACTACTAAATACCTGCCTAATACGGCAGCTTCTGCGGTGAGGCGTTTAGTCAAACAATTTTTAACAAACCTGTTGTGATTTTCCAATAATTCAAGGCTCTACAAGAACTGAGCTGCTAAAATATTTAAAAATTTCGCCCCGAATTTCACACGTTTTTATTATAGCTGGAGTTGTCCTGCCACCCAAATTAAAATTTTACGAAATTCTGAATATTTGATAAAATACAGCGGAAAAGTCATCCCGAAGTTTTGAACATGCCAGGGCGTGTATTTAGAGCAAAGTGTTGTTGAAGTCTTGAGTCATACGTAGTGTGCTATTACAGATTTATACGTCGGAAAGAGTGCCGCTGGGGAAAACTAAACTCGGACCTGTCCTAAATTATAAATTTAATTGATTTACCCCACGGCTGACCTTGCTGGGGCACGTGCAAAGACATTAACAAAGGTTTGTTTATTTTATTGCGGGAGTGTAAGCAAGTACAATAAGAAAAGGCCTTAAAGCAGATGACGCCGAGCATTGTTGAAGCAAAGATTACGGCTTTCCAGAGTTTTCTTTTCTAAATGACATCGTTTCACAAATTCTATCGAAAATTGGATTTATATAATTCCGGAATCACTTTCCAGAACCTCGTTGTTTTCAGGGAACTTGACAAATTTCCTTTCAAAGATAGATACTTTTCATTATATGGAAGCCACTGATAATAATTTGGATTTTGTTTTCAATGGGTTTCTTAACCTAATCCTAGCTAGGGTTAATCATACCGATTAAGTTACGTCCTTCAATAAAGGCAATTCCAGCGTTCACATTATTCAACTTCCTTTGTAATTGTATTCAACAGACAACCTCATAAGTCTGGTATACAGAAAAATTACAAGGTATATTGGATAAGCAAAACTAGTTTATGGTGCTGATACTCGATAATTTAAAGAGTAATCATCCGACATGTAGGTATGTTGTTCAATTCAAAGAAGTTCGGGGTAAAATTGTAATTAAAACAGTTTATCAGAAGAATTACGCCCACAAAGCAACGTGGGCGGAGGCTTTTTCCATGTACATTATTGTAAAATTAAAATAGATTACACACGATTTTAACTTAAGTCCTGAGAGCATAAATTAGTAGTTTTGGTAGTCATAGTAAGCTCCATACATTTTTCAGTTATAGCTTTGCGGAAATACCTATATCTTCTAGCAATATTTTTGTATAGTATTTAGAGATTAATAAATGTAGTTTTCTGACATATCCAATAAAGCATTTACAATCTGCACTCTTTTTAATGTATAAAATATTCAACACTGACTTTGTTCCATTTATTTTTTAAATGATCTAGGATTAATAAACGCTGTTTTTAGCAGTATAACTATAGTAAACAAAATAGTTTTAACTTCCAGTATCCTTTGCCACGCTTCTTTTCAACACGATTTTTCGGATTATCCTTGTTACTCTTTTTGTGAAAGTGTCAAGTGTTCACACGTTTATGTTGTAAATCCCAAAAAACGTTTGGTTATGGCAGAGACACAATAGCAAAATCAATAATATGGCACAACATGAATTTGTTATTTAGTTGAGAAAGCACATAAGGTACTTGAAAAACAGGATTGAAGTAATTTGGAACAATTAATTGCATGGGTTCTAAGACTACAGACGTTAGGCTTGACTGCTTGAAATTATTTTAGCTACCTACTAATTCGTGTATTTTAAAATAAAGCTATTAATTAATATAAATTCCTGAATCAGGAGCTGTTAGATTCCATAAAGAAGTAAAAATCACAATAAAGAAATTGTAGGTAAACGTAATATTAGCTAAGTAAAAAACTGAAAGACAAAGATCATGAACAATTATCAAAAAAATCTGCAAAGCGAAACTTTTCTCCCGCGAATTTGATCAATTTGCAAATTTTAAAAAAATTAGTCCGCTGGGATTCGAACTCCGCGCTCCGAGGCAAATATTTCTAGCCAGTGTTTTGTCCGCCGCTAGAATAACTGAACCACGGGCGTGTGCAAATTGGACAAGTTTCTATTCAGTCCCATTTGTGTTTTTTACCCTGTTTCTGTTAGGTCTCATTTTCGCCAATGATAAAGCCTGAGCTATGTGCAAATCATTACTTTTATCTTTTGGAAATAAAAAAATCCTTGGTCGTTTAAACGAGGGAAGTAAAAATGCATTCCGCTAGGATTCGCACTCCGCGTTCTTCCGCTAAAATAACTGATCCACGGGCGTGCTCGAAGTGGACGAGTTTCTGTTGCGTTATAAAGCACCACACTATTCTGTCCAATTTGCGATGCTCATCTTGTATCTGTTAGGTCTCGTTTTCGCCAGTGTTAAAGCCTTAGCTATATGCAAATTATTACTTGTATCTATTTCTGGAGTAAAGCAAAAATAAAATATTTTATTACATATAATATGCATGCAAAATATCGTTTTCCTCTAACAAGTAGTTTTTGCGTTATACCGCCAACAGACAGACAGACGGAATTGAGACAACCTGTTTTTCGTCATCTGGGAACCTTGAAAGGTGATGATCTGAAGAATTCTCGGAAGGCGATTTTTTCGTTATTACAATACTTCCTTCGTCTTTTAGACGAGCGAAGTAAAAATAAATACATAGGACTTTCACATATTTGTTGTTATAATACCTTCAACAATCAGAACTTTTAGAGTCGTTGTCAGACTTATTGTTCACATTATAAAGATTGTCTGGACCAAAGCCTCATACCTCTAACGCACGTTAACTGCCCCTGGGTGCAAAAGAGTAAATATCTAAAGATTTAGTGTTTGCTTTTGGTAACTACATTAAAAAATGTCCAAGAAGCCACTGATAATTTTTTGTAACCGGTTGATATAAAAACTAGTATACATCGCGCAAGTTCATAATATAGAGTTTTACATTTTGTACTTGGATATTTGATTTTTGCATTAAATTCATAATTTTCAAAATATTTTCAGTTTATTAATTTCAGCAGAAGGTAGAGACGTAGATATTATGTTCGGCATGTAGTATCTGACAAATCCCCCCTCCTACCGGTGGTTCCTGGAAATAGCAACTTGGTGCAATTTATTAATACATGTTTGTACAATTGCTGCTCAGTTTCATCAATAACATGACGCATGTTGTGTTTGTCGTCGTCGATCGACTGGGGATTATTCGCATAGACTCCGTTCTTTACCAAAGCCTAAAGGAGAAATTTTAGAGGCGTGAGATCGTACGATCTTGCCGTCCAACTATTGTCACCATGTTGAAAAATAACGCCGTTAGAAAAATTTTTCCACAATATAACCATTCTTTCTCTTGTCGTGTGATATGTAGTGCCGCATTACTAAAAGAATATATCGTCTAAGTCCATATCCTTTGGACTATAAAAACTTTGTCCGCATGTTGCGATAGCGTTCGTTGGCAGCAACTGTTTTGGAATTCTCGATTTCTCAATTTTAAGTAACAGCCGAAGGGGAGGGCATTCGGCAACTGCATGTCGAACATAATTTTCATGTCCCTACTTTATGCTTAAATGAATATACTGGAAATATTCTGAAAATTATTAATTTTTTGCAAAAAATCACATCCCCAAGTACAAAATGGGACACTCGATACTAGACATAATATTTACAACAGCCTTAACTTGATTCTTAGACCATGAATGAGCAAAAAACAGGAACCTTAATTTAAAAAAAAACAAAATTTGTGCATGTGCAACGACCGTAAACTATTTTCCTCCAAATCGCTTCTACAGTTTATTCGGCAACTTTCTACGTCATTGTGTATATATAGCTTTTGGTAATTTTAGAATTTGCAATTGGCTATATATCCGGTTTCCATTTCTGAAAATTGTTGAGTCGTCACTTTAGTTCCGGTGCCGGAAGGTGAATTTTTTGAAGTTCTGTTTGGATACGTTTTATAAACGAATTTCTCCCAAAAAAGCGTCATTAATAAGTTGCAGATATGGTGATACGATTTAATGAGTTGCTGGGCCCATATGATCGAATCAGGATTTTACAGTATTTGGAGGTAAAACTATCTGTTGACCTGCAAAATGGTAACGTACTGTTATCGCTACTCTACCTTCACGTGTTCTGACGCTTCGTCAGATTTACTTTTAAGCCGTTGTTAAGTAACCCCGATTTTCTCCATGTTATTTTTTGTGGTATCTACCGCGTGTTGGGCTGCACATCGCACGCTCTCAGAAATCGTACCATCTGGTAGCACAGATCTAGTCTGGTCGATGGAGGTTAGGGATATTTTTTATTCCAACTTTTGGTTACCTGAAATGCAGCCGCCGCCCCTGGGTTTTCTGTTTCTATTGAAACCGCGTAGCTCTTCTAATCGCATTTGTTATAGAGGTTACGCATTGTAGATTTTATATCCATTATAAGCTTATGAATAGTAAATATACATCAGTTGTACACCAATTTCATTTGCTTTGTACGTTTTTCGGATGTATGCTGTATTTTCTATTTTTCAATAATAGTAGATGTATAGTCTCGCTGATATATGCGCGCTACATGGCGGTTGGGAAAAGTACTTGTTTCTTTAATGAATAATACTTACTTGTTTTATGTGATTCCGTATATTCGGTGAGGCCTCGACGTGCGACGCAATACGCGAATCATTTAGCGTCTTTCATAACGAAACAGTTCTTGAGCCCTAAGTGATGTTAATTTGAATTAGGTTTTTTTACTTTGGAGGCTTCGGTGAGCCAGTGGTTCCTACGCTTGGGGGCACAGAGAAAATGCGGAGCATTCGGGGGAGATTTTGACTCCCGACCCCAGCGTGCCAGTTTTCCATAGTTTGAGGCATGCTAGTTTAAGTAATGAGCAAGCGGTTCCAAGGGAACGCTAGAAAAGCTTAGCTTCCGTATCATTCAACATAGCGCAGCGGTTTATAGTGGTAATTGAATTCTTTAATACAGGGTGTATCTAAAAGGTAGGTCAAAGTTTCATGTGAGTGTAGTACGTGTAAAAATAAGGCACAAGCTTACACTTGCTTTCAAAACTTCTGCGTACACATTCAAAATCAAGTAACAACGATTTTGCAAAATGTTAGCTGTGTGAACCGGCAATTTTAACATTAGGTTAAAGATGACATTGACAGCATTTAAAGAAATTGTGATCGGTCCCTCAGGACACAAATTCCAGCTTTTATCTACCCCATAATGAGTAGCAACCCTTCTTATGGACCACCCCTCTTCTAATTTGGAAAGCATCAAAACTTTGTCTTGCACTGCCAGTCGAGGCATTTTGACTTCAAAAGTTTAAATGTCAGAGTTGATTAATTACAGCCCTGATTGAAACAGCAAAAAATAGGTGTACGCGAAAGTTTTGAAAACCAGTGTACATGAACCAAATCAACCAAACCGAACTAGAGGGTGTTGCAATTTATGTTTTTGTGATTCTTTCTCAGGAGCCTTGGAAGAGAGTTGCTGACATTTTCAGGATATATATTACTCAAGACGAGGCAACTTTGACTATTACTTCCATTCCAAATCAAAAACTCTTTAATTCTTTAGAACTTTGATTTTTGGTTGTTAATACATTTTAGTTATGGAAATCAGCTTGCTTTTTGCAAGAGCAGTAAATGTGTAAATTCGAAATTACACGTGTGCTCCTAATCCAATCAACATTTTCCAAGAGTACTTTTTGATGAAAAATTAAATGGAGATTAAAAATTAATTAGAAATGTTAATCAGAATTATAAAATATGGCAGGGCGTATCAAGTTCTTGAAAAAGGGGACACTTTGTACGGTTTCAACGCCACAAGAATGTCATATTGAAATAAGAGTAATAGTTAAAGGTGCATAGTCTTGATTAATACTTACCCTATCCATTTCATTAACTTTACCCCAGCCTGCTCAGAGAAAATCGATTCAGAGTTTAAAAAAGTTGTACCCACTGTATTTCGGTAACAGTTTGGTTAACCCGTGGCTATACACGTCTATATTTTGTTTCATATACACAGACAACTTGTCTGCCAGACCAGTACCTTATATTTTTTTTCTGGTAACTGTTTTAAGATTTGTCTTGGCTTAATGTTTATAATGTTTATATAACGTCTTTAGTCTCTAGATTATAATGTTAAGAACATAATGACATAATAAACAAAGTAAAAAAGAAATTATATAGACCTGGAAAAAAAATTCAAATTGCAAGGTTTACTAAAAAAAATATTGTAACTCAATTTAAATCTTTAAAAAAAACTTAAGAATTATTTCTGTGATAAAAATAAACATGCTAACAGAATACATACTAATTTTAGAAATTCTTATTTTCAAGAAAACTACTACTACCTATTTACATCAGTCTTGACACATTTTTTCTGCGCGCTGTAGACAAAGGTTTTTCATATGTAATAAGAAATAAGCCGTTTTTTGTAAATTATTTTCTAAGAAAAGAATCCACATAGCTTTCGTTTTTTCAATTTTATCTCTTGTGCATTTGCTGGATTCAATTGTATTGCGTTTGAATGTCACTATCACGCTCAACATTATTATCGTCACCCTCAAGTTCATCTGAACATTGTAACAAGTTTTTTTTATAATCCAGGTTACCGTACGTTACTGTTCGTTTATATGGATCAGGTTGTGCATCTATTTTGTCATAAAATAAAAAAATATGTAAAAAACGACAAGTATGAAGCTTCATATAGGTAAGAAAGGGGGGCAGCGCTGCTATTCGGCTACCTTGTTTCGGCTACCATCTCAAGATCACCCATATAGCCTTGCAGGCTACACTAGCGGGTAAGCAGACTGTTAGACATGCGGACAGGTAAACAGACAGTTAGACTGGTAGACAGGCAAGCAGACAAACAGACAGACAATTAGACAGGTAGACAGGTAGACAGGCAGGCAGACAGACAGACAAGCAGGCAGGCAGGCAGACAAGCAGGCAGGCAGGCAGGCAGGCAGGCAGACAGACAGACAGACAGACAGACAGACAGACAGACAGACAGACAGACAGACGGACAGACAGACAGACAGACAGACAGACAGACAGGCAGACAGACAGACAGACAGACAGGCAGGCAGGCAGGCAGGCAGGCAGGCAGGCAGACAGACAGACAGACAGACAGACAGACAGACAGACAGACAGACAGACGGACAGACAGACAGACAGACAGACAGGCAGGCAGACAGACAGACATGCAGGCAGGCAGGCAGGCAGACAGACAGACAGGTAGGCAGACAGACAGACAGACAGACAGACAGACAGACAGACAGACAGACAGACAGGCAGATAGACAGACAGGCAGACAGACAGGCATGCAGGCAGACAGACAGACAAGCAGGCAGGCAGGCAGACAGACAGACAGACAGACAGACAGACAGACAGACAGACAGACAGACAGACAGGCAGATAGACAGGCAGACAGACAGACATACATTTTAGCAACCTTGCACATTTTTCATATAGGTACGAAAGTCGGGTTGAGTTGCTTTCAACTACAGCACTTTCAACTACTTTTCAAGGGTATGAGTCCAAAGATATCCGAGTCATGTAGAATATGTCCGAATGTTTGTAGGAGTGGAGCAGGTAGGTAACGAGTAATAAATCAAAACATTCGGATAAGAAACAAACAATTTATTTATATACATGCTCGTCCAACAATATCCACAGTCGTTCGGGAATGTTACGCTTTCGTCCTAGATACACATAGTCTGCCTGCCTGTCTGTCTGTCTGTTTGCCTATCTGTCTGTCTCTCTAACAGTCTGCTTACCCGCTAGTGTAGCCTGCAAGGCTGTATGGGTGACATTGAGATGGTAGCCGAAACAAGGTAGCCGAATAGCAGCGCTGCCCCCCTTTCTTACCTATATGAATGGATTTTCATTTCTAAAACTATGCTTACGGATAAATCGACTAACAATTAAAATGGTTTTATTTACATGTTTAATTCATTTGTCAGCCTCATCACTATATTTTACAATCGCTATCGCGTCTCTGATGGTTTTTATTGAATTCGAACTTAATTCGGTAACGCTGTCTGTCGCAGACATGTTCGAGTGCGTGCAGTTGTAATACTAACTCTTGCAAACAGCCGAGCCGGTCTATTTATTCATCGTCGCAGCTGATAATGGAGGCCATTAACTGCGTCAGCAAAAAATTCTAAACAAAGGCTCCATTCAATTTAGCGGTTGTGCAGATTTTTCTCAAATAATAGGTTTCTTTGTTCAATTTTTACCAGCTTTGCACATTTCTCAAACATGTCTGGACAAGTCTGAAGCTTCAGACAATAACATCCTGTTTATCTGATAATGGAGGTCAGCAAAAATTCCTCCAGACAACAATGGCTTCATTGTCCAATTATCGTGCAGATTTCTCAAACAATGGCTTTCATTGTTGAATTTTTACCAGCTTTGCACATTTTAATCTCCAGACAACAATGGCTTTATTGTCCAATTTCGTGCTGATTTTAAAACAATGGATGTCATTGTTTTATTTACCAGCTTTGCACATTTTAATCTCCAGACAACAATAGCTTTATTGTCCAATTTCGTGCTAATTTTAAAACAATGGATGTCATTGTTCTATTTACTGATAGCAACATCTTGCAAGAATGGACATGTCTGCATTGTCAGACCATGAGTCACATCCGCTTGGGCCTGGATAAGCATAGAAATCTTGTAAAAATTTCAAAATTTGACATTTAGCCCAAAAATTCCCGGAAGTGGCACGTGACCTAGGTAAGGCCAATGACCCCACCCCCACCCGTGAGCTTGGCCTAGGCTAGACCCGTGACCTTGCCCGTCACATGCGAAATGGTCCAGAACGCCTCTAACTACACTACTAATAAATATCAAATTTTATAGCTGCACATGGTTTCCCAGACCAGTCGTCTGCCGTTACTGGTTAAGGGTATAAGTTTGTTTTTGCCTTATATTTACACGTACTACACGCACACAAAACCGTGACCCACCTTTTAGATACACCCTGTATACATATCAGGCGCAGTACCTTGATATAATTAGAAATATGAAGTTTAGCAGTGATTAATCATTTTATTTAGAGTAACAGGAATGGCATTTCTAGGTTATGTATTACTTCAAAACACATATTATTTTAAGAAGCATGAGTCATTTTTGTCAATTAATCTATATTTAAGAACAGTTGTTTGAAAATGCCTGTGATTTTGCGATTGGAAAACCGACCAATGCTCTTTCCATAGTTATTTAACTTTTTCTGTATCGTATATATTGATATGTTCTTAAAATGGCGAGGCATTTAAAATACATTATAATTAACATGCCGCTTAATTATAAATCAAATAAAATGGATATTGAGTCAAATAACACGGTTTTACCATCCATACATTTTATTTTCTATAATGGTATTGGCAGTTCATCAGGAAATTGACTTTTCATTAGCTAAATCAAATATAATTTAGATAGAATCATAGTTATTATCTATTTAAATGTGAATTTATAACCAATGCCAGTTATTTGTCCATTTGTGGTTACAAATGTACGAGGATTGTTCAATAGAAACATGTTTGGATCACGTAGACAAGACTTGGTCATCATGGCACATGCATGAGGTTGTTGAAATTGTTTATTGGCATATTAGTAAGGTGTTTGCCAAATTTCTTTGCAATTGTTTCTTTGTGGCCATTTTTATAGAGCTAGGAATGACGTTTACTATAGAAAATCCATCCAAAGATAGTGTGCATACTGTTATTCAATTTTTAGCCGCCGAAAGACGTCAACCACTAGAAATCCATGAGATAACGAAAACTGCCGATGGTGACTATAATTATTCTCGCATAGTAGTGGTTTAGCAGTGCTGAAAATTTCGACAAGGAAGAGAGTTGACTAAGTTCTTCGCTCATCCAGGACATGTTCGAGTTGCAACTTCTGATGAAAATGTGAAGCGTTTTAAAATTGCTTTACGTGCAAATAGACACATTAAAGTCACATAACTTTCTGAAATGACGAACATCAGTATAGAAAGTGTTCGTTCCATTATTCATACTCCTATTATCACAAAATTCATTAAAGCAATTAGTAAAGGTGCAGCGATTCACTTAGGACGTGGAAGTGTAGACTGTCATTCGAAAATAGTTTCATTCAACAGCAGCAAGGAATTTACCAGCAGGGAATCTGTTGATTAATACAACACTGGGGCTCATACCTTAATATTAAGGGAGATTTTAGACAAAATTGTCTTACTAGATATTATGTTACAGCCTCCAAAAGTGTTTCTATTGAACAATCCTAGTAATTCAAATTATTTGAAAATGATAATTTTTGTAGTAAGTTGTTCTGTTAGTCAGGCATTATCTGTAAAAGTAAATATTATCAGAAAAGATAAAATAGAAGTTTATTAGTAACATATTTATTGCTTAAAAGGGTATGAGCTCGAACAGAGAAGATTTCATCATGTAAGTGTACACCAAATTTATATAAATAAATAACAGATCTGAAAACAAAAGCAGTATGAAAATGAAATAAACTGCTATTTCTAAAAAGTATAGAACTGATTAAATTCAAATTTTAGAAAATTAACAACAAATAAACTTTAAAAATAAAAGTCTTCGAGAAATGATAGTTTACCAAACACTATCAGATTAAAAATTATCTATTACATAATTAAAGATAGCCGTAATGTAGTAGTATAGTATTTATTTTGTATTTTCTGTGTTCTTCTTAAATTAGCTGTCTTCCATTACTGCATCTTTCCATATTTTGTGTACATTAATTGGAGGTTCTCTGTACTCAGTATCCGTTCGTTTATATTTTCTAAAGGTCATAACACATTAAATCGGAATATCCCATTTGGACAGTACATTGGCCCACTTTTAACGTCGTTGTGTGTATCAAGTTGGTTTAATTTTTAGATTCACAATTACCATCCCTGTTTTGACAATTTGGAGTGCACAGCTTTAGAGTAGAGTTGTTTCCGGCTCTATTTTCATTTTTTTCTTCGGATGATGTAAGGTGATAGTAACGGATTTATCCCGCAAATTTGTCAATATTCTGGTGCAAATTTTGTTTTGATGGTTTGGAAAATTACTGCACCCGTCTGATTAAATATGGATTTCATAGTGTTAAGTAGTGAAATTACCCGTGGGCATCTCAAAATTTCAGGTATGAAACTTTATCACTCCATCTTTACTTGATATTGAAACGGGCTTCCGTTTCCCAATTCGTCAGCTCGAAACAATAAAATTAATAACATACTAATAACTAATATTTAGATATGTTTGTTTATTCGTTTATTTAAATTCAAATAAATTAATTCTAAGCGGCAGTGCTGGTGAGAAGTAGAAGTTTGTAGTAGTTAGTTTCAGGTCTAGAACTACAGTGGGTCAATTACCAGAACTTTGTTTCATTGATTATCCGTAACCTCGACTTGGAATTAAAGGTAAAAGTTCACTTGTTCTGAACTAAGCTAACTGGCAGCCGACAGGGCAAATAATTATTTAAATATTAAGGCGTACGCAAAGTCCTGTTTCAATACGACTTGTAACGGTTAGACATTTTATCGGGTTTTTAGACCTTTCTGTTTTCAGAGTAATCTCCCACCCTCTAATATTCGTCAAGTTATGTGCCGCAAATCTGCGAATTTTGAAGCAACCATTCATTACTGTCCTCCATCTATTGGGCAGCAAATTGCAAGCGGGGAAAATCATACCACCTGGTAGTACCAAAACCGTTTTGGCCAACTTTGTCCGTTTTTCGGTGCAAGTGGTCACCACATAGATCGAAACACATTCGCTATAATAGAGTTTACTTATTGTAGAATGTAAATTAATTTTAATTTTGTAACCAGTAAACATGAGTTATTTTCCGGATTTATGATGTATTTTCTGCTTGTCAAGAATAGTAGATGAGTGGTTTGGCTGATAAATTGTTCAAAAGGCGGAAAATGGTAGATGCGTTTATGTGTAGTAAACACGGATTTTTTATTTCGGTCTATTCTTACAAATAATGTTAAAGAACATAATCGCTCAATGTAACTACTCGTTATTAAGAGTTTGGTATAACATCAAAAACTATTATTCAAACTAGAATTGAACTGAGCTAGCAAATGCTCTACTCAATTACAATGAACTGTAGATTGTGGGTAAACATAAGTTTGCATAGACTGAATTTCTTCTTTCCTACTACAACTGATTTAAACTGCCCATTCTATGTATTTGTTTGATTTCTGGTTCTTACACCGCGCTATGAATTTTTTCCTAATTTGTTCTGTAGTTCATTGTTGATATGTGCTGCTGTAAACGTATCCACAATCAGAACGGCTTATACTACAAATCAAGGATCAAGTAGTTACAACCAGGTTTATTATAAAACTCGAACAACTATAAGTCAGTTTTAAGGAAGCGGAAGCTGTTGTGAAACTACAATTCACAGGCCCTGAGCAAATTCTTATTTTGGGCGATACCCCAATCAAGATTAGATTAATTTATCCATGCATGACCGAATACGAGATGGTGGCTTAGCCATAGGCACGCAAAGCTAGCAATGCGATCTACACCTCTCCGTGCTCTGAACCCGGATATTAATTCAAACCTGGCTAGTAAAAATATATTTGCAGGTGTTAGTTATATAATTTTTATTTTCTGCGGCGGTTTCTTACATGACAAGCAGTTTTCTGTTTGCACTGATTCATCCTTTTTCTCTTCAGGGGGCGAAGAAATTAAATCTTTATCTCAATTGGTGCGGGATTGCAAACATAGTTACCCTCAATATTTACTGCTTTGAGAAACCATGAAGCCGTGGTCCTACTATTGGTTTAAGTACATCTACTTGGATAACATATGCCGAGCATACACTATGTTCCATTATTTATTAACTTTCACGGTATGGATGTTGTGTAAATACAAATAACCCAAAGGTGCTTCAACATGTATAAGTAGGACCGCTGGGTGAGCGTCTTGTGTTGGCTTAGTTGGTTTGATGATATGTACATATTTTAATGGACAAACCTTATGAGCAGCAGCAGCATGTGCCTTAATTTGTATAGAAACTATTATGTTACTAAGATAAACTAATGTATCATCGAAACAACAAAATTTCATGTATATCTATATAATAAACTAATTCTCTACAATATAATGTTTCGGCATTAAACCCTAAAGCTTTTGAAATGAATTAATGTGTCACTTAAACTGGACATAATACGTAACGCTTTAAATGAAACGCATTTGTATATCTAATATGCCTTGATGAATTCAGTTTGGATCTTCCGTATGGACAGCTTTCCATTGTCCTTTACCCCTTTGACCTTCCCTTTTTGCGCTGCTCATGCCAAATGGTTTTTAGCACCGCAGCCGCTAGACGGAACAATTTTTATATGTATGATTACCAGAGCACAGGCCAGCCCTGGTAGAAATAATCTTTTAATCCGTTGCCGTCTCGCAGGTCGTAAAAGGGTGAAGGTCCACTGCGGACGAAATAATGTTTTAATCCTTACGCAGACAAAATAACTGCGGACGCCAAGAAACGAAACGCGCATAAAATCCTCCATTACGCTCGCCCAACGTTGGCGTGTGTCGCATTTGCTCATTTTTAATCCCCGGATCGTAATATTTTTGCAAGCAACGGCAACTATTATTAATTTTCTATACGTAATTATAATTATGTTAGAACATTGATATTAAGTTCATTTTATTTTACCACTATAAAATTACTTGGGGATATTTTAGGGGCTCGGTCAGTTACAACTGCAAGGAACAAGCCACATATATGATTTATGTTAAAAATAAATGTAGCTTTCCAGCATAAACCAATGGCTTCATGTTTGTAAATGAACAGTCACAACGTGGGAAAAATTTTAAATATATTCCAATTCACAGTATAGGTGCACAATTCAATTTATATCGAATTGTTTTGAAATATTCAGAGGTAACACCTATCCTGAGAAGCTATTGATAAAGAAGAGGTGGTCTAAGCACTTGGTACTATTAGTTATGCATCCTTAGCATTATTCTTTACAGTAATTTATAATCCGAGTACTAACTATCTTTTCTTAAATGCTACTAGTTTATTAGTACAGTCTATACTTCAACTACTCGGAAAGATTTACTTCTAACCTAATATAAGTACATAGTACTCTCGTTTGAATTCTCTAATATTCTTTGACCTTGTATCAATGGCTTGGCCAATTTATAGTTTCAATTATATCACTACACAATTATTCGCACAACCCTAGTTTTCAAATCTTTATCGGTCGAAAAGAAAAGAATAGGATACGAGGGTGTCTCTTTTCTTTATTATCAGTTCTTTGCTTTCATTGTGCCACCACATTTCCTTATTATTTATATGGCATCTTTCTCCTAAAGCTTCTCGAGCTGCTTCCTTAATGATTTTATTGATAAATATTACCTTACGCAATATCCGGTACACTATTATGTATTTATACAGGTCCTTGGTGCTCACCGAATAGAAAAGTTACCCATATCTTAACTGAAAAACACTGTGTCACGCTAATAACAATAGCGAGAAGTCAAAGGGGAGTAGAAGCAAATTTGGACCATTTTATGGTGAGAGTTAATATGAAAGCCAAATATAATATAGTAAAACACAAAAGAAATATAGTAAAAGGAAAAGGAAGTGGATGGTAGAGACTAAAAGCAATTTCCAAAGGAATAATGAAATTACATCAACTTTAGTGAGGCAACGAGTGAGGCAAAAATAGGGAACCAACTAACAGACATAATTAAAACGGAAGAGACTTTACCAAAGAAAAAGAATGATTGGTTTGGTAGTTGCAAAAAAGAGACAGAAAAAAGCAGATTATTTAAAATAAAAATGTGAACTACTGGAAAAGAAAAAGATGCGAAAGAATATAGAATACCAAGAAGGAAAACAAAGAATATAGGCAGGCAAGCTAAGAGACAGTTTAAAGAAACAGAGATCGCAAATATAGAACAGAAATATATAACAAAAAACTAGAAATGGTTACCAAGAACTAAGAAGTAGGAACGAATACAATAACAAAGTAAATGTATGGAAAGATAGAGAAGGAAATTTGATAAGCAATGACTACATAATGATAGAAAGATGAAACCCATACAGTTCCGCGGTAGCGCGAGTGGGTTAGGACACTATTCTTGTCCATAATAATAATGGTGAAGCACTAACACCCCATGAAGGAGCTTGGCCTGCAAGGCGGAAGGTTAGAGCTTCCATATCCTCGCTCTCACACCCGGCTGTCGCGTGTCAAATTCATGACACGTGGTGATGTGGTGAGCACCACGCATTAGACAACCGCATTATTACCCCTTGTTCTTTCGAACTCAGGTTCCCAATTATTTAAAGCGACTGGGTAGGCCGCCCGCCAGGCATCGATCTGGGATTTGAACTCCAGACTTCCGCGCCGTAGTCCGATGCTCTAACCATCAGAGCCACGCTGGCGCGCATTCTTGTCCATACCAATCATTAATAAACGTCCCCAACCACAGTACATGTGCATGGGCTCAAATGATGCTTGCAGACGACAATAAGCGACAGAAAACATTCTTGTAGGTGCTCAGAAACAATTGAATGCTACTTGGCGTAGTTACGCATGACAACGTATTGATAAATAATCTCGGGCGGCTGACTGCCGTTGAAAACAAGTTCGGTGACCTTGGTAACTGTAAAACGCCAACCGTTTGAAGAGGGGTAGTCAAAATGCATAAAATCAAACAAAGCAATTAAAGCGTAACGCTTTTTACCCCTAATAATATGGAAGGAAAACAAAAAGTGGTTGATATGATCAGGAAAATATGATTACTCGAGACGATAGCACGAGAGTGGAAAGATGCTGTGCTGCTGCCTATTTACAGGAAAGGGTACAAATCAGAATGCTGCAACTACGGAAGGATAACACTGTTGGATTCGGTATAAAAAATGGCCGCAGCAATAACAAACAAGTTGAAGACATGTACAGAAAACGTACCAGGAGATTACCAAGTGGTTTCCGAAGAGGTTCATTTGCCACCGACCACATTTTTATAGTTAAAGGTTATTGCCAGTAGCTACGACCGCGATATAGCCATTTACGTAATTTTTCTACAATTTAAGCAAGCGTACGATGAAAGTCTACTGCCAAAGTTGCTGCGGCTAGTGAGAATGACACTGGAAAACACAAAATGCAAAGTCAGAAATAACGGAGAAACGTCGGAAAGTAAGAAAAAGGGTTAGATAAGGTGATACAATGTGGGCAATACTATTCAATATGACCCTCGAAAAGATAATAAGAGACAGTGGCATTGCAACTAGAAGGACCTTCATTAACAAAATTCACCACAGTCTGGCCTACGCCGATTCACATCGTTCCAAAAATGGGTATTGTGTTTATTAAAAACACCATTTCGATGAAAACTGGATTCGTCGGTTCATAAAATAAATGGTAAGTACTGTCTTCCTTCATTTTACACGCAATGGCAAACAATGTTTATTTCGTCCTCTTCCTGATCGTCGTCGCCTATATTTCCATTCAATTCATGTCTCTTATATTTTGTGGCTTTAGAACCTTTCCAAACGAATTGTAGAAATTTAAAAATGTTTTATAATGTGACTGTCTTTTATTGGGATGTCGATTAGCATAAAAATTAATCTGCAGCTCGCCAGCAGTTTTCATTTGATAAATAAAAATAGAGCAACATGTTGGTCTCTATATTTGTAATGCCATCTTTCACTAATTTACACATTAAAGCACATGATCGCGATCACAAACAATTAATAGGTGTTAATTGTCATAAAGAAAATGACATTTGCTTAACAAACACCATTTGTTTTCAAACAAAGTCGCATTGCTCAGCCTACTTTTGATTTAATTTTTACTCCCACGATCTTATTTATCACTCAAAAAAAAAAGAAAAATAGCGTTATCATAAGAATTTAGTAGGATTTCTAATTATCTAAAAATATACAGAATATTCCATTAAAAAAAAATAATTCCAGAGATCGTTCCTCTTTTGTTTTCTAAGTAACATAGTTAGAAAGAGCACAAAACGTTACTTAAATTGCGCATTTGAGCGTATCGGCCTCGAACCGACTTGAATTGAATACCTGCAGTTCCAACCTTCGAATGCTTGGCGGCCTATCGCTCCCATTATGTGGCCCAGTTGCGTAAACTCCCGTAGCGGACAGAGGAAGCTCAACAAGGAAGCTGCGAACAGTGAATCGGTGCAGATGCTTCAGCTACTGAATTCAGTCAGAATTTCGGACTCGGGCAGCTATGTACAGTTCGCTTCACGAGCTGCGTACCTGAGCGATAATTTTCCAACCACCGAGCCGATGTTGATCGAAACCGCATTTGTTCTTAGACTGTTTATATTTGTACCTCTGTTTTGTAAGCTATTGTTCTCGCAAACCGAGTATGTGGAGGTGTGCTATAAATTTGCCAATAATTACCTGAAATTGGCATTACTAATTACCTGAAATTTGTACTAATAATTACCTCAAAGTTGTAATAAATGCTATTTAGTTAGTGACAAGTATACTAAGATATGAGCATTTTTTTCTTGTTCTTTGCTACTGATGCCTAGATACATTTGTCGTTAGTTAAAAGATTCGTTGGATCCCTTTTTGACTTTTACTTAATTGTGAGTACTTAAAGAACTGCACCCGTCTCCCTGATTTAGCCGCGGCCGGCAATTATATCCACGTTTTCATTGATGTTACAATTTTGAGATATTTAGCAGACGAACCGAATTTGAAAGCTAACAAAGTACATAGGCCAACAAATTTAGATCACAAAAATTTAGATTTACGTTTATATCCTGCGGTATTACCAAATTAAAATACTTTTTCAACGATTTCTCTAACTCCTATTATTTGATTTTCTCTAGTTAAGACAATTCGTAAAATATTTATTTTGAATATTTGTAATTTTGTTTCAATTTGTTGGTAAAATATTCCGTTCTATTGTTCGAAAAGTTCTTTTAAAGCAAAAAAGCTATTTTTTAATTTTTCTCCATTTGGGTCTTCGCTTTTGCTAGCAGAAATTATAAGACTGTTTAACAAGAACTAAAAAATATTATTGATTGCTTTGAAGGCCAATAGCATACTGATTGGTCTGAATTGTGAAAATGTATGCGTTTTTTGCTTGTCCAATATAATGCTTAGTATTGTTTTTAAATATAAATTAATACATTACCCCCATATATCTAAATTAGATATGATTGCTAATTCTTTTAGCTCTTTCGTTAATTTTTGATTATTGCTAAAATTTCATCCGCACGCATTAGGAGAAAATAAAAACTCTATCTCTCCGTCTCTCTCTAAGAATTATGTCGAAGGTAATAGCCTTGCAGATATGTATGTGGTTAAATAAATCGCCATTTGTTTTCAGCATACGTGCCACCAAGTGTTACAGAGTTGGAAATAATACCAATTGGTTATCGCTCAGCCAAAGACAACGTATTGGATTTGTATGGAAAGGGTTTGACAAGTGTCGCAATAGCTACTCTCCTGAACATGATTTCGGGTTTACAAGAACAAAATTTAGTGATTCCTCAACTAAGCAAACACTACGAATAAGAAAATGCAGTTTCCTAAACAGTAATTTTAAGATTGTGTGGATGTGAGACGTGCAAAACGCAAATATTGTTTTTAAAGGTGTAGGTCATTAAAGGTAATATGATTACAAATTTCATTCTTCTATTCTTATTTAAAATCAATGAAACCTGGAAAAGAGTGGATGATCATTACAGACAATTCACAGAATTCGTAATACCTCGAAGAATGTTGACACGTCACTGCACATTATCTGGAAAGTCTGGGCAACCAAGCAGTTAAAACCTTTATAAATTTCGATATAACAGATAATGGGCAGCACTATACGAAAGGGTTTGCAAAGTTGGGCTATTGTTCACTACATCAGCAATTGTGTTAGCGTTACTATGATTGTCCCTACCGATTTGTAAGTGTATACGTTTGTAGTTTTAAATTAGTTTTGTTAATTTACGTCGTATTTTACTTATTTACGTGTAAATGAAGCAACGAGCTAACACATTGTCATGGCCAGGGCTTATATTTTTCATGCTATATTCATCTGAATTTCTGCGTAATTGCCAATATCAACCTGATGTGTGAATATAAAGGACACTTTAGTCATGCCATTCATTTTACAATGATGCATTTAGAATGTTACAAGTTGATAACCAGCTAATATGATAAATTTTTTGCCTGGGATGTTAATATGCTTTTGTAGAGTACCTACTGCCAAGAATAACGGGCAACATAAGTGATGCATGTCTCTAGGGTAGTGTTGTGTATTGAAATATTATAATTATACACATAGACGTGGGATTATATTTTTAGGGGGGCTATTTCCGAAGCCACGCAAGTGCTTGTACTTACTTCAGCTTGCGGATAATGGTACTTGGTGTGCCACTGTCTTCAGATAGAAAGACGATATCTCAAGTGAGCGAATTAAATGATGAATTTCTTTATTATTTGATTATTATGCTTTGTGGTAGAGAAATTGTTATTAATTTTATATTTATATTCGAGCAAATTAAGCGCTCAAATAACCTCACAAGTTTCAGTCTAGTAAATGAATTTTAATCACATTTCTGTTGAAACACCAGTTGGGATAACGCACTATGAACTGCAATACAAACGAAAATCCACTTTTAGCATATCAGTACAATTTCGAGAACTGAATTTTAGGAGAAGTTGCCATATCTTTAAGTACAACAATTTCCAAATTAAAAACAACTGTTCTTGTAGATTAATAAAAGTTAACATTTAAGTATGGTTGTATCTTTTTGACTTACAATTGCGTTGGATGCTGTAAAAAGCGTGTTATATCAAAACGTTATTATTTTAGTGCAATTTCATGCTTTGCTGGCCGACCCCAAAGCTTCAACCAGAACTTTCTTCAGCCCCTTGCGAGGAATAAAGAAGGCGATTTGTGTACCTTTCCCTATTGTCGAATGCTGCATAATAGACAGTGCCCCTTAATTAGCGATTGCGTTAATTATTTAGGTTTTGAGGTATAAAGGACGGTCCCCCGAAGAAGCTGCGAAGGGCAGAGATGTAGGCTCTAAAGGAAATTCAATATCAGAGGGCATTTCGTTATTTACGGCATTCCGGGGTTGGAATCGGCGTATTAATGGATGCAACAAACCAGCTGCTGTACGTAATGCTCGCAACAATGTGCAAGTTTGTGGAAGTAAACCCATGCGTTTCTATTAGCTGAAGTGGAGAGATCTGATTATCTCTATCAAACCCCTTTTGTACTTAACGTCCTGGCACCCATCCTTGAAAAGCTGTTTTGCTATTCCCTATTACTAATCCGTCCCTAAATTAAGACATGAATAGTAAAAGAAGGGGCACCGGAATCTGTTTAGGTTTATTTAAATATCTCCCAGCATTGCTGAGCTTTCGCACCTCAATTAAACCCTATCGGCATCGGCAGGCCGCGTCTAAATACAACCACCTACTTAACGTTTTGGCGAGAATATTTTATGCCGAATAAATGATGGCGCGGATTACGTATGCTGTAGGTGAACATGTAAATAGACGAACGCTTGTTAGGTACCGTAAAATGAGAACCCCGTGCTTGCGTTTGGTAAGCAGTCGAGCAGATAGTCAGATGGAACACCGCAAACCAGCACTTAGGACATTGAATATGCATGTTTATTTGCTAATAATACGTCCGTTTGTATATTTTACGAATCCGCATTTCCTGCTAGAGATCCACTCCGATACACCTGAATCGGGTTTCAGAAACGTCGGGGCATAATTGCGGGCATTACATGGGTCACAGCAAACATTTTGGAAATATTTATGAACTCGCAAACTTCAAGAATAATAAGAAAGTAAGGAAAGATTCGGGGGAATTTCCGCGGCGCGTACGCAGCACCCCGCAAATTTACATCTTTTAACAACATTGTGAGAACCCCTCCTGGCTGCTGAATATCTCAGTTCCTGCCATCACCTCGGGCCCGACCGCAACACTACATCATTACTGCGGAATCGGCAAAGTGCTGGCTCTGCAACTCAGCTAAACTTACGTTTAAATGCACGAAAATATGGGACGATCTTTGGGGGCGCAATCACGGCCGTGCTAATTGTCCCGGTGTTAAGGGATGAGGAGCGGAGAAGAAATTTCGCTGTTTAGAGTTACACGTTTTATGTTAATGGGGAATACATTATCATAACTCTAGCAGGATACAGCTGAGTCCCATTATCATATTTATATATCCGAGTTGGCGGCAATAACCGCCCTCGAAATAATTAGACTAGCATAAACACGGCGAGGTAACAGGTAGCAGTTCGGGGTGATTAATTAAGAGGGATTATCGGCCAATCGCGCACCTCCGCCATAACGAGGAAGAAGTCCCGATAAAAAGGGTCGAAAGTGCGAAGTTTGATGAAATGGGTAAAACACCGCCGAAGATTACTTTGGGGAAGATCGTGCAGGCCAAAGAGTGGCGCTTAATAGACACTGCACCACCTTCATAATCAATCAAATCGCAGTAAATGGGTCGCCAGCAGCGGTAAGGCGCTTGATGAACACGCTATCGGCGCCGAGCGACAATAGACTAACTTGTTGATTACCAAACGGACCCGTTATCCTTCTCCACCCACCAATTTAGTCTCGCCTCCCCGACTGCAAGAGTGTACTAAGATTATCCAACTTGGAAGTTAAATTAAGACGCTCATTTCACCAAAAGAGCTAACATCCGGGAAAATTTTACCCATAGGTAAATGGATTCTCGCGCTGCGAAATGCCGAGTTAGTTAGTAATTTGCGACCTTGGCGCCCGGGATCTCCTGCAAGAATACGCGGAAAGCTGTTAATGAGGTTGAACTGGACACCCGTTAGAGGCTAGCGCAGGCGAAGCTTTCTCCGAATATAAGACGTGTAAAATTTAAAGAAAGGAATCGAAGAGATTCGTTACTAAAAAATCAAATATGCTTTATTGTTTTCGTACAACTTCAAAGACTTTGGACGTTTGAGAATTTAGAGATTGGTAAAATGCAAAGCTTTCCGAATTCCAATAAACCAAAATTAAATACAAGTAATGCAACTTATAGTATTGTGAATGTTAATGTGAACAGGACTACAAGCTTTATATTCTAATTAAAATATTTTACAATTTAAATTTTAAATAAGGAAGTTACAGAGGAAAACGTTTTTATCCCAGCAGGCACACGTATATTTCAAAGACGTAGAAAATACGTTGAAATAGTTGAAAAGCTGCTATTCGTTGAAAATTGAACGTAAAATTCTAGTCAAACAGTTAACGTCTTTTTTGCAATCTAAATTAGACGTTGATTTTTATTCATTCTTCTTACTCTTTGCGTAATTATGTCGTTTATCAGACGTGTTGGTTATGAAGCTTATTGAGCTATATGACGTGGATATGTTTTTGCTTTTAAGTGGTTTTTAGACCAGAAGTTAATGTAAAACGTTAAAATGACGTTAAAAAAAATTTGCAAATTTTAACCTTTTTTGATACGTTAAAATAACGTTAATAGAATGTGCTTTTAAGAATAGCAGTATTCGCTTAATGGCAATATAATATTGATAAGGACGTGTTATTTACGTTTCGACACTGCCTTATTATATTGTTAACTTGGAATGTTTTCTAGCCCAGCAATTAATGTGAAACGTCAACATGACGTTCATAAAAAGAAGAAATATCCAACATGTTTGCATTACGTTAAAATAACGTTAACATAAAATTTCTTTTAGTTTATAAGTCGACTTTGAAAGTCTATATAACGTTATTACAACAACGTGGAAATTACATTCGTGCATTACGTTTTTATGTAATTGATTTTAAGTGCTTTTTAGTCCAGCATTTAATGTAAAACGTAGACATGACGTTTCACTAAATTTAAAAATTTTCACATTATGTTAAAATAACGTTGATATAGAACGCTTTTGGATCAGTAGTCGACTCTTACCGTCGATATGACTATGATATAACAACGTGATAATTACGTTTTTGCATTACGTTTTGGCAACGTTAAACGTTAACATGGCGCTTACAAAAGCATATAAGTGTTATTCTTCTTCAGTAAGCTTGGCAGCAAAAATACATGTACTCTTCACGCTTATTACGACTGAAATCAGGGTTCGTATAATAGTGCCAACCATTTGAAACGCCTTACGCTAGCACATCATAGCCGAATGGTGAAGCCTGCTGACAAGACATTCTTTTTGTCTGGTGATCTAGATTTACTGTTTAGGTCACCATTTGTGTTGCCGACTCAAAACGTTGTATGTTTATTATTCCAGTTTGACATAAGGCTAGCAGAAGATCTTGCATTAAATATATGATTGGTAGTAAGTTCCATGTTCCACTAAACTTAATTTTTTTCACATTTAAGACCACATAACCTTGAAAAACTGGTTGATTTTCGAGACATTTCGACGTTAGTACCTATAACGCTTGGTCCCATGTTATAATTCAACACTAGTTCTGCACACTGGGGATGTATTTAATCAATAAACCGCACCGCAAAGGAACCACTTTTGCGAGGTTGAATAACAGTTCGAATATGAATAAGAATAAAGATCGCATAATTATGTACTCTTCGTCGTCGTATTTCCTCCAGTTTGAGGAGTCGTGATTTACAAAATTATGAGATATCGTTGATGGTCTCTCTCCATTGATGTCTATTTTGTGCTGAGTCTATTGCTTGTTTCAACTGCAGCCCCGTCAGCTGCTTGACTTGATCCGTCCATCTAGTGGGGGACTTTCTTCTAGGCCGCTTTCCTTGTGTCGTTCCTTGTACAGTGTGGCCAAGGTAAAAGAGGTCCCGTGTCCTGTATCATACTGAAAGTGCTATTGAGCGCTCGTGCGGCTTCACGTGATGCCCAGCGGCCATTTTGTGTTAACTGTGTATTGCTCAGTGTTGCGTTGTCACTTGTTAATAACGGTTGTGAATACAGTTCTGCAGATTTAAAATAAAAATATAATATTAATTTACCTTTCTGTATTCACACGGGACCTCTTTTACCTTGGCCACTCTGTACCACTAATCTGTCAATTTCTCCATCCTTGCTTCTCATTATGTCCGAAGTATTTCAGAATCCTTGCCCTTGATTTTACTGGACAGCCGGTTTTGAATATTCAACTGCTGTAGAATGGACACATTGGTCCGTCTAGCTGACCAGGGAATACGCAACATGCGACGCCAACAGAACATCTCGAAGGCGTCGATTCTACGTCGATCTGCTGCTTTAATTGTCCATGTCTCTGATGCATATGTCAGGATTGGGAACACAATTGATTCCACTAGGCGGATTTTAGTGTTTAGTGTTATTTGTATATCCTTCCATATTATTGGTAGTCTCGTGACCGCTTGTTTTGCCATTTGGACGCATCTTCTTATTTCAGGTTCTGTATGCTCATCATTCGATATTAGAGATCCAAGATATATGAACTGATCTACCACTTCATATCCTGCCAGCTGCTGTATTTCTGGCCTGTTTTGATTCTTTCTGTCAATGATCAGAATCTTGGGTTTTTCTTTATTAATTTATGACTTTCTTGGTCAATCTATTTAGGAATATTTCTAACTCTTGGTATCTGCGGCTATTAAGGTACTATCGTCCGCGTATCGGAGGTTATTTATCTTCTTTTCACTAATTGGGAAACCTCCCAGTCTTCGGTTATTTGTCTTATTATATATTCTCCGTAAATATTGAAAAACAGGGGGGACATTATACAGCCTTGCCTTTACCCCTGCTTCAACTTTCATTCTTTGGGATAACTTTTTATCTACTTTTACCCTGTTGGTGTTGTTCTCATATAGCTTTTTTAGAAGATATATTAGGTGGTTGGGGTTGTCCATCTCCGCTAGTATTCGCCACAGATGTGCCCATTTCACAGAGTCAAAGGCTTTTCTGTAAACTACGAAGCATAAAATCACAGTTTCGTTGTGTTCTCTTGCTTTTTATATTAATTGCTTTAATCTCAGAATTTGTTCTCGAGTTCCTTTTCCTTTGACAAATCCGGTTTGTTCTTCGGGTATTTGGATTTCTAGGTATGTTATCAGACGTTCATTTAATATGTGTGTAAATATTTTGCTGGCATGGGACAATAGGGATATTAATCTGTAGTTGTTGCATTCTTTTCTTGCACCTTTCTTATGGATTGGTATGAAGACAGATTCTGTCCAGTCTTTTGGCCATTCGCCGGTCTCCCATATCTGATTAGACAGTTGATGGAACAGTTTCACCCCAAGATCTCCCATAGCCTATATTCCTTCCGCTGGTATTTCGTCACTGCCTATCGCTTTTTCTTGTTTCAATTTCTTAATTGCCGCTTCAACTTCTCTGTGTAGGATAGGAGGTTCTTTTTTTGTGATTCTTATTTCGCTTGCCTGGCCCGTTTGGTCTTTATCGCTGAAGAGCGTTTCACAATATTTTCTCCATACTTCTAGTATTTTGATTATTTCTGTTTCTACAGTTCCTTCATTTCTAATCATCCAGTTCTTCGGTTTAAGCTGTTGAGTTATAGTTCTTATTATTTTGTATAAGTCTTTCGTTTCGTATTTATCTGCATGTCTTTCTATTTCTGCGCATATGTTTCTTATATAATTATGTTTGTCTTTTATACAAACTTTTTTGATTTCTTTGTTAATATCTGATAGGTTTTGGTCTTGTTCGTCTGTGTTAATGCCCATTCTTTTGAGATTCTTTCGTTTCTCCACTAGTTTTTATGTGCTCTCGTCCATCCAATGTTTCTGCGTTGTCTCATTAATGTTTGGTTGGGCATCTATCACTGCTTTGCTAATACAGCTTTTAATATTTTTCCACGTGTTCTCTGGATTGTTCGGGGGGTTTTCCGTTGTTTGTTCTTCCCACTTTTGTTTCAGAGCTGCTTGGAATTCATCTGCATTGATTACTTTCGTTCGTGTTTGGGGTTTGATGTGGTTTGTGCATCTCATTTTTGCTTTTAGTTCTGCCACCAAGAGTTGGTGGTCAGACCCACATTCAGCTCCTGGGTACGTTCTGGTTGTTTTAATAGATGATCTCCATCGAGTGCGTATCATTATGTAATCGATTTGATTTCGGTACCTATTAGCGGGTGATGTCCAGGTGTATAATTGGCGTATGTGTTGTTGAAACATAGTGTTCATTATGGATAGATTATTCTCGATTGCGAAGTGGAGCAGCCTTTCGCTTCGTTCGTTGTGAACTCCCATTCCATATTTGCCCATCACTTTCCTTAGATGGTTATCTTTACTAGTGTTACCTACTTTAGCATTCATATCGCCTGTTATTATTACCATCTCCCTGTTTGGAATTTGATTTAGAATTGTTTCTATTTCTTCATGTAATTGGTCTATCACGTTATCTTCCGATTCCGCAGTGGGGGCATATACCTGTATAATGTTCAAAATAAAGGGGGCTCTACTGATTTGCATTGTTATTAGTCTGTCGTTGATTGGGTTATAACCAATGACATATTTTCCACAACATTGTGGAATAATTATTGCTACCCCATTTGCGCTTGGTACGCCTCCCGAGTAATATACTATGTTGTCATCTGTTTGGAAGTGGCCATTGCCTTTCCACTTAGTTTCGCTGATTCCTGTTATTGTTAGACCACGTTGGTTTAGTTCTCTTTCGATAATATGTAACTTCCCTGGCATGTTTAATCCGCGGACATTCCAGCATCCTATCTTAATGGTGTTTCTTAGGTTGTTCTTTTGTATTTGTAATTCTTCTGTGTTTTCTGTGCTTTCTTTACTTTTTCTACTTTCTCTGCTTTCTCTCCCATTAACAAAATTTCCGCATTGGTGCCTGGGTATCCGCACTCATGTGGCCGGTATCCAATTTCTCGCTACCTAGCCCGGACTCAGTATAGCGCCGATTGCTAACCGGACCGTCTAGCGAAATATTCTCTTTATTATTTCCGATATCTATATTTGAAAATTATGTACTAAATAGATATAAATAGTTTATGTCTTATGTCTGCAGTAAGACTGAAACAGTCAAACGAAATACGTTGTAAAGTGAATTGCATTAATTCACACCGAGAAAAATATCGCCGAGAGGGAATTTCAGACGATATACCCGCTTGGTACATGCTTATTGTTGTAACGGCACTTGCCTATAAATTCTCGCCTTACTCCTTCCGATTGTTAGAAGAGTTTCGCTTCTGGCGTGGTTTATACGTTGAGTTACCGTGTTTTTCGCTTTTCAGCCTGATGAAGCCCCTTACGAGAGTGGGCGACCTCAATAATGACTCGGTTCAATCCCGGAAGAATTTTGTTACTTAATGACAATAGCCGTGAAATTCTCCGAATCATCTACATACTACCGTTTAATATTTTCCATTTTCCGAAGTTGAGAAGTGAACAAACTACAAATGCTTTGAAGAAAATGATGACTTTGTAACTGATTCTATTCTCGTTAAGATGTATTTAACGCAAAAATAATTAAACAGGTAATCATACCTGTTAAAACGCATCATTGTGGCTATTCAGACTTATGGGAACGTGACAACGAACCACTTTTACAGGTTCGTGAGTCAGAGGATGTTTCTCCTACCGAGCCAGCTTCCTCCCTCTTCCATTAAATAAAAAGTTGTAGAAGCCGGTATGTATGCACATTCCTTATGACATGATTCAAATATTTTAACTTCTTCTACTTTACTGTGTTCATTCAGCAGCTGCAGTTGGAAAATATTTTTCGAAAGGTTTCCTTCTTGGTGAACTGAGCTACCCACGAGATCCTAAGCAGACGACGGTAGGTTTGTATATCGAATGCTTCTACTCTCCTCTTCGTGTCTTTCGGCATGGTCGAAGCTTCGACGTCGTCTCGTACAATGAAAAAAACATACCACCTCACCATTCTTGTTAGATCCAGGCCGAGATACCGATCACTTAAAGTGAGGGTAGTTCTGGCTTTCCTGATAGGGCACTCAATTTCTACGGCTTTCTTTACAGCTAAGGTATATGAAATTAGTCACCCGCTTGATCGGTTGCTTGTTCACCATGAAAATTCTAAGCTGCGCAGGAGTGTTACTGTTTTCGTATTTGGTCTTTCTCTTGTTAAGGTTTAGGGCATGTTTTCGACTCGTGTGGTAGACTCTGGTAACAAGTTCTTGCAATCACTTCATGCTGTTTGCCATCAGCACGGTGCCATCGGTTGCTGTTGATGACTTCTCCGTTGACCTCAATGCCATGCTGAACTGCCTTCCTAATTTTTGTTCGAGTAGTGGCGTTTGATATTTTTGTTCAATTTCCCATAGAAACATAAATCAAAGATATATCTAAGATCCTCGTACATTTCCGCTAGTAATTACATGTGTAGTACATGATCCAATTTCTGGAATAGACAGCCTGGTAAAATTAAGTTTAGTAATTCTATTATAAGTAGGCGTTATTTTACAATTTCCTGGGTTAAGTACCTACGCTAAAATTCGAATATTTAATTGCCTATTAATTTGACCATGTGCGAAGTAGTCATATTGGTAGACCCATACGTACTTGACCCGCGTGGCGAGATGGCAGCCAGCTGTGATTTTTTCACTTGATTATTGACTGTACATTCACAATTGTTTTTTTATAACCATTTTTCTACGACTATAATCTGTTTGTTCTGATGAGAAATTACTCTACATAATTTCTTATTTTTGACAATGTGTTGCCGGTATAGAAATCCACTTATGGAACAGAGAATGGTTTTAAAAGTAGCAGTGATATATTAATATTTCATTAGGGAGACACGCCTTTATTTTTCTTCTCCCGAGTTAACGCCTACGACCACATTGTAGTAACGACGATAAACTAAGTAACTTACCCATGAGTCGATCGTAAAGGGTGTTTAATCTAAAATTTGAGTATCCAAGGAAAGCAGAAAGCTCTTAACTAGCTTAATAAACTGGACACCCGTTGGAGGCTAGGGCAAGGCAGGGAAGGAGCTTTCGCCGAATATGCGGAAACCATCGAGAACTAATCCGCGCCTTGCAGAGCACAAACAGGCGTAAACAAATAGCATAAGTGGTTAATCCGGATTTGCAATGGTCCCGCATTTTCATTAAACTCGGCGCAGATTGATGAGGCCTCGGTTTAAGAAAAGTAAGTGTGCGCAAAATGGACTTACGTCCCATGAAATCGCATATTTCAGAAAGCAGCCTTAAAGTCCTAGCCTGTTTGCGCCTTAAAATTAGGATGTTACCCTCATTCTCGTTTACATAATAAGTACGAAGTGCTGCTGTATATAATAGCTCCCTGTATATTTTCATTAACGGAGTATGTAACGCCCTAATTTAGAATAAATATCTACGATAAGTTACATTATTTTCTACCCCATCTAATCTGCGCTAAGACGAAGGCTGGGCCCGTTTGAAGCCAGGATTTGCTGCGTTAATCGTTCGCAGATTGCTGTCACGGCCGCCGAGGAGCACTTGAATTGTTATCAGACTTGCAGTAGATCTTAAGCTTCACACGAGGCCTAAATTTTAAGCTATCTAGTTCATAAAAGCTCATAACATTATGAGGAAGATTAAATTTTCAAACTGTTTGACAGCATTCTACGCTTTAGCATCGCAGTCATTTATATCTCGCTTTATAAAAAGCCATTTTTATACATCGCGATATAAAAATAAAGAATCTTTATAACTCGATAAAAAAGTGAGAATCGCTGAAGCCTTTAACAAAACACTTTTATAGATGTTCTGCCCTAAGCGACACAAAAATATAGCAGATAGGAAGCAAATCATTTACAGCTATGAACTATGCACATTCTCTGTCCGTATAAGCGAATATTGTTATACAGGGTCTTATGGAAATGAGTGCAAATATTTTAATTCGTAATGGAACTGGCTAAACTGAACAACTTTTCCATTTACCATTTTTTCTAAAACTCCCTCAAAATTGAGTTAAAATTCAAAACAGTTTTACTGTAAAAATGCATACCCGCCTATGTAATAGTATTCTAATTCAATCGCACAAAACATAAAAAACCTTCTTTGATATGCAAACCAACAAGAACTGCATAGGTACTGATAAAACCATTTAGTTCACATCTGGTCACCAACGTACCTTCAATTGAGGTAGGTAAGTTATTGACCGCATGTTTTTTGTGCAAGAACTTTGCAGTTTTAATATACCTTGTGTCTTTCACCTTTAACTTAGATTTGCTTACCAAGCGGCTCATCAAATTTAGGGAAGATAAATGATTGAAAAAATTGCGATTAAATGAAAAACGATAAATAGAAAGGTTGTTAATTTTGGTGAGCTCAATCACTGGTTAAAATATTTGCACTCATTTCCATAACACCCTGTATAGTAATTTAGTTGCCTAGTTGAATATCCAGATTTCTAGAAACTGAGAGAAATGCAGAAAACTGCATCAGTGACTATAATACTCCTATTGTTTTATGTTTTATATAAAAAAAAAATTCTAAAAAGTATTACCTAGAAGGTTTTATTAGAATAAAGTATTGTCGGATTATCCTTAAAAAATGGACGGTTATGTGGACATCCATTCGTGCACCTAAATTATGATTGTTGGAAATTTGTACCTTCTTTAAGTATACAAACCTGCAGATGGTTCACATTCAGTGGCTAGCTTAATTCTCCGTATCAAAACTAATAAAAATAAGTATGGGATTTTATTTAATTTTTTCGTAAGGATTAAGGTTCGGTACTAAGAGAACAAATTTGGGCGCCAGCAATTTAAGTTGCAAAGAAAACAACATCAATATCATACAAAAATTGAAATATACACAAGAAAAAGAATAATATTAGACGTGAAATCAAATTTAACTAATTAATATTTACTGAAGGTAAAGTGAAGTTATAGTAATTTGGAGTTGCGACTAAAATAATTATGTGATATAATGTACGACTGAATAAATTTGGGCCGAATAGGATTTAGCTATTAATTTTAGATCGCTCCTCCATTTTTCAATAAGCGGACAAGCTTAAGAACATGAAATAAGCAATGGAACAATAACTTGTTTACTTTTATATTGGCAAAATCCATATAAACTCGTAATTGTGTATCGTCAGATAATAGAAAAATCTGAAATTTAGTTTCATTTACCAGCTCAGTATATAAAAATTCTTGTGTGAAAAATTATTTACTGTATGAATAAAAATCTGTAGTCGCTATACTCATTACAACAAAAGGGAAGCACATTTCTAGAATAGAATGATGGATTATTTAATTACTTTTACACTGGTGTAGTGTCGTCTAAGATAAAATGATTAGAGGTCAATTAGAAATGCAATTTATTAGACCACTTGGATGCTGACAAGGGCCCTCAGTTGTGAGTACTTACAACGTAACTAATAACCATGCCACAACAATTAACCAGCAATTTGCTCTCGCTAGCGTACAGCATCATATTTTGCGATTGTAGTGTAAACCTGATTTACCTACTTGCAAGCACAGCCCATGAGCGGTTAAAACAACACCAGTAATCATGAATGTTCTCTTGGTAGTTAACTAACGGCTTTCCGATCTTGACTATTTGGAAAGCAGGCTCTATACTAAGAAAAGGCTAAATAGACATTTACTTACGTATCAGCAAAATTGTCTACCTTTCTAATAATTCAATATAGACCATGTGGCTGTGTACCACTCGCCAATCACCATAACTGTATCTCATGGATCGACACGAGTTACTTATATCTTTATTTATCAGAAGGTTGTTCATTAACCTTAGATGGTCGGCCCTTAAGCCCGTGAATCTTGCGTCATAAGTGACCCATTTGGAGGCGTTTATACCAAATGTACTTCACCTAGTTTAGGAGTCGATCTAAGCAGAGTATTTTACTTCATACTTTTTTTATCCTTGAGTGTGAAGGTACCACGAGAGGATTTTCCACTGTTTACTTTGATACTCCACAGTTTTAGTAATTTCTCAATCCTATTCAGCCGTAGTTGTAGAAATGTAGAGGTAAGATTAGGGTACTGATGTGACACCATTATGGCGGCTTTGTTTGTGATCCAGGTCCACTTTATGTATGAGATAAAAGACCGGGCCAAGACAGCTGCCTTATGGTACTTTAGATTGCATTGGTAGTACATGAATTTGGGCTTCAACATACTTAACTAACAAGTGTGTAGGTTAAATATAATTTTAACACTGTACAGAAAAAACGGGGTAGGATATTCTTCATTTTAAAGATCAAATTATCATGCCAGATGGTGTTAAAGACCTGTGAGACGTCAAAAAAGATGGAGATAGTATGAGGCGTTTTTCATCCACAAGGTGTTTAATCCTGGTTATAAAGTGTTCCTAAAAAATACCTTTGAGACAACTGCTGGCACAAGGCTGATAGGCCAATATGAACATGGCTCAGGCGAATATTTTTCTGACTTCTATATAAAAATTGTTTGGACTAGTTTCTATTGTGACCCAATCATAGCGATAAAGCTATAAAACGTTTTTATTTCTTTCAGCGGTGGCTCTTTAAGGATTCTTCTTGCCATCATGTTATACCGTGGAGCTTTTGGGGTTGAGATTGTTCAAGAGTACTGACCTGATTTCGGTAACCGTAAGAGATTTAATGGGAAGATCATTTAGTATGGTCCTCAAGTTATTAGAAATTTGGTGCTTCTTCTTCTTCTAGAAGAATTTCTTCTGGAAAAGGTTTGAAGACATTGTAAGATGTTCTGCTAATATGGTTGCTTTTTCTCCATTTCTTCTGGCCCAATCATTATTTGTTCCGACGGGCGAGTCTGTTTCTTGAAGTCTTCTTTTGTTTCCAAAATTTTCCTTAATAGTCTCAGCACATTAATTAGTGTCTTCTTACCCTGTTTTATAAGAGCTGCATACCATGCTGCTTGTATGCCGTTTTGTAAATTCTCAACTGTTTCATTTACATCTTGTAAGGTTGTCAAGGGGATGTTTGTACATAGTCGAAGACTGGATTTTATCAAATGGTATGTTTGTTGAATAAAATAAGTGCATTTGTTTTGATTTATACTTGAGAATACAAACGAACCGGTAGTGGTGAATGACCAAGCGAATTATCTACTTAATATTCGATTTTCATGTTTTGTTTGAATTCTGCATCATAAGGTGCATCTTACACAACTCGTTTTTTACATAAAGAGGACACAAGGTCCTTACAGCAACCCGCCTTCAATTGTGGTATTTGAAATACTTTGAACCGTTTTGCGTGCTAGTATAAACCTTATACACACGTTAATTTGAAAATGCAAACTACTGCGCGGCTTTATCACATTGGCTATTTCCTATCCACTCGAATACCTGCCAATCATCACCAATGCTGTTTATAGTTCTTTAAATAGATATAAATGCATTTTTTATGTTACTGTCGTGTTCAACTTTTATAAGCTGGTAAAATCTCTGCCATGTGGCAGAATAATCGGTAATGGGGAAAACTAGATGCACTATTTTGGTGTATTCATGTGTTTCAGAAAGATTCTTCAACAACTGTGCATTTACAAATATATAGCTGCCGTTTATAATATGTAATTTGATCTGGTATCTTTGGTAATACAAGATTTTGGTGGCAGTCAATGGAAATTAAATTTGGAGATCTCTGTTTAAGGTTGTCCAAAATGGATTGCCTGTTGAGTTGAAAGCTACATTTTAACTTCATCATTTATCGCGTGTTTAATTTTTCCTCTAGCACGTTGAACAAGCATCTACCTGCGGTGCATCAAATTCTATATTAAAGCTGATATTAAACACTACGAAAGTATGTAAGTTTTACTGGTAACTTTAGAGCTGCATCTGAGTTGTACCTACTCCACATTTTTTGTAACACCGTGTTTACTGATTTACAGTAGTACTAGTAATATTTTTCCAACACAGTCGTTTTTGCAGTTGGATGCATTTTTGAGGCGTTGGGGCATTTATTCGTGTTTGCACTTGCACGTTATTCTTTAAGGTAATTATATAAATAGGAAGTAGCTATCTCGCATGCAACTAATCACATTCCAGTCTTTAATTTAAAATTTGAAAATAATAAATTTAGCAGATCAAATTATTTTGAAACTCTTTTAAAACTTCCTTGATCTTCAAGAATGTCATAATCGATCTATGTGACTGTCAAGTCCCAACTAACTATTTGTATTACTGCCATGAAGGAATTTCTTATATAGTGCAACGATACTGAGGCACACCTACTAAAGGTAACAGACATTTTGGGGCAATTATAGCGACGTAATGTACCTAGTAATGCCCTTTTACAAAAGTTAACGTCAAGTCCACCAGTCTGTTGTTAAGTGTATTTTTAGGACCATAAGTGAATCAGTACATGATCTAGTTTGTGAAAAAAGACAGTTTGTGATTATAATGTGAAAACTAATTATAACGAGCGAAATAAGTGGAGCCAAACCGAGAAGCAGTGTTTACTATGTATATGACACAATCCATTGCCCATAAACTCAATACTTGGTTTAAAAAGAGATTTTACCTAAGTGAAGATGAAATTATACTTTTGAAAGACATTCTTTCAACAAAAGCTAGTATATACGTACACGTAAGCAAGATTATACTGGTTTTGCCTTTGGGCTGCTATGGAGTTGTTAATTTAGCATTAAAAATGATCGACAATTCGAATTTCAATTTGTAAAATACATATCTATTAATTTGAAAGGGAAAAGAGCATGTCAAGATCAGACACAGCCTAAGATTGTCATCAATATGATACAGGAAAAACATAAGTACACAAGTTATTATTTTAATTGTTATTGTTGTGGGCCTGTCCTCTTTGAGGAGGTTTTAGGAATTAGACCCCACGGTTACCAAAGCCAGATTGGGAAATAGCAGTGAAAGCAGTTGGAGTTCTTGGGGTTTGAATCCAGATTTCCTGGCCCAGAACCAGAGACCAGTACCACTGAGCCACCTCCATTTTTAATGTAATGTAAATCACAGTACCAGAAATTAATTGGTATTGCAATTCTAAGTAAATGCACATAGTCTCTGAAACCTTTTTGTGGCGTGATATATTTAATGTTCTTGCTATGTATATATCTAGCAAATAATCTAAGCCTACGGAATATATGTAATCATAACCATAACTTTTGAGCTATAAGTTTAAAACAGTGTTTTCTTAATTTATAAGTGCAGTCACGTTACGCTAGACAAATATAGTAAAAATCTCATATGATTACCCGCATAGGGAAAAACAATATCCATAACTTGGGAGGCAGGCGTGCGTCAGATCGCTTAAGGTGCGACTACACTCCTAGCGGGTATGCCCTCAAAACTGCAGATTGTCTACAGCTGTAAATTTCCAAATATTTCACAACATGCATCACTTAACTCATAAAACACATTTAGAATGCCGCTAAACCACAACATATTGCAATAGCTCACCAGGTAAACTATGCCTTAATTCATGTAATGTCTTAAGTATCAAATGATAACTGCTTTTAAATCTAGAGAGCTCTTATTTTCAGGGTGGGTTCATCAAAATCTAGTTTGCTATCAATGATACTTAACGTCAAACTTGACTTTCAAAATTAATCAAACCAGGTAAACTGACAACTGTATCTCACATTGACATTTACTACTATTCAAATCACCTATGTAAGTACTAACTAAACTTTATGTTATCACTTTCAAAATTGACAGTTATTCAAAATGCTTTTTCAACGTAACAAACCTTAATAGCTGCTCATGCTTTCACTGCAAAGACCAATCACTACTGGATCCTGTCATCAATAGATTGCAGCACTCAATGTTTACAATAATAACCCCGAGTATAATTGAAATAAAATTAAATTTGTCAGAAAATAGGTAATAAAGATGCAGGGGTGTGTCGAGAAGAAATGAAATATACTGTATTTTTAAGTTAATTGAATATAAAAAGAACTACGAAAAATAAATTAAATTGTTTATAAAAAGTAAACATGTATTTATAAAAAACAAACTAAATCGTTAATACAAAAGTGCATATGTATTTAAAAAAATATATTAAATTGTTTATAAAAAAGTAGAAATGTATTTAGAAAAAATAAACTAAACTGTTAATAAAAAATCTTTGGTAAATATGTATACACTTTTTTATTAACAATTCAGTTTATTTTTTGTAAATTTGTACTTTTTTATTAACAATTCAATTTGTGTTTGGTAAATACATGTGTAATTTTTTTTATAAACAATTCAATCCAGTTTTAATAAATTTTTATGCACTTCTTTATTAACAAGTCATTTTACTTTTTGTAAATACATGGGTTATTTTTCATAAACAACTTAATTTCTTCTTTGTAGTTACATGTTTTCCACTTTTTTATATTTAATAAATTTAGCACTGTTTGAAGGTTTAGTTGCAAATAGAGTATATTTCATTTCTCCCCTACACACTCCTGTATCTTCCTTATCCATTTTCCAACAAAAATAGTCGAATATCAATTGTGAGGGAAAGAGTTATATTGCTAATAATTTATTTATAATCTAATGTAGGTGAATTAAAATTAAATTTTCTTTTTAATTTGCATTTTTCTAGTTTTCGCAATTTCTTTATCGAAATAAGCTGTTTCTACAGGGTGCTATAATCGACCCACAGTGTTAGATCATCCCTCCTCTATAACCAGCTCTAGAAGCGGTAGTTCAAAATTGGAGCCGTGAACAGCAGGATTACCATAGTTTTGTGTTGAACGTGATAATTATACTATTTAGACAATTCTTATAAAACATCTATAAAATAATGCTTTTTAGAGGTGCGACAGGGCCGTATCAACGTTAGAAACAAACAGTAATTTTTATTAAATGTAATAGTATAAAATATTTTATTTCTTAAAAAAAATACGATTTTGTAACTAAACAACAAAAAGTAAGGAAGATTAATACGTACAGCAGCTGAACAAGTCAGATTAAAAATGAAGTTTTTTCATTTTAAATTTCAATTTCTTCAGTAACTGTACCTTGTATACAGAAAGTTTATTAAGTTTTCTTGTTTATATTTTTCTTGTTTAATTCAAAATTCTAATAACTTCAGGAAATAATATTTTTACATCTTTAGGTCACTCTCTACATTCATCATGGGCAAAAATGGTTTTTCTGCATAGGGTTGCCAAGATTGTGCCAATCTCCGACGAAAAAAATTGAGGGGGGCGGGGTGATAAAATAATTGAAAAATATCGATTTGAAATAGTTTTTTACGTTAGGTATAAACGTATAATTCCAAAAAATATTTTATGTAGTTTAAATGGCTAGCATAATTATCCGCCTTGGAAATTTGCCAATTTTATAAAACAACTTAATATGTATTTCACATTTCATAACACAAAATTTAAAAAAATCTGATTCAACAGGTAAGTGGACTAGTAAGAAATTACATTTGTAAGAAAATAAGTAAAAATATTTTCTAAAATTGTTTTTTTGCCACTTTACGCACTTTCTAACGACTTTTGCTCTGGAGGTTCTAATTAGAAATAATTTTTTTTGCAATCCAAGCAAGTATGCAGCTTTAGTTAACCCGAAGAATTTTATTTCAAGTCCGAAGAATGATCGCCAAACCCGAAGTCTTCCGGTCAAAATGACAGTGTTGGCAATAAGTAATAACTTATGTTAAAATTTGTAGCAATTTTTTGTATTTTTTATTAATTACTATCGATTACTATTTTCGTTCAATAGCAAGACATCAAGACGAAATTCTAAACCATGTCGGCCCAGGGCGGTGACCTCAATCACAGTGTATCTGCTATCAATCTTGTATTGAAAATAAAGTAGTGTAATAAAAAACACTTTTTTTGTCAATATTTAAAGGTTTTCATATTTGTTTAGGCAAATATAGCATTATAGGAAGTATAAATTGAGTTGTACACGTTATAACATTTATCAATATATCGCACTAAAATTTGGTAACTGTATCTGTTTTCTTCTAAGATGTTGCAAAGTGATTCCGGTGTGCTGTTAAATGGCAGAAAGGTTTTGAAGGTAAATATCGATTGATAATATTGAAATATATTATCAAGTTGATGAATTAGGTACCTAGTTATTATCAAAAACTATATAGTTGTGGATAAATTATTGCACTTGACTTGCATATAATGGCTGCATTACACTTGGATGATTTCATCTAATATAGCCTACATTATATGCTTGTTAAGTAAAATAGTATTTTCCGCAACCAAAAGTAATTACTTTTAATACCAACATTTGTCATTGCAGTTGACGTTCCTCTTACTGACACAGAAAGTGTATGTTGCTATGTAACACTTTTATTTCCTAGGATTAAAAGTACTTTTACTTCCATGGAACTAAAAGCAACTTCCATTTGGTCGGCTGTGAATGTAGTTGTCATAATAATTTTTAAATGAGAAACGTCAAAAGTCAATCATCTAAAATTTTGAAGATTTTGTACTTTTCTAGGTTACAGAAAAATAGTATGTATTATTTGGATTAAAAGTGACCCTGTTTGACTTGCAATGTTTGCATTTGCTCGGCTACGGTGCGTTTCGTCTTGCAAATGCAAACATAATTGCTCGTCAAACAAAGTGCCACTTTTAATTCTATTAAAACAATGTACTATTAATCCTAGGAACAAAAACTGTTGCATTGCAAAATACAGTTTTTGTATCAGTAAGACAAACGTCTACTTCAGTGACAGATTTTGGTAGTATTGACTTTAAAGACGGTTGCCGAAAAACATTCTTTTTCAACCTAAAAATATTAGATACTTATGCATTAACAGAGATATAAATATGTTTTTCCCTTGGGTTGACATGTGTTACAGACCGAGGGCTTGAAGCCCTCGGTCTGTAAGTCAACCGAAGGTAAAAAACATGAATATGTCCCATGGTGCATACAATATTTTATTTACTAGCAATATTAATAAAAATAGTATGAAATTTCAAAATGTCATAATGACATTTATAATTAGAATATGTAAGTAATATCAAGGATTTCCTCAATGTATGGTTGCTAAGACTTTGCCTATAGTTACATGGTTACCATGAGTTTGAGGGAGATTTCAATTCAAAAATCCCTTGGGAGTTATCAGTAGCTTTTCATATTTTGTATCTATAATTCGTATTTCATTCTAAGTGTTTCTGTTCAGCTATTAATTATTACGTATAGTAAAAGATTGAGGGCCGGTTGCAGAAAGCAATGTTAAGTCTGGTGTTAGCTAACGCGACGTCAAAGTGAACAAAAACGAATCAAATCTCAAATGCTTATGGTAACTAATACATCAGTAAACAAAATTTGATGCGATTTTGTTCACTTTGACGCGACGTTAGCTAACACCAGACTTATCATTGCTTTCTGCAACCGGCCCTTAGAAATCTACGCTCTAATAATAACCATCCACTGTCATTTGGATTCGTTATTTAACATATTGTAAATTTCGGATAAGCCACTATACTTCGTTGAAATTTCCCGTTATTCGTGCAATGTTTACAACTTTGATTTTGAAGCGACATCTGTCTTACAATGGCTGAACTATATGTGCCCTATTTTTGTGGAAATGTTATCAGGTGTTTACAAAACCGGCACGAATTTCCGACGATTGCAATGAAATATTCGCCCTAAATGACAACCGCTTGAAATTTTTTAGGAACCACGTATTATCAAAAACTAAACGCCAGAAATAGTTCAATGAGGTCTTAAATCAAAGATCAAAAATCGTATCTTCTTGCAAGCTATTTTACAGTTTCTGTTTTCTATTTTGCACAAGTAAATTTTACTATTGAATGGCAGAAATACAAATGAAAGATGGCTACAAAAGCGTCGATATTCTAAATACAATTTTACAGCGCAAGCGAATCTTTTACCATTTATAAAATAGCTTACGATAGTCAGCCAACATTCGTCTTTAAAATGAAGTCTTGTTTAACTTCCTACGACGCCTGTAAATCGATAATACGTGATTCCTATGTATCAATCTGTCCCTATTATTTCAACATAAGCCAAACGCCAGCCTTACACGTATTCTTTTTCTATTGATACATGTTGTACATATTATTTTGCTAGCGGAATGTTCAGTACACAAAAAATTGCCGCATTCAGAGCATGATCTCCTTGATTTTCAGTCTCTTTTTTTGCTGCACATATAGCAACGTCGTTGGTCTCTCTCGGTGGGAGGTGGAGGAACAACAGAGGTATTCAGCTCACATTTACCATATATTGCTTTATAGCTGCATGCACATTTTTAGTGTTACTATAACGGCGACTGATGTGTTATTTTGCTAATTCGATTCCTAGTTCCACGAGAAACTCTCTCTTACCATTGAGTTGATCTTTCTTATACTCAGGTTTGGTTGCCCCAATATCAAAAATATGATAAAATAAGACCATCTGGGTGTTCTTTGCTGTGTGGTATACTTTTGTTCTGTTACATCAATTGCACCTTTGGTGCTGTTATAGTGCAGAATTGTGTACAGATTATATTTCTCAGCTTCTCCGTTTACCTTATCATCAAAATGTTCACTCGAAAGCAAAATAACAACGGCTTTTCTTTGGCACATACGACACAAGCGTTCTATGTTTCTTTATTGCTAAAAAATCACCTTTCGAGATTTCTCCAAATCTTCACGTTTCAGGGTCCCTAGATGACGAAAACAGGTTTTCTCAATTCCGTCTGTCTGTCTGTTTGTCTGTCTGTTGGCGGTATAACTCAAAAACTATTTGTCAGAGGAAGACAACATTTTGTATACACATTATATATCTACCTGGCATAAAACCGAGAACGTTTCAGACAAATATATACAGGGTGAGCACCTTAGAAAATTAAATTTTGTTTATTTTTAATTTAACTTAGCAATAAATACAAGTAATAATTTGTACAGAGCGCAAGTTTTATTCTTACCAAAAATGGGCCCAAATAGATACAGAATAAATGTTGTACGATACAAAAGGGAGCAAAAAATTAGTGCGTTACTTAATACAGCTGTAACGCAGGAATTCGAAGGGTCGTTGCTCCGTAGCGCAGGCAGAATAGCCCGTTCCCTTGCAATATCCTACAAAACGTTGGGACTGCATACGCGGTCCGCCTGCCGTTCGAATTCGACTACCGGTAACTTTGTTTTTATTTAATTAATTTATTAGAAACGTGAAGATATTTTTACTCCTATCTTAATTTGAGTTTTAAAATTATTTAGTGTCACAATGTTGACGGAGTAAAGGTTTCTCAGGCGATGGAAGAAGTTTTGATGGTATGAACGTGTTGTTCTTCCTTAGAGTAGCAGAGTGTGAGGGTTTTGATCACAGCTTATCTGCTAGATCAAGACTGGTAAACAAATTGTAGATCTTTATACCATAGCCTTCATCTAAATGGTCCATGAAATCCAATACTACCGTTTCCCCTTAATTTTCTTTTGGGTTTGTTGCTCCGTTGCCTTGGAAAACAGTTTATGAGATATATAACATTTTTGGTGGTAAAAACAACAAAAATGCATCCTTTCTGAAGATATTCCAAAACTGTATTGTATAAGACCAGGTGCAACCTTGCCCTTATTTGCTGCAGACGGTCTGGTGTTTACATTCGTTAGCTGTTTATTTCATTGTATGTTGCCTCTGATTGAAAAATAACGACACCGTACCTGTCTCTCGCATGCATTTCATCATACGACGTCTGCTCGTTTTTATTAGGTATAATCTCGTGGGTAACGGGATCATCATGGGCAATATAGTGCTCTATTTCTTCATTACTGGCGCCATCCTCCAAAATTTTATAAATTTCGGGATCGTGATCCTCCAAAACCATCCCTATTTTCTTGACGGTGAGATTATTTTCATCTGGAATTTTTATAACGCCACTCATAATGTAACTAAATTCACAACACAAGAAACACGCGATCACAACAAGAGTAAATACAAGAATGGCATTTTGTAGCAATAGAGGTACATTATACATTACCGGACCAAGGATTAGTCTGAAAACTGAAATAGTTGCATCCCCTGAAAATCTTGTAAATTATAGAAATGTAAAATGTTGCGCAATACACACATTTTTAGCAAACTCTTGCTATCAAAAATGATGCAAAGGCACCCTCCTACCTTCAAAAGACGAGGATTGTTGAATAGAAACACGTTTGGAGGCTGTAGCATAATATCTAGTAACACAATTTCAAAGAAATCTCTCTTGATATTAAGGTATGAGTCCCAAAGTTGTATTAATCTACAGATTCCCTGCTGGTAAATTTCTTGCTGCTTTTGACGAAACTATTTTTGAATAGCAATCTGCACTTCCACGTCCGAAGTGAATCGCTGCCCTTTTAGAAATTTTGTGATAATAGGAGCATGAATAATGGAACGAACACTTTCTATACTGATGCTCATTATTTCAGAAAGTTATATGACCTTAATGCGTCTAGTTGCACGTAAAGCAGTTTTCAAACGCCTCATATTTTCATCAGAAGTTGCAACTTGAACATGTCCTGGATGAGCGAGGACTTTAGTCAGCTCTCTTCCTTGTCGAAATTTTCTGCACCGCTAAACCACTAATATGCGAGAATAACTATAGTCACCATCGCAGTTTTTACTGTCTCATGGATTTCTAGTGGCTGATGTCTTTCGGCGGCTAAAAATTGAATAACAGTATGGACATTATCTTTGGAAGCATTTTCTATAGTAAACGCCATTTCCTAGATCTATAAAAATGACCACAAAGAAACAATTGCAAAGAAATTTGGCAGACACCTCAGTAATATGTCAATAAACAATTTCAATAACCTCATGCATGTGCCATGATGACTAAGTCGTGCTTACGTGATCCAAACATGTTTCTATTGAGCAATCCTCGTACAATAATATTTCAATATTCACCACAAAATCAAATTAGATACCACGAAAATCACGTAGATAGCTCAAGAATATGCAACTATACGGCAAACCAACCTGCTCAAATAACTATTTTCAGAAATATGAAGAAAAAGGGCCTTTGGGATAGATTTGCATCCCGCACGGTATTACAGGGGTTAACTTAACAGATTAGTCTGACTATTTTATGGGAGTATAATTTGTGAAAGCAAGTGAGAACCTTTTTAGTACAACGCTCAAATGAATCTAAATTAGATTTTTAAGTGTTTCTGTTGCCCTGCTTTTTGCAAAGTAAAATTTAAAACAACTGCTTTAAGGCAAATAGTGCTTATTCAAGCTTATAAAGAAGACTCGCACTAGAAAAATTTAAAGGCAAAACAACAGGTTGTAGTTGTGGCTCTCTCAATACAATATTAAAAATCCATTATGGCAACTGTAGTAATCTTTTCATGTAAATGAATATAAGCTTTAAATATTTAGGATATGTTGCAACTGGGATGGGAGTTGTAATTTCCTAATGGTTTTGTTGAAAACAGAAGTCCTTGCTGAACTGAAAGTATAGTTCTGTGAACGAGTGTTTTAGTTTTTCACCAAAAAATAAGTTAAGTAAATCAAGTTAGATGGGAGTGAATTACATCTACTTTACGTTTTAAATAAGGTCTTAACCCAGATATACCTGTAGTCATATGTAGGTCAACTTTTCAAAAGTTCTCTCCACTTTATAATTTAATTCTAGTGGCGAAGTCTATTACTAATGTAGCGAGCTGTTTTAGAAATTCTGCGTGACGTGCGTCTGATGTTGCTTTTATCAGTTGCAGTGTTTTCTAAGGTTTTTGTGGAGTACAAAATGGACCACTGTGACGCTCGATTTACAGAGTGGGTGTCTAAACACAATTTCACATAGGATTTATTTCATGAGCATGTTTTATGTTAAAAATCATGTTATATATTCATGTATTATGTTTGAATTATACGTTATGTGTGAATTGTCCAAGTAATATGTATTTAGTTATTAACGTCCTACATATAGGATGTAAGAAAGTTAAAATATGGCGACCAGAATGTGGCAGTTTTTTATTTACAACAGATTTTTATTGTATTTATGAAACTATTCAAAAATAAAGGCATCAGATAATTTGTGTGTTATTTATTTTCAGCGGATTGGCCCTAACTGAAGCTCCCACACTACTAGAAAACAAAAACTTATAATTATATTTCCTCCTGAAAATACTTGCGGAAATATTACAGACGAAGACTCTGGAGATGAGAACATTGTAAACATAAACAATCTACCAGCCAGTCAGCTTAGAGCTCCTGCAGAATTAAGAGTCACTAACAACGAAATTTCCAATCAAGAATATTACGAGGAAGATGATTGTCCACTTGCACAGTTAGCAGCTCGACGTAGTAGCAGTCCCAAAGTCAAGCAAAAGAAAACTGCACCGTATATATGGATCGAAGAACATTTTGATGTAACTGCTGCCACCGAATGGCCAATTTATTAGCCCTTTAGATATTTTTGATAAATTCTTTGATGATGACCTTATCAAACTTTTGTGGAAGAATCAAACAGTTAATATATAATTTTTGCAAAATATTGTGTGCATTATTAAAGTGAATTTATTTAGATATACTGCACAGAAGAACAAAGCCAGCAACATAACTGCTCACGAAGGAAGGTCCTTTTTGGGCGTTCTTATTTTGGGTGGGTATCATCCATTGCCTAGGCGTAGGATGTTTTGGGAACGTGAAAAAGATTGTTATAATGATCTAGTCAGCAACGCGATATCAAGAGATAGTTTTGCTTTTATTATGAGTGATGTCCATTTCGTCAATAACAATAATTTGAACACAAACGACAAATTTGGAAAACTAAGGCCATTGTTTGATCATTTGAATGAAACGTTTCTCAAATTGTTCAAGAAATGCACAGTGTGGACGACGCAATGGTGCCAACTATGGGAGACATATTTGCAAGCAATACATCCATTGAAAACCCATTCGATATGGTTTTAAACTTTGGCTGGGCGGTACTCGCCTGGGTTATGTCTATTAGGTCGAGCCGTATCACAGTACAACGACTCATATTGAAACTCAATATAAGGATCTTGGAGTTGTTTTGGCTTATGCGGATACTCTGAAATCTAAGTGGCCGGATGCTATTTTCCATTTAGACTTCGACAATATTTTTACCTCTTGTTCATTGTTGACAACTTTTTCTGAAAAAATCTCAAAGGGACTGGAACAATTCGAACTAACAGACTTGGAAACAATTTATTCAAGTCCATAGAATGAAATAGAAAATCGGGGAGAGTTTGGAATAATAATAGCACTGTTACAATGTGTTCAAACACAGTAGGTGTACATCCATTACATACTGCCAAATGATTTTTCCCGGTGCGAGAAGAAAAGCGTATATGTTCAGCAACCGCATATGATAAAATTATATAATTCTAACATGGGTGGTGTAGACGTCTGCGACGAAAATATTCGTCTTTACAAAACCGCCATATGAAGTAAAAATTTTTATTTTTGTCTACTTTCTCAGTGCATTGATGTGTCCGTCCACAATACATGTCAAATACGCAAATATAATAAGAGAACTATGCATCATTTGAGATTCAGGCGACAAGTTGCTCTTGGATTATTGGAACATAATAAAAAAATAAAGAACAATCACAAAGGTAGACTTAGCCAACATGAAAATATTCATTATCTGATTCCTCAGAACAAACCAACTAAATGTTACTGTCACACTGTCTTCATATGTTAGTTCCTAGTTTAAAAACATTTTCTTAAAAAATTGTTGGCAAATAGTTCTAGTGCTATCGAATATTTTCACCGATATTTTAATTTTGTACTACCTAAGTGTAGAATTTGTTTGATATCTCCAATAGACAACTCCCTTTTCCGGTTTTGGTACTGTCAAAGGTGCGTGCACGGATTGAATTTACGCCCCCATTTGACAAAGATGCATTCTAATATATATAGAAGGTGTTCCGTTATTTAGTAGTCGAACTCCAGAAGATAAATTTAGGGATAAAATGCTACTATTTGTATAGCTACGGTCAAGGCCGATCAAGTAATTTATTCTTCCAGAGAATTATAATTTGCATTGACGTTTGTGTTTTTCAAATGAAATAAAAGAGGATGTTTTAGTAAAATTGAACGTTGCTATCACGATATTTTATTAGTATCAAGTTTGATGTATAAATTTTTCATGAATTACATATGATATAATTTTCACTGTTTTAGTTCAATCATCGTTCTGTTTTTTAGGAATGACAACATTTTTAAGTTCTTGGAATTTAACAATTTAGAGCATTTTTAAAATAAACTAGGCTTCAAAAAATCAGTAACTGTCGCTGCTCTAAAATTGAGAATTGAATAAAACCTACACGGATTTACTACACCTTCGATAGCACAGACACCAGCGAATGTCTCCATAAAATAGCGGAGGCTTTATTTCCCCTCTGCTACTCCTACGTCTTTTTGATCAACAAAAGGTTGGAGTTAAGTGTTAACAGAGGCAATCCAGAAAGTGGAATGAAAGAATGCGTAAACACTTAAGAGAATCTTCACATTTCTGACGACCCTGCACAAATTTTTAATGGACTTCTAGTATCTCTAACAGCAAACGTTGTTTAAATTAAAAGTTGATACAGCAAAAAGATTTTACCGGGCATGAAGCAACTCGTAATTCTGGGCTTCGATGCAAAAACGACTTATCAGAACTACGTTGGGATCAACTTAAATTTAAATAAATAGTGAAACTAATTAAATGGGGGAAGAAGAAGCGCTTTCAAAATTCTGCTTGACGTAACGCCGGGAAATTATGCAGCTTCAACAAATGGATTTCAAAGGTAGAAATTATGCTTCAAAAATGTGCAACAAGAAACAAATCGATACCAGGAGATGGAAAATTAAAAGCGCAGTTCTAAATTTGAAAGGATAGCAGCTATTATATACTTTTAGTTCTTTTTGCAATTATTTAGCCATTCTTTGAACTTAGATTGCTATTTTCACAGAGACAGAAATTAATAAAACTGTCAGAAACCCCATATTGTTAGTTTATTTTTGAAAGGCATACTCATTTTATCTTTCTACAGATTACGGACAAACAATCAAATGCAACGACGGCTTTCACTCTATTTTATTAGTTTAAGAGGATTTTATAAACTACAGAGAATCGCTGCGGGCGTTCGATTTCTTTGAAACCAAGAAAAATCGAGCTGATGTTATATCATTATAGCTTTTAAAGCAATAATCAGATTATTTTAGCACATTAAACACCACAACAAGCGGTAAAGATCAGTTAGTTGAAAATTACTTATTCAATTTGAAGAAGTCGAATCTGTTTCTATAATGTGTATATATCAACAATTTTATCTCTGTTATACTACTAATAAAAAGCTTGGCTCTTTATCTTTACCTATTCTAAATTAGAAATTTATTTTTTGCTTTGCTCATATTTTATAATTAATTGCGACATCGTTAATGTAAAACCTGAAACAATTGCTTTAGAGAGTAGTTAGTCTGATTTAACCTAGATTACCAAGCAAGTGAAAAGAGTTCCAATTATGGGACAGTAATGATGCGTGGGAAAATTACACTCTGAAATATTCACTACAAATCCGCTTAGTAGCTCCTCCCTAGATGCAATAAAGTATATCCATATGCATATTCAAATATGTAAACGAGATCTGTTTAATTGGGTACATTTAGTGTTGCTATAGTTGCGATTTAAACTTGTTGGGCATTGGTGCTGCCTTATGTCCTGGTAGTGCAACATATTTTGGACTTCGTCAGGACCATATGAAAGAATTTTGCATTACTTTTTATTGCAATTTATCCTGAAATTCGTTTTTTACAAAAATTACTAATATTTTAGTCGTAGTAACAGTGCTTATATTAAGAATTATTATTAAATTTAATTATTTATACTTAACTTCGTGTACCTTATTGGAAACCTAGCTTTGGATAATTTTATATGCATACTGTGATAAGCAGCCAAGACAATTACAGTATCAACGCACCGTGGTACTGTTCAAGACAAGAAAAATCCAGTACATCATTTATGACCCTATAGTGATATTTTTGCGTTTATTACACTTAATACCAGCATTGCAGCGAGTAAAATCTTATCAACCTTCTAATATTTCGGAATGGTGTTAATCAAGTTGTCAAAAAGTCACATGTATATTTAAAGCAACATTTCGAGACAGCTCTCTTTTGCCAACATTCCTTTAATGCATCATCTATATTTTGATTACAGAAAGAGTTGTTACTGCTTTGTGAACTTAATAAGCAAATTCACTCTGGTACTCCTACAGCCGAAGTTATTCGCCCTTATCTATAGTATATTGGATTGTACAGATGCGATAGATATTATTTACCCTTAGACACGTTCTGTAATATTTCCAGCTATTTTACAGCTTTTGGTGTCTTCTTCTCTATTTCTTCTTTTTAGCATAACATATTCTTAATTTAGTCATAAGTAAAATTAGCTTGTTGTTTGGTAGAATTTTAACCGTTTTTGCTATTCTGCAGGAGTACAAAATTCCGATATTTCTTAATTCAAATGCAAAAGGTTATTTCATATTAACTAGCAATAAGGGGTTACATAGCAACGAAAATAAAAGAGAGGTTGGTTAAAATGGAATTACTTTTATTGATCTAATTCAAGTCGGCGGGAAACCAATTCGGTGGTAGTTCATGTCGGTAGTTCATTAAAGTCGGATACAAACTCACATCGATAGCAATCTAAATTGTTGGTAGAGCGCACTCTCTTTGATTTAACCCTTTTCTAAGGGAGCCGAAATATTCCGCAAATCGTTGACTGTCAAATACGCTGGAGAGGTGGTATGACGCGACACTTTTTAATGCAGTCGCTATGGGAAACGGGGGCATCTGCTTTCCTTTACATCTGTTTTGAGAAACGTTTGGTTGACATAGGTTGATATTCAAACAGGTAGTGGTGATTTAAATATGTTCTGATTATGCGGCAGTATTGGAGTATTTAGTCACTTTTATTGTTGCTGGTATACAGTGTTTGAGCTTCTGAGACTGTACTTTTTACTGCGATAGCGCGGAAATATTTGATGGAGGCCGAGTTGGAGCAATGTTTATAGGAAAGTGGACCGGAAGATAAAAATTTTGAACGTGACAGTGACATAATTCTGGCAATAATTTGAGCAATAGATTTGATTCAAAAATTGTTAATTTTTAGCTCACAATTCACTTTTTCTAGAAAGTGTACCTAGGTTATGTGTATTCGAAAATAGGTAATAATCGTTCAATTATAAATTGTTCGAATTTTTTTCTCTCGGGATATATTTGTACTACCACCTGAATGAAGACAATAACCAAATAACAAATTAGACTCAAAACGAAAAATGGACCGACATAGACCCCGAAGAAATGTACTGTTTTCTTGCACTAACCCCTATGTGGTCTCAAATAAAAAAAAATCTGTCAAGGGCTTTACGCAGAACTTCCCTAGTCGACAGTGTGACATTAAATAATTTTAAAAATCAAATTAAGTTAGGAGTACAAATATCTTCACTTTTCTAATAAATTAAATACATTATCAATTAAAAAAAAAGTATCCCGCTGGGGTTTGAACCCGCCGCATCTGCGGCTCTGCAGAATGCTCGATCCTGGCCGAGGTTCCGCAGAGGGTGGAAGTCCGGATGGACGGACAGACAGACAGACAGACAGACAGACTTGACGAAATTGAGAAAACCTCTTTTTCGTCATCCAGTGACCTTGAAACGTGAAGATCTAAAAAAATCTCGGAAGGTGATTTTTTCGTGATTACAATACTTCCTTCGTCTTTCAGACAAGGGAAGTAAAAAATGAAGCTTACTGAATATTGGACTAAGGATTATTGCTTGGCAAATTCCATTGTTTGGTTAACCAAATGAACCAAGGTCACGCGAACTTAGACCTCAATGTGGGCGGGCTCTTTGTGCTACATCCAAGTCAAGTGTGTACATGTGTATTGTGTAGTCTACCTCATAGACCAATATTCAGAGGAAAGGGAAGTTAATCGCATCCCAATGACGAATGGTCACCCGGCACAGTACCAATCCAGTGGGTTGTTGAATAAGGTCTGCCTATTCGCGGAAATATTGCAAGCTTGGCACTCTACCCACTACGCCACCTAGGCGGTTGGTTTTTAATGATATTCATAAATTGTAAATAAAGAAGGAGAATTGTAAAAACCGGCTCATTACTTCTGCCATTAACGCCACCTGTGGGAAGCTGATAGATCTGCATTACTTTTGCACATATTCACTATGGGAAGCGGACGAATTTGCATATTTTTGGTTCCCATTCACTACGGGAAATTTACGATTCCGCAAAGTCAAAATTCCCTAGTCTGGATAACACAGTAGTTAAAACTCCCGTCGTAGCGAAAGGGTTATACCTTCGGTGTGTTTGACTCTTAGGATAAAAACTATTTGAGCTCCTTGGTAACTCATTCTTCGAAGGCACTTAACCGAATATAATACACAAATGCAACATACGCGGAATTTGCTGCTTCTACAAACCTATCAAATTTAATAACAACTTTTGCACATTACTCATGACAAACTGTATTCTCCATCACAATATGGTAAGTGCGGACCAACAACAACGTGCATTACTACAAATGTGGATTTAGATCCGACTCAAATCACCAGCCACTTAAATTTACAACTGACTGGAACTACTACCAACTTTAAGGATTTTGTGAAAAATATATGAAATGCCAAAAATTGAAATACCAACGACTTTGTTTACTACCGACTTGGATTACCACCGATGTGGATTTACATTCGAATGAAGCTGCCACCTACGTAAAGCACCACCACCTAGGTTTATCATCGCCTGGGAATACCTTCAACCGCATCCGAGGGCAGATCTTCTGTGAGCGACCACGAACTTTAATTTATTCCGAAATTAATAACTTGGCAGTTATAATGAAGTAGTCTATGTTATTACATTTTGAAGGTCTTCATATTTCATCATAACATTGTTTTTACTGTAATAATATGTCAGCATTATTTTAGTTTAGCATATGACATATATTGTGCATTTTCACCATGAGACGCGGGTCTACGACCCCTGAAGAATTTAAGCATAAGCAAAAATTATTGTACTCAAATTGTGTAACTATTAGAAGGTTATGTAAAATAGTTGGTTACGTTTAACTACATATACAGGTAGACTCATTTGTCAAATCATCGGCACGGCCCTTGCTGGTCCCCAACTCTACAGCCGAAGACGCAACAATCCAGTGGAGACCTTGAATGCTCGTCCACACATAAAATGTTTATACCGGCGATAATGCTATGCTTCTTAGCAACTAAAACTAATGCCTATCACTTATGCAATGCAAGCAGATCTGTGGTGTTACAGTTCAACCGCAAATTCGTTTCAGGTTGTAGTAAATCCATGTGGTGGCAGTTCGTATCGGTGGTAGTCCACGCCATGGTTATTTTCAATCTGATATAAACTCAGTCGGTAGTAGTCCACATCTTGACACATTAAAATAACACAAAATTGGAAATTAAACCGATCGGTTGTATTTAACGCTATTGTCAGAAAGTCAGAAGAAAATTTTAGTCGATGGCAATACACATAAGTGATACTGCATACAACCCATCACAATATACATCAGTCATAAGATATTATCTACGAAATATTTTGTGATCATAGCAACTTCATATTAGAATTTATATCAATATATTTGCTTTGCACGTTTGTAAAAAAATTGCATGTTGCATGTTGTGATTACTTCACTACATATGTGTATAAACCTTCATTGTAATAGAATAAATTTAATATAATGCAATGCTTCTTCCTGTTTTTAGTAACTTCTTCTTGCTTTTACCGTTAGATTGGACTATATCAACATCTTCCACTGTTTCCACTTCATTGCCATCTGTTTCATTCAGTTTAAGGTATCGCCTTTTTTGTGTCTCAGTTCCATTATTCTATATTGTAACGTCTTTCTGGACCGTCGTTGTTTCCCGGCCTATGGTTTCTATTATTTGCTTCCTTATTAGTTACGTGTTTACTCTTACATGTTTGTTTTCATTTGTAACTGCTTTAATTTTTAGTACAGTTGTGTCACCTTACTTGTTTTGTTAAGCATTCTTCTAAGTCTATTTTCCCATCCCTACTTAGAATTATGTCTAAATATTTATACGTTGTTGTTTGTTGCATAGTCTCTCTGTTGCATAGTCTCTCTGTTGCATATAATTTCTTCTTCGGTTTGTTTATCTCTTTGCTTCTTTCTGGCTGCTTGAGTGCTTATAGGCTTTCTTTCCATTGTTTCCATTTTGTATCTGATATTGTCTCTGCTCATCTATCTATTATTTTGTGCGAGTGTGACGTTAATATTATATTGTGGTCGTATAATAGATACATTTACTGGTTACAAATTCTGATAGCTTGTTTATGATTTAGGAGAGTGTTTTACATTTTAGTCTTTTTAATAATCTTTTAGCCATTTTAAATTCATTACTATTCATTCATCCTACCTATTTTTGGCACTTACTAGTTTACTGAAAATCTCCAATTCCTGCAATGTCTGCCATTTTTTTCTTAAGATGCGAATCTCTACCTTGTGATCATAGCCAGGATATCTAGTTAAATATTAGCAACTTACGTAACTTTACCAAGCAGTATAGCTCTCGACAAGAGTCCTCAAGCCCCCTCGAGGTTCTATTAGCCTCTTTAAACCTAATTTCGAGTTATTTATTAATTTTTTCAAATTTATTAAGTACTTTTGTTATTTATAATTACTTGTTACCTATGTTTAGTATGTTGCCAACTGAGTCTTGGTTTACAATAATATTAATTTAGAGCTAGTATTTTTATACCGGGTGCACACTACTGTGTTTACATTTGTGATTTTTAAGCTGTAGTTGTTTGGTAATATGCTAGGTTTTTGGTGAGTAAATTATCAAAGTAAGCAAAATTCACTTATTTTTATAAAAATTCCTGAAACAAAACTGAGGAGTCAGGATCTGTTTATATAAATTGATTCATATTAAAAATAACCGATCGCTGTGAACACCGCACTTCGGAAATGAATTTAAAGTGTAACATAGAAGTTGCAGCGTATTTACATACTACAATTTTCAGTTGCATGAAATTACTTTGTTAATGTTATTCAGCCATTAGCCGACAACGGCGCTTTATTTGAATTATCTGTCGAAACAATCTATGAGCATCCGATAACGATAAAGTACAAATCTAATATTTCATTAGCCTGCAACAGACGTAATTTCCATGCTAATATCCCAACTGGTTTAATAGAAATACCGCAGGAAAGAAACGTCACTGATTAGAGCTATGCAGCAGAATAAATTGTTGCAGCAAGCTTAATTTGTATGTCGCCTATTTACCTTACAATATGCAGTATTTCCAATTTGTCAGATTTCCGGGCAAGCACAAATCTGCTTTATTAAGGTTTTTTGCAGTGGTCTATTTTACTATGTTGCTTGTAACTGCACCAGCAGTACCTGTTGAAATAAAAGTAGGAGTAATGAGAAAAATATGGGTTTAGTTTTAGAACTATGGTATGCAATAGATGCAAATTTTCTGTTTCATGTCGTTTTGCCGGAGCGTTTATTAAAAATACTTTTAATTGTGTTTTGTACGTCTCTTCCTTAATTAACAAATTGAGCAAAAATTCATTTGGAGAATTTAAAAACATAAAGTAAAAGTTATTGAACTCAGTATGAAAATTATTATTTAACCTAAACCTGGAACTGCAAGAAGCTTTATTCATAAAGGAATTTATTAATTAATATGCATAAATTATAATAACCTGCAGATACTAAAATGTTATGTCATAAAAGTTCTGCTTTCACGATTTTGATGGATCTTTTCTACAGTGAGAAATTGAAAATAGCAATAATAGATGAGAAATGCAAAATCAACTTGCATACATAAACGTAAAAAACGTTAAAGCGAACATTCTCAACTATAGTTTGTTTTTAGCTGTTTGAAAGTGTCTTTTAATCCGAAATTTACTTTCATCGTAAAATTTGGGGGCCTTGAGAAATGAAATCCTCTTCCCATTTCTCATAACAAAAAGACTACTAAACCGAGCTAGATATATGTTTTATGTAAAATATGAAATGTTTGAAAGTATTTGTATGATACTAGAGTGAAATTAATAAAAAGAGACACGTGTATGTACTTTCTGAAAATTCGTATCAAAATAAAATATAAAAATATAGAGCCGTGGAAAATTTAAAAATAAGTTCTGAGTATTGGCTATAAAGCAACTGTAATATGAAAAGTATGATATACACTACGTAGCATTGCGATTACAATGCTACTTCTTGTATGTATTCGATTTTTTAAATTCGAAAAATTTAAATTTTAAGCGAAAATATGTAGGAATACTGTAACTCTAAAATAATTAAGGGAGACAACGATTTGACATCCAAGGTTTAACGTAGAATGAATATCTAAACAATATTAATGTTATATCTCTACGCCCATGGCTCACTAATTCCCAAAATTATTATAATCTACTAAAACTTCCACAATAACTTTTTCATAAAATGTTTTCTTTCTGTCACGACGCGGCGCTGTAAACCTGAAGTTTTCTATCATTTCGGTTCGAACTTCGTTTTATACCAAAAATGCATTAAATTGTCGATAACTTTGCTATTCGCAATAACTTTTCGGGTTGAAATCAATCTGGCGGGAGTTACTTTAACAAGTTTCAGTTTCAGTCAAGCACCTACGTGCTCACCTTGACATTTAAAAAATTTCATGTAGACGTAAGTGGCTGAACTTGGGAGGTACATGTTATACACACTTGTTGGGAAAATAGATCGCTAGCTGTTAACAATAAAAATTAGGAAAGGATTAACTTTTCCCAATTAATTGAAATTACTGTCGCTTGGATATATTTTAATGTTAGCTTTATACTGTATATTGTTTAAGCACAGCAGCAAAAATATTTTGTAAATATAAATTATTTCATTTTCTAGAGCATTATTAAGTCTTAGATGTTTTTAAATAAGTAAAGGGTGTTTTTTTTTAGAGTGGGAGAACTTTAAATTGAAATAAAACACAGAAAAATGTTTTTAATATCCATGAAATTGGCTTTATTTGAAAGATAATTTTATGGCATTTATGTTTGAATATGATTTCGGGCATGTGACCATCGCGGCTGGCGTGTACAAGACGTAATCTGGAGGTCCAATTTTCACACACTCTTCGCAGTAAATCAGGCTGTATTTCGGCAATAACGCGTCGAATGTTGGCTTCCAAGTGCTCAATTGTTTCCAGTTTATCGACTTAGACATGCGACTTTACATATCCTTAAAGAAAATTATCTAACGGCCAGTTAACAGATCCATTTCGTGAATCCATTTTGTGGATCTGCTAATTGGTCACCTCTTTCGTGCAATTTGACGCCGTTTTATTTCAATTTAAAGTTCTCCCACTCTAAAAAAAACACCCTTTATAACGGGATGAGATAAAACGATTTAAAGGTAAATCGGGGAAATTGGTGTATTTTTTGTAGATACGAACAGGATACAATTTGTTATCTTTGCACCATCAATAAAAATTTTAATTTAAGTTCAGGAAATCAACAACTAAACTTGTCTATTACGACTATGAGTCTCACTTCACTTACTCATGTATAAGAATGTCATTCTATTACGTATGGGGACTATGGAGGTATTATATAAAAACACGCATATTTAGAATAAATAAAGGCAAGGAGACGAAACCGCATTTGAAAAAAGCCAGTGCTAAGTTATTGTTACTGATGCGAAAGCGGTTTCAGCTGGAAACGGTAGAAGAGCTTAGGGGAGAGGTAAATGCATCCGGTTAATCATAACCACTCATTTACTGTAAACATTTCTTTTTCAGAGATGTTCTTCGAGCATACATCAAATAGTCACTCTTTGATGGGTGTTGCTAAAACTATAAATTAATTGAAGGTTATGTAATTTTGCACACATTTTCACAATTTCGTAAGTAAATATAATTAACGTCTACCCTATACAAGAACTTCCACTTAATTGCCGCTTTATTATAATACATACTAAGGAATATGTCTCCAAATAATTGAATATCGGAACTGATATATGTATGACGACATTGTGAATCACTTAATGTGATTCCAATTAAACAACAATAAATGGTTACTGCTAACTAGCTTGAGGCAAACAGTTCCCTAACAGAAATTACTGTTGGCCCATTATGGTCTCTCTATTACAGTTAATTATTAACCATCAGATCTATGGTTAACCACATGGCAGATATGGAAAAAAACCTGTTTCACCATAAGTAGTAGTTTTTTATTTAAACTTCTTCCAACGCCTCTGTACAATATGTACATCGAAATAATTTTCAAAAACCTTTGACACTTATGCCTATACCAGGAGGTTTATGTTTTACAAAACATTCTGTATGACGCATACATCATAATATTTGCATTGTACTCTTTATAGATACTTTGAAGCGCACACAACGTTAATATTATATTTCTACTTCTGTTAAAAGGCAGTTACTTTTTTGTAATAGTTGTTTGTGCGAGAATACTCTTTTCAAGTGCTGAAAAACAACATGCAACTGTAATGGGACACAGAACATATATATCGCGTAAAATAACTATTGTAGTTTTCTTCTAATATTACTTTGTTCCTGGTAACAACATTTTTCGTCGAGCCTCGTCTCGAAAAGATCAGAATCGAGATATAGATAACTTCTTGTAAAATTCCTACGGCCAGGCGATATGGTAAAGTCTCATGAGTAGCACTACTAATGGATACTTTTTAAAGTGGGTATGTCACTCTTATTAGCTCTTTTCAGTGGGTGTTGTAAAGCTCAATTTAATAACGAATGGGTTAATTTGTGCAAAATATTAATTCGTTGTTAACACTGACTAATTTTGTGGTAAAATTAATTTATATTCATTCGCCTAATGAGCGTCTTTGGTTTTTATAAACCGTTTAACTTTGTTAAATAAGTGTAACAGCTGATTAATGTTATGTTAAAAGCGTTTCTCATATTTAAGCTACAAAATCATTAAACCTATGTATAGTAAACACAAAGAAAGAATTCAAATCTGTTAGAAGTCGTCGGCAGGTTTCATTTCAACGACATTAATGTTGTTCGTTAATCATGCTAATTACGTTGATATTTTCTGTTTATTTTTAAGCTATTTTGAGACGGTATAAAAAAACCAATAAAGTTGTAATAAACCAGGAAAAAACATGAGAGTAAATTGTCAAGGAATTTTTGTACAAGAAATGCAGGGTCTCGAAATTCCTCCCAGCTTTGTATGGCATGAGACGTAAATAACCACAATTTTTTTCATATATTTCTTGCTCCGTGTAACACTGTTGTTCTTCCTATTTATTTATGTAATAACTTATACAGAACCACTTCCATTTGTCTCTGTTAATATAGAGACAATCACGTAACCATAAAGTACAAAATATTTTTTGAAAGAAGCCACAATAGTGCAAATATTTTCGATAGTGTTACATTTATTCAATTTTATTTTAAAGATTAAAACTGTTGAGAATGATCTTCGAACGCGAATCCTATTTTCAGGTACGTATATACGTAGTGTTCGAGATATCTTCTGAATATAGATCTGATCAGTCTTATATTTTGTTAGAATGTACTATATTAATCTATTGCGTTATGTTGAACTTCTCACTTCAATTTTGTTAATGGATAAGAAATTTTCTCTAACCTTACAATTGACATAAAATTGTTATAAGGGTTCATCTGAGTGTTTGAGCGTTATATACGTTATGTTATTCTATTCTATTTTCAGTATAGCTGTTGATCTTTTTGAATACCTCGGCTTGATTGCCTCTTTTAAATGTTTGCTATCCATGTGCGATAACTTCTTCCTCTGGATATGTGCCTACTACGTACATAGGCACATAATTATTTTCTTGGTAGGTACTCCTTTTACTAGGTTAAGTTAGTATTTTCTCGTTTGTTCCTCAGTTACATAACGATTGTCCACCCTTTCCACTGCACCAGTCGTGACATCTCACGCAACAGCGTCACGAAAAAGATCTGTCATGATGCACAAGCTTTATCCACTCGATGACCGTTTCGTGGATGCAATAGCTTTCCCTATCTCCTGTTGCTTTATTTCCATATGGTATAGTTTCGTTGAATATCTATTATCATCCATTCTCTGGAGATATCCATACTATGTAAATTGTCTTCTTTGTATATCTTCTACTAGGTTACGTTAGGTGGGAATAATTGCTTCTTTTTCCCGCAACTTTCACCATTGGGACTAGCTGAAAAATGTTTGTAGTTCACCTAGTAAAATGCGTTATTTCGACGAAGTTAACATTTCTACGAGGTAAAACTTGTCATATATCACTTTTACACAGTTTCCACAAACATTTGATTTTGTTTTTCAAAGCTGATTGTTACTAAGTGAAAATAACAAGACAATGGCCGATAACTAGAGTTTTCTAAAATATTTATTAAACGAGCTTCAGCAGCGGAGGTTATTAGTTCGTGTAGAGGTATATAATATTTACAGTTTTTGTAACCAGTCAGTAGTAATTAAGCTTTTCATAATTTTCAATTCAGTTTTTATTTCTAGGGTTGTTTGGCCCTGCCAACGGTGGATATTATAGTGGTTTCACTATTTTATATCATCATAAAAGATATTTTCTGAAAATTTTAATAAAATTGGTCAACAACTGATGGAGCCCGTGAAAGGCATAGAGGTCTAAGTCAAAAAATGACGTTGTTCAGCTGATTGTAAAATTATCTTCCTCGAGTAGGTCTCTATTCTGTGACAAACTTATAAACATGTAGATTCAATAATCATCTCACAGGTTTATACGGTTAATGTAGTGTTAATATGCTCTCTTGATGAAGAAATGAGTTATAGTGAATTTGACAAAGAGTTTCTTAGTGATAATGACAGATATTATGAACTAGAAAGCTATACCAGTTTTAATTTTTCATCTTCAGGCAACCAAAATGCAGTATTTACTTTCGCGTTTGCAAAACGTAACCTCAAAATAATTTCACCTAACTGAGATACAACAGAATAGGGATGCAAGTGCGCAAAACGATCAGGTAGAAAACGATTCATAAAACTGGAAAACAGGTTAAAGCTATCCCCAAACGAAAATAAATTGGTGAAGAATACATTAGTACTTCCAACAAAGTAATGTTAGCAAACATTTTACTAACACAAATTATAATTGTGGGGGTGTACCACAGAGTCATCGTTCACAAAACGGAAATCGAATGGTAAAAAATGCAACCAACTCTGTTATTATGTGAATATTGGAATTACATTTTACACTGTGCGGAAAATGTATTTTTTCAGATATGCCAAATATTTATTAGGCGCCTACAAAGGGCCAAGATTTAAGACGAAAGCATGAACTTCAATCCTTTATCTAACAGACTTGTCTGTCCGTCCTTCCGGGACGCTGTTTCAGCAGCCAAACCGTAAGAGATAGAGAAAAAAGTTAGGAAAGTTATATGTTTGAAATGGTGATGTCAGCTCAGGAACCGAATTTCAGTCACGTGATACTTCCGGTTTTCGAGAAATCACAAAAAAGACCGTTTTTCAAATAGAACGCGTATTAAATAAAAATGTTTCAGCAGCCAAACGGAGCTGCGACCCTCTGCGCCTTAAAACGTCGATCGGTTAGGCAACCACTTTGACACCTTCCAGGTCTGGGTACAGTTTTTATTTAATACGCGTTCTATTTGAAAAACGGTCCTTTTTGTTTTTTTAAATGAGACATTTGTCTCACTGGACTGCTGGTATTAAATTAATAAAGAAGCAAGGCAGGTTGTCCATGAGCATAGTTTTCTTCCATATCAATCCCACAACCCAGGCAGTTAAATATAAGACTAATTTAGAATTTATACAAAGAAAAGTGTGATAAGAACGTTTCTCTTGTATCAGAAGCCATATACAGAAAATATTCCATCTCCATTTTCATGTATCATTAAGGAGACATGTGTGAAATACGACGAGTTTAAAGCAAAATTAGATTTTGCAAATGACAAAAAAGAGTAAATGAATTGTAAATCGAATTGCACTTGTGGAAGACCGCAAAATGAAGAAGTTGCATGTATGAAGACAGATGTTCAGCAATACTGAACAAAGCTAGAGTTTATAATTTCACCTGGCAAATGCACTGCCTTTTCTAACATTGACCTACTCGACTGTCTATTATAAACATAATATGTAAGTTTACAATATAGGCATACATGAATGCAGCGAAGTAGAAAAAGTCTTTATGTATATATGAGACGAAGCTATCGCATTTACACGGCATAACCATATTTAAGATAATGTTAAAGGAGCAAAGCACATTACCACATTGTTGGGACAGGCTGCCACTTGTAGAAAGAAAAAGGGGAGCAATTTTATTCACTGGTCGCATTTTGAGAAAAACAGACAGTACAAAACGTTTTACAAGGAATCTGAATACTTTCGTTTTAAAATAATCAACTTGTTTGCAAACCATGGAAGAGGACGAATCAGAAATGTTAGGAATATTGAAGCACCACCGTTGTATGACTCTGTCTTGCCAAGCAATGAGAAAAATAAAACAATTTGGAAGAACTTTTCGAGTTATTCCCCCTGTTCATCACAATTATTTAAAAACATTTTTTGGCGATGGTCATTTTATCTAATACTGTTATATTAGTTTTGTTTTTTCCTAATAAATACTTTGTTCACTGCCTGTTAGAGTTTGTTTGGATTGCATAGTCTGCTATCGATTTCAGGTTCTAAGCTGTTTCGTGCATTTAGGATTGTTCCTAAAGTTTCTCTTTCTGTTTATTTGCTTGATTAGTTAAAATAATATTAACCTTCACTTCTTCTCTGGCAACTACCATAAATTTAGTTTTTTATATGTTGATGTTTATTATATATTTTTTGAATTCTTCGTTCCACACATTTACACTATTTTGCAGGTCTGTTTCATTGAGGTTAGCATAACCAAGTCATCCGTGTATATCAATTCGGATACACATACTTGTTGCAGACATTTCACACCTACGAATGCCCCTTTTAGAATCGGTCTCAATTTCTGGCTTTTTCATCCATTAGTAAAATTGACAGGAGCGTTCTTAGTACTTCCCGGTCTTACTCCTTGCACCGTTATAAATTCCCTACTGTACTCTCACAAAATCTTTGGTACATGCATATATACTCTTGATTGCCTCCCTTAACTTATTCTGTACTCTTCGCTGTCTCAGAATATTTCATATCATATATCTTCGGGCATTGTCAAAGGCCGTTTCAAGGTCCACCAAGCACAGATATAACTTTTGGTCATATATGCAACTTTTCTCAATCATTGTTGCAACTGAAGATGTGGTCCATGGTTTCTCTATATGGCCTGAATCCGCATTGGTTATCGTCTACATCCTTTTCTACTGTTACCCTTAATCTTTGATTTAATAATATTACATACACTTTACCAAGCACACTTATTAACAATATTGTTTTTTCTCTTATACCGTTTTTTAAATAAATTTCCGGTATTAAAGCTATCATCTAATCAATCGGAAGTTGCCTTTTGTTCCTTGCAATATTATTATTTAGCGCAAACATCGTTTTAGCATTGTAACATATCCACCCTTATATTATCCTGACCAGATGCCTTTCGATTCTGTAGTTTTCGAATTGCCTTATGTGGTCCTTCCATAACAATTTCGATCATCTTTATCCTGGATCTATCTTCCGGACTACCACCCATGTTTTCCCTTTCTGTTACACCGTTCAGTGTTGTTGAAAAATGTGTATACCATCTCTCTTTACAAATTCTTTTCTCTGCTTTCTACAAAACATAGCTGATCTTTCTTACTGTTTCCTAACTTTCTCAATGTTCTATACAAGAGTTTGCTATTTCCTTGACTATCCTCTTCCATTTTGTGTTCGAACTGCTTCGAAGATTTTCTTGTAGCTTCTTTAAACAGCTCCTTGACTACATATCTTTGTTCTCTATATTTATTATAGTTTTCTGCTGCTTTATTTTTAGATAATCTTTCCATTTTTTTTTAATCTAACTAAACCTTGTATTTCCTTATTTCACCATACTCTTTCCAGTTGTTTTGTTTATGTGTGTTCCCACATATACTCCACAGTATTTCCAGGTCATTAATATATTTAAAATGTATCTGTGCTAATATTTCTCCCACTGTTCGTCCACACTGGATTTTCTCTTCCCTCTCTAGCAACTTGGACACCTTAATAGGGTCATACTTGGGTTCTTATGCATCGCTAACGTTACGACTTAACACATTCTTATGTTCGATGATTTTTGTAGTTTCTACCAAAAAACGGTCACTACCTATTTCTCGTTTTGTTTACCCTTGTATCATTAATTGTCCTCATATAGGAAAAAGAAAATAACCATGCACACCAAGTTAAAAAATATACAGTAGAGTGTATGTTCCAGTTTTGATATATGAATGGGAATCCGGGACTACGGATGACGCAGCTAGGAGTATAATTCAAGCGTCCGAGATGCGATATTTGAGATGGGAAAAGTAACTAGCAGGGACCATATCCGCAATATTAGTGTACGCGAACGTTTAAGTGCAGATGCAGTTGAAGTGGATGGGACATATAGTTCGAATGGGCAATGGTTAAACTGCGAAAAAGAGGTAGACTAGCCAGGACAGGGAACTCGGAGAACATATATCGCAACAAAAAAAAAAAAAAAGCTGGAGAGAAGCTGAATGTCTTTGTTTCCACACCGATACACCGTAAGGTAGAAGAGGACGGATTGTGTATGTACCTGTGTATGTATTAATATCATATTTAATGATATTTTTTAGCAAGATCATTCCATTCCATAATCAGAATTTTAGTTTGTTCTCGCAGTTTGTAGTTCCTATGCATTATAAGTATAGTGTTTTTATGTTCTATACGTAATATTAAAACATATTATATTGGAACTTATAGTGATCTAAGTTAAAACATCTAAAAAAGTTGTAAAACAAAAAGCTATTCTCTTCAATTTGTAGCTAGAATTTCTAAATAGTATTTTTAAAAAGTAGCACACTATAACTAATTTAGCTAAATGAGATTTATGAGAGTATCTAAACTTTAGGCCTTTATATATCAATACCGTATTTTTTTACTTAGACCAGTACGGCTTTGATGGGCTCTGTGTACTTGTTGAAATTTTAATGTTTGTTTGTTAATGGACAAGGTCTAGGCATGCAGAGTACCAGGTACCTTAGACACCGACTGCTGTGGTCATATGGTCAAAGTCCTATTTAGAATTTTGCCGAATCCGAGGAGTTCCAACCCTAGCAAGAGATCTTTTACATGCTACACATCCCAGTAACATGTAATCCACACTTTACATCTCTTCCAAATTATGGAATCCTGTAAAGGCTTTCATCTGATCTTTTTATTTTTTAAAACCTCACCGGGGCCGGGGATCTAACTCGCGGCCTTAGATCGGTAGTCAGAATGCTTAATCACTGAGCTACCGACTCCGGCTGCAATTTTTATGGAAAGGAGTATATTTAGTACTATTTGTATGTATTAATTCTTCATTATAATAACCTATTAAAAGAATTAATATTTTTTGCAAATCATTTCTGACCATTTTTCTACATGAAAAAATAAATAAAAATATAAATTTTACTTTGCATACTTTAGCGTTCTGAGTGCATATTTCCCAACTTTTCCCATGAATTCTAAAAACGCATTTTATATCAAGCCAAAAAGTAGGCACAAAATAGCGAATATTTTAATTTTTGATTTTCCAAAAAACTTTTTGTCCGCCTATCAGATACACGGAGTGATTTTTAATTAGTTAGAAAATGGCGTTTTTCGACATCAAAATCCAAAAAGTGTTATTTTTTGGAAATTAAGCAATATTTCAATGGGAGTTTTTATCGTGTATTAGTTTTAGCTAACTGGACAATTTCAAGCTCAGAAAACAGCGTTTTTCTTTAACTTTCCAAAAAATACATTTTTCAGTTTTGGAATATTTTTAGAATTTCACCTAACATGACTTTATTTCAAAAAAATCTTTTTTATGAAAATTATAAACAGTTATAATTGGAAAAACACAAATGTTAATTATTCCTTTAGATTTTTTATTATTTACCGAAAAGTAATATTTTTGCATAGATACGTTTTTTGATGAAAGGTGCTTTTTAGATAAATGTTTTTCAATTATAATTGATATCTCTTTAAATGGTTTCCAAAAACTCCAATCTATTCCTATTAACTATTTAAAAGCAATTTTTAGATCCCAACTTAAAGTAACAACAAAACATTCTGAAAATAAAGGATCTTATTCACATTTTAAACAACTTTCTTTGGTAAAATGTTTCTCTATCTTGACTAGTAAATGCAGTTTCATAATTATTTTAAAAAAATGTAAAATTTTGCAGATAACGCAAGTCACGTGACAACTTTTTTCAGCCACCTTTGATCGTCAGGGTCTGATTTTCCAAAAAACCCTAAATAAAAATGCAAACTTTTTTGCGATCACCGTATATTGGTTAAAGTTGTAACATTCGATAGAGGACACTGATTATTATTTACTATTAGGGCAAAAAGGAAGCTTGTAGTTTTTGATTGTTCTAAATTTGATATAGCTCTTCTTGGTATTCGGTGTTTCAAGGAAGATAGTTGCGATATTTATTAATAACAATCGTAGTTGATTTGGAGGTTTAGGACTTTGCTATGCTAAGGTTAAGGGTAGTGAAATTCCATACTAAATACAGCACCTGATTGCAATTTGAAGCCAACAATAATTTAAAGCTTTTGAGATTTTTTTTAATTATGATGAGAATCTACTTAAACACATTCGAATCGAACTTTACCCAATACATCACAGCTTAATATAATAAAAGAACGTCGAAAAAGAGCAACATCTTCAGATCTGCTTAAATTTTAGTAAAACTGTATTAATGCATTGTACTATTTTATAAAACAAACGCAGTTTTCATGGTGAATTTCTTACTTAATTTTTTGATGTGCATTATTTAAATTATTATTATAATTATTCAACTTAATCATTGAATTTCTATGAATTATCTTCATGCAACCTTAGTGCGTTTAATCAACGCTAGCATGAGGATTATAACACTTAAACTTGCGTTATTAACATTAGTGAGTTAACACAGAACTTAACTCAGTATTAAATTTTAATTTTGTTTAATTGAACATGTTAAATATTTAATCGTCATGTTAAATACTTTATAAGCCTTGTTATTTAATTGTTGTAAAATGCGGAAACTCATATAACTTCCTTTAAGCCATAACAGTTGCCTCGACTCAAAACAGAATAAAAGCAAGGCTTTCGTCTGAATTGTTGGTGCAAACGCGTTGAACTGTGCGATTTTATTAATACGAAAAATACATACCTTATACGTCCCAAGATTTTCTACAACGCATGGCAAGCTTGCATCACGTCCTAAGGCCACGGTAACGTTAGGAATGGGTTCAGAAAATCTGGGGTCATCCGTCATCGCTGAAAAGAAATTGAAGGTAATTAGGGAGCAAAAACTTTGCACATTAATATTAAATTAATAAACATTATCGCCTGTCGATCATCACACGGAATTAAGCGACAATTAATGAGTAGACCAATAGTCGATATAAAAACTACAATAAATCATGTCGCAATCGGTATACAATTTATACATAATAATTCAATAAAATGGTGCCAATTTCGCCGGAGTTTCATTAGTTGGAAACGTCAGTCTTTATAGCGAGCACTACGTACATCGTTATGAATCAGCTCTTCAATGAAAGTGGAATCGACGGCAGTCGAACGGACAGAATGTTCCCGTTTTCCGTTTAGAAACGCACTATTTTCGTATTCCGACATCGATTATGTTTTAACGACAATCATTTATCTTTGTTACTCCCCCTTTAAATCATCGATATGCGACCCGGTATTTTATAGCCATTCATAATTATTCAATAAAAAGTTTCGATACGCGTTCTCTCGGCTGGAGCGAATCGCGCAAATCACAGCAAGCGTGTTTGCTGGAAAAGTATTGTTTAATCGCGTCCATGATAAGAGTTAAGGAACTGGACTGTCTATAGCAAAGTGCCCGGAAAATATCTGCGAAATGTGGAGAGCCTTCACTCTGACCAGGGACCGGAAGTTTACCGCTACGGCAGCTATATTTCCGGCGCAAAGTACCTTTAGGTATCGATTACATATTTATATCGTAAATACTTTGAAAAGCTTTCACACGGTGCAACTTTGTCACGTGTCGCGGACAAGGGCGTTAAAAAATTAAAGCTCGCGCTGGCGTGCGAATTAACGGGGCCGCATAGCGAACTTTATATGCGCCGATATAACGTGTGGTTTCTCGAGAGCTTTCCCGGAGACTTATAAATGTAAATCGTAAATAAGTATAATGTATGAGTATGAAACAATAGGGCAGACGTTTGGAACAAGCGCACTGCGAGAAAAAGCGGTATAGCAAAGCGCTAAAATAAAGATGCATTGCTCCAATTTAATGGTTTCTAATTCTGTGCGCGTGCTAAATTACCACAGAGGGCTTAACTCCAGGTCAGAGGGCACATGGAGTGCTATAATACATTATTCCATTCATTCACATTGTTATATCTATTCCTGCAATTTCCCATTGTTTTACTTATTAATTGAAAATACTCTGCACCGCTAATAATCGTTCCAAATGTTATGCAACACGCGAAACCAAGCCTTGCAGAACACAAGACAATTAAGTGCAACGCTGAGATGCTAGTCAACTAGCTCCTTGAAACAACCGAATGTTCTATTTTTCTTTTGTACTCCAACTAGACTCGCAAATCTACAGAAAATAAAGGATATTTTAAAGGGCAAAAGAAGATTAACATTGGACAGCAGCTAAGAGTGAGCATATCAAATCTAGATTTTTTTAACTAACAATTTTATTATATTTATTCTTCTACAAGCTAAATACAATGACACGTTGAATATAATATCCAATAATGCCACCTCACGTTAGAATAAAAAAAATGTGGCCACTCATATTTCAGTCTTTTTACAATAATTGCTTGTGATGTTGACAACTAGTTCGCTACTATATAAGAGCTACCTAGAAAAGGAATCATTGTAATAGCGCAGTTGGGAAGCGCTAGACTATCATTAAGCAAGTCCTCGGTTCGAATCCCGCGGGGACCGGAATATTTCCGCAGCCTTGGCGATTGAAATCGGGTTTGGCGAGACCATTCACAGTTGGGCACCAAATTAACTGTGCTGTGTTCAGTACCACAGACCTGAGAGATAGAATAACAAAGTTAACACATCACCAAGCCTTACACAATAGTTGCTGCGCAAGCATAAAAGGGGCGTTCCAACTTTATAACCCCAATCTGGGGCAAGTTGAGCATTGTATCGCCTGACGCAAGCGTATAAAGCACCAGTCTCTACAACACAAGGTAAAATGACGTTACCGACAATACATACATACATACATACAATAATGAAACTTAATTTTCTTTCCATATGATGACTTTAATTTATAGGTTTACTCCAAACCAAGTGCCAATATTTAATAATTACCTAACTCAACGAAGTCAGAAAAGGAAAACATAACCACTACGTTGTCACATAAACGCAATATATTTCCGATGTAGTAAGCAGATCAGATGTACCAATACCACCTAAGAAAGGCCTCAGCTGTCTGACGTCACGGACTCGTGATGTCAGGTACAGAAAGCCAGTTATGTTATGCCATTACAGATGGGAGCTATACGTTTATTGTCATTATTATCAATACACAAGTCATTGAGTGCCTTCGTTAGAGTTTGGTGGTGTTCTACTGAGTGATTTACCATCAGTAGTGAACAAATGAACAAGTAAATAACCTTTACAGTTGGTTGTAAAATAAATCTATTGTTGCCGCATGACAATTTACTAACAATGTATGCGAATTACATTTTCTTAAAGTAAGTATTATATGGACTATAACACAGCTGATTTAAAATTTCTTATAGAAGTGGTGCATCCCGGTAATTTGATTTAAAAGAAAATTAAATTATTTTTTCAACCAAATAACTGAGTGGTTAATTAGTTAATTTTATTGGATATTAATTCTACATCCAATACCTTGATTAAAATTTATTGTGGTAAAATGTATAATAATCCATTGAGCAAAGGAGACAGGGGTAGAAAACTAAGTACGTTAACAAATATATACACTAAATTTCGTGACGAAAACAAGAGCTAGTTAAAGTTGAAATAGGAGGAAAAATAATAATTAATTAATTTTGCAATTTTATTCTACACCATTATTGTTAAAGTCAGAATGACTTGAATCACTGAAATCGCCATTATAAATATATTGCATATAATTTTACATGTGTAAAGTAGCGTGTAAAATTTTCCTGATAATATTCAACATAGTATTTATGAACTTCTGTGAAAAAATTAACGCGTAATCCACACCTGCAACTCATAATTATGACATTAAATAGCTTCTGTTATCACCACGAAATTTTAATATTACTTACCTAATCTAGAAGGGGACCCATTAAATTTGAGATTGATATTGCGCTGCTTATATTAAAGTTTTGCATTTAAAATTGTGATTTTTGCTTTGTAACTTCGCTTTCCATTACTAAATAAGCGAATAGGGTGCGACAAAGTGTTCATTCACGATTGGTAACCCATTTCTGTAGGATACCTTTAATTTTTAAGTTATAAAGACATGCAAACTCTCTACGCCTATACGATTTAACGCTAAATTCTACAGACGAGCGACGTTTCTGTAATGACGTTATGCCGGAGAGCTGCAGCCTTATTCTTTAGGTGGTATTGATTGTACACGCACCGAATCGTAAACGCGCGATCTTTGCCATTCGCCTTGATTTGTTCTTTGAAGTTGCAAAACACTGTTTACGAGTAGAAGGGTAGAACGTGATATAACACCATTATTTTAATTAAAATAAAACAAAAATCATCATGAAATAAATATATTGCAAAAAATTTGATAGGCGGTTTTTTATATTATCAAATTGGCACATTTGGTCCAAAAACCGAATATTTTGTATCCACTTCGAGATGAGGACCGAACACCGGACAGTAGTCTCAAATACCGAACTATCCAGGCGAAAACCGGACGGGTGGCGACCATAGCTCTTGCCCAAACAACTAAAACTCGCAGAAATAAAGAAAGCTACTATTAAAAATAATTCCTATCCTATCCCATTAGTATTCTAAAATAATATTTAAATCACAGTTATGTGACCGCTGGTTTACAGTTTCAGACTACTAACCGAAAAGGTGAGGAGTACTCCGCGATAGTATCGTGGGGCATTTGCTTATGCGGTTGATATTCTTGAAAGTTCTATTATTGTATTAGGTATGTTTGCTCACGATACAACCATAGTTGATAGGTACCGAGAGCCACCCATTCTACCCAGATATATTCAGAATCACCTACATCCCATTCAGAAGAAAGCAGATTATAGCACCTCCTCTTGTGGACGTAAAGGCTGCCCACCACTTTATAGTAATGGCACAGATGTATCACAAGTGCAGTAAGTTATGTATCTTGAAATACATATAGATAAAAGGCTTACATTAAAAACACACATACATGAAAAGCGGAAGTAGTTTGATCTATATAAAACGAGTGGTTCCAGATTCAATTTTATCGTTTCTTGCATTTTCCATTGTTTCTTATATTTTCAGTCATCAGTCTGCAGTCCTCTTCTTACCATTTTTCTTTTCATGGTGTCCTCGTTTTCTTTCCCTTCACTCGATATCTGTTCCAAGCCTTCCATTGCATCCTGTACTCATTTATTCGATGCATGTGGCTATACCACTTTAACCGTTTTCCATCTTATTTCCTAGTTTCTAACATAATCCAATACAGTTACACCACAGAATCTGCTCCAATATGTTGTATACATCATTGTATTATAGCTGGTTTTCTTCATTTCGTGTGTCAAAGCTTTCTTCTAAAGGATTTGATGTATTGCCGTAATAACTTTTTTTTTATTAAGTCCTTATCATCTTTTCCATCTTTACTAACTGTAGCACGATACTCGTATTGGTTTAGATTTTAATCGCTCAATTTTTTGTTTTAATGTTCCGTCCTCTTCCGTCCATAACCATGTCCTGCGTTTTGTCCATGTTGACCTCTAATCTCCACTAACTGTATTCTTTCATCACTTGTTTGACATATATACCATGTCCTGTTTATCTTCGGCGAGAACTATCTGATCGTCCGCGAAGAGAATGGTGTAGATGGGACTGTTTTTCAATCAAACTCCCATTGTATTATATTACACTGCTCCAGGACACCGTCAGATAAAATTTCAACAATGTGGAGGAGAGGCAACATTCTTGTTTTAACCCTTTTGTAGATGAAGTGCTTTGCATAAAGCGTACGTAGCCTTTACGCATATTTTTGCTAATACTTCGTTTTTCTGTAGAAACCCACAGTTCCTGGAGCAGTACTGAGTCGTTAGTCTTACGTAGATCGATAAAATCTATGTCTCGTAACAGTTTCCTCTCTGCCTTCTGTTTCAGTCTAAAGATGTTGCCCGCACATCACCTTCTTATTTGAAAACCACTTTTTCTATCTGTTGGGCTTCCTCTTCAATTCTGGCTTTTAGGATCTTTCCTACTAATGTTGCTGTAATAACTGTTTCGGATCTAGGGACAACATCGCTCTATCAATGGAAATCATCAAACCGCTAAGAACGCTGTATCAGTCCACAATACCTGCTACTCTTTTTACATTTTTCCAGATCTTTGCACTTGATACCTCCGTTCTTGTCCACAATAACTTTTTCGGAGTATTTGTGGATTAAACTAGACACTACTTTATAGTCGGCGGTCAAGAATATAATCACCCTATCGTTACTGCATATAGTGTTATCCGATTTTTGTGGATAGGCTGTATAGGCTCTTTTTTACATATCTGGATTTTTCTGCGTTGCAAATGTTTAATATAAGAGCTATTAATTTTCTTAGAAGAATATCAATCCATTCTTTTAATAGTTCAAGATATTGCAAAATCGAATCTTGCTTTGCCATTCTCATTTTAGGCTGTATTGTGCCTACGTCTACATTCTGTTCATCGAGTTATTCCCTTGAAACTTACAACCCTATCAGAGACAGTTTCCATCTGTTTAGTGAAGTCAATTGCTTTCTGTATCTTCACTCGTGCTTACTTTAGGTTGGTACTTTTTTATTGTTTTCTTTTACCTTAAATAAAATATCTTATTTCGTTTCATATTGTTAGCATTTGTCATCAACGTTCAAAGAATAAAATACTAACTACGATACCGAGTGGTTATTTTGAAAACAATTTAATTATTTTGAATATGAAAAAGGCATTTATCTGCTACATGAGTTTAAAATTGCATCTTCTTCAGATTAGTGGGTCCTGCAATAATTCAAGCATATTCTTTCCAATACCGTTTGCTCAAGGATATTGAAATGTGTTTTTATTTTTGCCGCTTCCCCGTTTCGGATATGCTGATATAATATTTTTTTCTTCATTGCCTTCTTGCATATATCTGTTAAAATGGACGAAACTGTATTCGATTATCACGATCTTGTTATGATTTTATTGTTTTTTTTAGCTTTCATTGACTAGATTGGATATAACAATTACCATCTATAAAAAAAAAATAGGAAGAAATAAAGAAGGATCTTATAAACAGAAAATTTCGATCCTTTCAGAGGGCTACACACGTCGTGATGCAATTGTTGTCTGACAAGAAAAACTATTGCATCAAGTAACTGTTCATATTCATCACAGTCTAGCTACATTAAGCCCCGAACATGCATAATGGCTCAGTGATACTGACATCGTAGAATACATCTGTGCATAAATATAAATAATGCAGCTGTAAGCTACTCAGTTCTTTCACGAAAGCCTTGTATAATCCCCCAGTTTAGGACTGCCGAATAACGGATTGCGCATATAAATCGAAACGCCAGTTTTAACTGCAAGATGCACAAGAATAATGCCTGTAGGAGCACGAAAAATAAGATTCCAGTAATTTCAGAGATTCGCGTATAAATAGTTATATGCTTGACCTAAAAGACTGCGAAGTGTTTTTGTCGATCTCATTATAGCGTTACGTTCCATGGATTACACGAAGTTGTAAACTGCATATGGAAAGTATATAATTTGATACTGCCAACCGAGTGACAGAGATCAAGAAAATACTTAAATCGCAACATAGTGTCAACCGAAAGATCAGTAAACTGCACAATGAAATAAATACTTCCTTATTTGAAGCCCTAAAGAAAATTACATATCTTTCTATCGCCCTTAGCGTATTTTTCTGAAGATCGTGCCTTTCTTTAATATTTCAAATTTTAAGAGCTCAACCACTTATCTATTTTATAAACGTCTTTCAGAAAGTATATTTCCAATACCAAATCTGACATAACGTCATCTAGCAGGAAATACTGCAGTATTTAATCCTGAAAGGAGCACTGAATGACACTTGATGTAACTCTTACTGAGTCACCAGCGCGGATAAGAGTAACGGACTCGTAACCACAAACCACAAGTGATCAGCGGTCCCGGGTTCAAACCCCGGGGTAGGTACTAGTGTACGTTAAAAAACCGTACAAAAGCTAGCTTGATGACAGGAGCAGATTAAGAACTCCCGAAATATCGTGTGAGAAAATCAGTCAGTAAAGAGAGTGCGTTAAACATCTAATGACCCTTGATTCTTTTATAAAAATATTAAAATATGAGACAATATCTTGCTATTAAACTATATCTTCACATGAAGAATGCTAACTCTCTACGTTTTAATCAGATTGGGTTCACAGTTCCATTGCGTGATTCACTCACACGCTAATAAAATACGAAGTAAATTAATAAAACTAATTTCTAAACGTATACAAGTACAAATTGATAGAAACAGCTATAGCAACGCTAACGCTACTGCCGATGAATTGAGTGAGAACCCAACATTGTAAACCCTTTTATAGAGCGCTGCTCAGTTTTTATTTTATCGAAATTTGGGAAACGTTTAACGGCTTCGTTTACTAGACAACGATATGTCACGGATGTCGACATTCTTCCAGAGATTGAGCTATTCAAGGTCCTAGATTCCCAGTTGTGGACATTCTTCAAGTTATTATGAATTTTGTGAGTTGTTTGCGTCTTGCTGCAACAGTACCAATCGAAAGAGGAAATTGTTATGCACAAGAGTATCCTAAAGGAAAATAACTGTGTATAAAAATAACGTGAATATAAACTGTGAATTGCAATGGCTTGTCTATTTTTTAATATATTACGAGGCCATAGCAACTCATATTTTTCAGTGGTCTAATTTTTAGAAATATATCTCATTAAATGATGATCTCCAATTGAAATTTCCTATTTTGGTTTATGAAAATTCCTATTCTATATAATGAGAAATATATATCTGAAACAGTATATTGAACTTCTCACACTATAACCGAATTTGGTTTTGGTATTGGTTCTTTTAATATTACAACAGCATTGCTAAGGTAACATTTCGTTTAGATCTTGTAAATGACTGGCCATCTTAATGTGTTTACGGTATTGACGAAATTGACGTATAAATAATCAGATGTTTTCATAATATGTAGATCATCAATTAAATTATTATTTCTCCATGTTATTAGTATTATTTTTGTATACTTCGCGAAGGATATGCTTTTGCGTTTAATGTATAGTCCGGTCAAACGGAAGATTAGACGGTTCCTAGTGCTGCTACTGTTTAACTCGTTCTTTTTTAAAATCTAATGTCACCTTTGATTGAACTATATATGTATCTATTTTTCAATACGTTCTTTAAACTATATAAAAACAGGCAATAGTAGACATAAAAAAACAAGATTTTATCATGACTCAAAATCAGCCAGTGTATACAATCAATAACCGTCTGTGTCTATGAAACGTTACTAGTTGCAGTAGAAGATACAAATCCAATTCTACCTTATATATATTTTTAAAAGTCCTGACTCACTCACTCACTCATCAACACCCAGCCCAAACCCTTGGACTTAGAAGGCTGAAATTTTGTACAGAGGTTCCCTTTATGATGTATACAAGGAATAAGGAAGGATATTTCGAAATTCTAAAGGGGTAAAATGGGGGTTCGAATTTTGTATTGAAAAATAATATTAAATAAACATTTCGACTTGAAACTTCGTAGGAGTACTCCTAAAAACAAATAAGCAAACACGTATTTCGTGATTTTCCAAAAATCAACCCCTTAGGCGGTGAAATGGGGTAAATAAGCCTAAAAATCGATATGGGTGTCGTTATTGAGGTTTTTTGGGACGTTGATTGCAAAAATGGCATTTGAAATTTGGCAGGCAGATTTCTAATAGTGAGTAGGCATCCGCTAAAAAAGGATTTTTGAAAATTCAACTCCTAAAGGGGCAAAAAGAGATTGGAATTTTGTAAGATCAAATTTTGAACTAAGTCATTCAAAGTTTTTGGAAATTTGTCCCCTGAAGGTGAAAATAGTAGATGACGGGACGGGACGGGAAGGGACGGGATGAGACTGGACGGAAAGGGATGGGATGGGAGGGGAAGGAACGGGGCGGGACGGAACGGGACTGGACTGGACGAGATGGGATGGGAAGGGAGGGGAAGGAACGGGGCGGGACGCAACGGGACGGGATAGGATGGGAGGGGGGACGGGGGGGACAGGACGGGACGGGAAAGAAGGGGACGGGGCGGGACGGGACGGGACAGGACGGGAAAAGAGACGGGGATGGGATGGGATGGGATTGGATGACAGCAAATAATTAGTCATTATTTAATACACAAGTAACGAACATCGCGCGTGCGAAGTCGCGGGTAATAGCTAGTACGTCTATAAATCTTGGAATAAGTTAAGTTTAGATTTTCTGAATTTTTTGGAATTCATAATAGCACTCTATTATGATGATGGATACTGTACCAGACTGCGAAAAAATGTTTAGTTTTCAAGGTCATTCAGAATCTTTAAAATATAATTGTGGCAGGTTCATACCATACCTTTAAAAAATGTCAACGCCTAGCTTAGCATAAAGGTGATACTGACCCTTTGTTCTTTTTAGTGAGCAGACTAAATTCATTTTCAGTTGACAATGTGTGCTAACGATTAGCAGCGGAATTTCGAACTAATACGCACATAGAATTGTAGCAGCTAATGTGTAGAATAAGGCATTGTTCTCCTTTTTGAGTTATTAATCCTGATGATAATATGTAGATGCCCAAAATTTCTTTCATCTTTTGAGTGGTCGTCGTACTACTTTCTTGGTGTTTTCGATTTTGATCCACTTTGTTAGACTGCCTTCTGCCACTCTATACCCATGATGTCGCCACTACCGGAATTTGACTCATGTCAATCGTACAGTATCTTGAATGGCACAACTTTGTCAGATAGTTAATAGTAATTTATGTATTTAGTGTGTAAAGAGAGCTATTTAGGCATGAGGATGCGAGTTTCGTGCCGAGCGGTAGCAAGGCGCGAAAAAGCAACCGAATACCAAAATGGCTTTTTACACTCGAAATACATACAAACATTTTTCCACGGTCCTAAATAAATGTCAAAATTGTTAAATAATTTTAATTTCTTTATAACACTCAACCAGAAATACATCACTGACACTGTGTAACACACTATGTACTTGTACTGTATAAAGCAACTTGATTGCTTACTTTTATCATTAAATATGTATCATTATGCGCCTCTTGCAAAAATTTGATTAGTTTCATTTTAGATATCACTTTGGATTTTTTAGCTTTGTAACCCACAGGTTTTTGCTTTAAAAAAGCGATCACTTTTTTGTAGCCGCCCACGTCCACTCCAGATACTGTTCCCTCAGAAGTGTTGCCTTTATCATTGAGATTATGGACCAATATGTAGGTGGCTTCATTACTTTTGCAAATGGATAAATAAGCCAACACTACGTTTTCCGAATATTTTGTGATCTTTTTAGATTCACACCATTTGATAAAGTCGTTGTACCGCGCGATTTGGCCGGCAACAACACATTGGTTGCTGTCTGGGCCGCTTCAAATACTTCAGGCGGGGTACAATTATCTTCAGATTTCATCTTCAACTTCACAAAAACTCACAAACTCAATAAAACTGTTGCGTGATGATGGACGCGCCGTGATGTAATTGCCAATAGTTTTTGACAGTTCCGGAAAAATTACGGATTACAATAATAATCAGGTAGCCATGACAGTGCGTAAAGTAAAATGAAGTCACGTCATTATTTCATTACGACATTGTTTACGTGGTTGCGATGTTAAAATGGTTACTAGGGAAAAAATGTGTGAATCGCTAACTTTTCGCATTGACAGTGAGATTTTAATAGTCAGTTTTAGGGGTGACCGTAGAAAAACACATTTTTACTGTCTACAGATTTCTTTACTTCCTTCGTTGTTAAAATATTGTAATCCCGAAAAAATCACCTTTCGAGATTCGTTCAGATCTTCACGTTTCAGGGTTCCTAGATGACGAAAAACCGGTTTTGTCAATTTTGTCTGTCTGTCTGTCTATCTATCTGTCTGTCTCTCTCTCGGTTTCTTGCCGTTATAGCTCAAAAACTATTTGTTAGAGGAAGACTATATTTTAAATGCGGATTATGTCTTTTTGGCGTGAAACTCAGGAAATTTCGATAAGATCTTTACAGAGTGAACATTTTAAAATAACATTGTGCCTGTTTTTGCTTTAACTCAAGAACTATTATTTAAATGACAGTCATATAGCTCAAGTTTTTACCCATGACATAAAAAGCAGATTTTAGACCAAAAGTATACAGGGTAACCGCGTTAAAAAATACATTTTGTTTATTTTTGCTTTAACCGAAAAAAGGACAAAAGTAATAATTTGCACATACCCCAGGCTTTGCCCTTGACGAAGGTTGGACCCAACAGATACAGGATAAATGTTGTAAAAGATATAGAAAGGGGAAACGAATAAGTGCTTTGTGTTTAATGCAGCTGCATCGTAGAGATGCGAAGGGAAAATCGCATGCGCATGCGATGAAGTTGGAATCCTACCGCCCGTAATGTTTCTTTATTTGAAAGTTGATGTTTTCTTTTATTGTTTCAGTATTATTAGGAACATTCGGATATTTTTACCCCTAGGTTTTTTGTTTAAAAAATAAAATTTGGTAGGAAAAACTTCAACAAGAGTTGTTAAAATGGTTCGGTCATTTAGTACATAACACAGATACAGAACATTCCTTCGGAACATTTTGTTCATTATTTCTCCAACGTCTAGTCATTCGTCTTTGAGCAATATGCAGTATAATTTAGTTCCAAAGTTTATTCGAAAATATGGTACAATATGGCTAAAACATAAGTTGGATAAGCCTACGAAAACGCTCTCACAAGATTTGATAACAAAGCTTCCGGTGGAAAAAATGCGGAACCATACTGGACTGTTGGATGTTTTGTTTTCCTATTGAAGGTATTGAAGAAATCGTAGAGTATATAAAGCAAAAATAACTCAAAATCCCCTTATCAATGCTTTAGCATGGAACAAGTAATGGCATTCATAGGACTTCTTTATTTGGCAGGTAACAGGAAAGCTCAGCATAATCAACACAGATAAATTATGGAATACCGATGCAAAAGCACTCGATCTTTTCAAGCAATGTTTCTAGCCCGTAGTTCAAGATATAAGTTTTGACGATCTGAATTTTAGAAAATAAAATTCAGCAGTAGTTAATTTAGCACCAATTTAAATGATTTTTGATATATTCATCTAGGAGACTTCTACAAATTATACGGTAGGCCAATACATCACAATACACAAAATTCCGGAGGGTTTTCGTGGTAGATGCCAATTTACGAAGTACATAATTAGCAAGACGAAAAAATACAGCATCAAAATATATGCACGTGTATGTGTTGGTGCCAGAACGGTTTACGTTCATAATATGCAGATATATCCTGAAAAGTCAAACGGAGGATTCATTCAAACTACCGAATGATGTAGGTAGTGTGGCAAAACCTCTGATTAAAACAATAGATAGATTTTATAAAAGCGTCTGCATGGAAAATTATTTTAGTTCCATCCCTTTTGGCTACCGCCTTATATATCTATTGCAAACATAGCATGGTAGGAACTTTGCGAATGAATAAATGTCAAATACCACCAGAATTTTTCCAAATAAAAGAGAGACCGCTGAAAGTACCTTTAGAGAAGATCCAAACAAATTTTTTTTATGCTTTCCAAGCTGCATGAGAAAAGTGCTATTATCTCTCCTTTAGAAAGTAATACACCACAAACAATACCTTGTACAATCTAACAAGAGGAGGACAGAAGTCTGAAGTCTGAATATTCTGTAACTAGAATTAGCAATTGCTGACCATTCACTGTATTTTATAGTATTTTAAATGGAGTCACAATAAATAGTCAGATAAGCTTCAGATCCAATACATCTACAAGTGAGTTTATAACCAATTTAGCAAAACAGCGAATTCAATCGCGTCTTTCAAAGCGGGCATCTATTCTGACATTGTCTTTGACGCTTCGCCAAAAAGTTGAAAATATTTTTGATATAAAAACCAGATCTCAGCTACCAGTCCAAGCAACTGTTGATATTAAAAACAGTTATGGATATTGCCAAGTACGGAAAAATAGATTGATGAAGCATTAGTGTGATAAAGGTTAAAGAAGGAGAAGATGAAGGTTAATCACTGCAAACATTGAGTTTTGAGTTGTTTTGTTACCATTTATTGGAAGTTAATTGTTTATTTTTGCTGTTTGCTATTCACCTGAAAAGGTTTATTAGGTGAAATCTATATGCTCAAGTTACAGCGCTACAAAGAAAAGCGCGAGTTTTGGCGCGTTAAATTTGATAAATGTCTTTACCCAGTATGAATGAATATAAAAGCCACTATAGATCTATTAGTTTGGAAATGCTACTGTACTTTGCTAACTGGCTCCAATGTGTGTAACCCCTACCCACACACCAAGGAAAGTCCACTTTGGAGGCGGCACAAAGGCGCATAATTTCTCTGATTTCTACACAGCCCATGCTCTCAAGATCATACTCTTGCCTTCTCGTGCTGGAACTGTTCCAGCTTGTTGAGCAAAAAGAGACGGATCGGGTTGGTAAACGTGGGGCCGCCGTTTGAGGTGTCGAGACCGGAGCAATCTTGCCTTAGATCTGAGCTGTCGTTAGAGGTGTCGGACCGGTACTCTGTAATAGCATCCGAGACGAGTCGGGCAGTCAATTGAAGTATTGCGCTAGGAGCGAACCTGATCCTAGTATCCGAGACTCATCAGGCCATCCATTGAGGTGTCGGGAGATTTACGATGATCAGTTATCCAAGGCAAACTACTCCGAGCAGACTGCACGAAGTTTATCCAGAAAACTGTCTGCGAGCTACCCACTCCAGAATGTCGCTTGTCGCAGAGAACACATGCAAGCAGGCAGAAATGCTGCAGGACGGTAGAAGTTCTACAGTACGGTAGAAATGCCGAACTGTAGTAGAATTGTGTCGTGGAGAGTCCGCCCTTGACTATTACTCGTCAAACGTTCACACAAGTAGTACGGGTAGTTAACACAAGCCCCATATACCTGGAACCTCGTTGCCTGGTATCTGGATGCCTGGCTGACTGAGATGAGGATGGCAGTGGTTGGCCATATGCTGGTTAGTGGTCCCGGTTTCGGCCGGGGCTTCGGCGGATGAATACATAGACAAAGTTTCGGCTGATGATCAGGACAGTCACCAATACAGTTAGATAGGCCTTCGAACATTATCCGGTTTAAAAGGGCGCATTGTACTTGGTGCTTTCCGAAACGGGCGGCGCAAATGGCATTGTCGTCTGGGAGAGGGGAGGGGGTATATACTTTATTTTCGGTTGACCCCGAGTTTGAAAATGGCCAATGTGTGCTCTTCGCTGCCTTCTATCTGTTTTCCTTTATATGCAATCATTTCATTGATCTACATTAGAATCAGGTACTACTCTTAAATTTGTGGTTTTATATTGTAATTTTTTCTATGCCCTAGATTATAGATATTGTGCCACAACGTATAATTACTTCAGTAGAATTGCCCATTGGAACTCTATAATCAACATCAGCATGTTCTTTGAAGGTTGTTATATTTATTTCGGGGTCACACCAAGCACAAGGTTTAATTACGGTAAGCCTCAAGTAAAAAAAGAACGTCCCAGAATATAAAAATTTTGCATAGACGTAGTCTGTTATATTATGAATAGACAATGGTCTCCTGTGTAAAACTGCAAGCTTGCAACCTTGAACAATAATAGCTTCTTTATATGAATTGCAAGTCTGCAACCTTGAACGCACGTGGCTTCCTGTCTCACGCTCCCTTTTAGAGATAACGCTTTTATCTTAGCTGATTAGGCATAGTATATATACTAGTAGCTTGCACTTCTAAGTTAAGCTCCAGTCAGTCGATAAGTTCCATTGTGTTCGTATCATAGCTAGATGTAAGAAATTGTCCGGCGGCTAGCTGTGTGCTTCCAATGTTATATTTCATTGTAAAATAAAAATAAACGTTTTTTAAAAAGTCGTTTCGGCGGCCTTTTAATAAAACTGGCGCAGTCGGTAGGATTTGTGGAGGAAAACCTGGAAAACTACAAACATCGAGTCGACCAGCAACTTTCCTTGAGGTTCAGCTCTTTGCCACAAATCGAAACCTACCACCCAGCGGATCTTCGGACATCTCCAACAGGGACAAACATCGCCCGATCGTGAGAAGCGCCCGTCGACCCAGCTCCTGCTCCTCCGTGGTTATTGGAACCATCTGGTCATTGGGACCACTCTTGATCATTGGGATCAGTCTCTGGTATTGGCAACGTCAACAACGACGACCCCAGGACAACTTTTGGATAACGCTCTAGCGCAAAGCTGGACTATCCAAGTCGGACTTCAGGACCTCTGTGCAGGCCAGCCGACATCAATAGGATCGACGCATCCTTTTTGAAGACAACAGGACGTAGCTTGATCGCACGCCGTTCGTCAATTTTAACGCACAATGTAAGTGCATATTTTTATAATAATTTTCAAGCTTTAGAGAAAAAGCAAAGGTATATTTTTAATAATAATTTTCAAGCTTTAGAGAAAAAGCAAAGGTATATTTTAAAGGCAACAAAGTAACGACTATTAAAGCGTTCGCCTAAGTAATAATTTACAAGTTTTAAAGAAAAAGCAAAATAATTAATTTTAAAGGCAACAAAGTAACGTAATATAATTTTCAAAAGTGATAATTATTAAAGCGTTCGCCTAAAACAACAAAGTTAACTAATATAAAGTTTTAAAAATTATACTAACATAGTTTTAAATATTTATTTATAAGTTCAGGCAAAACGTAGTAAGCCAGACCAATTGCTGCACATACTAGGTGTGCTTAATTTGCATTTGTGCTTGCGTTCTTGCGCGTAGGGCTCCTACCCCCTGTTAAGCATCCCCTAGTCATACAAATTGTTTACTAACATAAAACAAAATTAAAAATCAAGTGAAACAAATAAAGTAAAATTAATTTTTGTCAACAAAATTTTTATGTTAAAGGAAATCTTGAATCATTACGTAAAACACTTATAATTATATTTTGAAACAATTGTAAAAATTTTATGTCACGAGATAGATCACGCTCACCAAGGAATTCTATCCCTAGAATTTTATTTTTAAATAATTGTAACAACATTAGCAACCCAAATATGGTTGATCAAAACGCATCATTGTTTCCCCCACATTTTAATGTAGCTTTATTAAATGAAATTCCCACATATGATGGTAATCAAGCCACTCTTTCGGAATTTATCAGATCCGCAGAAATCATTGCAACTAAATTTTGTACAGAAAATTTAAACGATTATATTAACCAAGTAATTTTAAATTCGATAAGGAATAAATTAAAAGGTCAAGCGTTAGAAGTAATCACAGGTTACGAGTATGATAATTGGAAAGACTTAAAAAATGTCTTAATTGAAAATTTTGGCGACCAAAGGTCAGAATTGAATCTTTTAATTGATTTAACTAAATTAAAACAGAATAAAGACTCTCCCATAGAATTTTTCAATAAAGTTAGAACTCATTTAGCTATTTATAATTCAAAAGTTTCTCTGAGTCAAGAATCAAAAGATATTATCACTCATAAATTAAAAGCTAACAAAGATTTAGCACTTCGCACTTTTACAAGTGGACTAAATGAAAATTTAGGAAGCTTCGTAAGAAGTAGAAACCCAACTTCACTAGAACAAGCCTTAAGCATAGTAAAAGAAGAAATTGATATCAGATATTCTCAAAATCAAAATAATTTTCAAAGTCAAAGATTAAACAAACCAAATTTAACTTCCAATATTCAAACACGAAATTCATATGAACCTAAATTTAATAACCCAAATTTTATGCAAAGACCATTCCAACAAAATCGAAGTAATTTTAACCAAAATCCTAAAAGTAATTTTAATCAAAATCCCAACTATTTTAAAAGTCCAACGAATTTTAACAATCCTAATAATTCTAGAATAACTCAAAATTCAAGCTTTAATGCATTTGCACCTAAACCAAATTTTTCACCAACAAATAAACCAGAACCTATGGACTTTAGCACTATAAAAAGACCAGCTACTCAACAATCAAATTTCCCTAATAAATATCGAGCAAATTCTCAGAACGTTAATAGAAATTTTAATCATTTAAATTACCATCAAGAAAAACCTCCGGATGAATATGAAGACTTAACCGAAGATTTATTTGAAAATGGAGAATTTTCAACTCCAGAAAATTTTAACGAAAACTTTCAGGAATATTCTGACCCTGATAATTCACAAGACTTAGATCACACCCCAGATTATTTCGAATACCCAGATCCAGACGATACTGTAAATTTTCATTAAGAGCCTCGGAAAAGCATATTTTAACTTTTAATATAAATTCAAAATCAGATCTTCCTTATATTATAATTCCCGCCACTGGCGATAAACTTTTAATTGATACAGGTAGCTCACAAACAATAATTTCTCCAGAATTTGTACAACAACATTTTCCAAATTATATTTATAAAACAGAATTCGAGATAATTACATCTCATGGAATTTCTCAACATAACTTAATTGCAGATTTACCAATCCCCAGTCTTTTTTATGAAAACGGAACACATACATGTTATTTATATAATTTTAACCCAGACTATATAGGACTTATTGGATCCGACTTACTTTCAAAATTATCCGCACGAATAGATTATAAATGGATGCACATTCAGACAGAAAGAGCTACGATACCATTTTATTACAACCCGTAAAAATTAAACAAAAAAAAGTGAAACTAATGTAATTTTTCAAAACCTAAAAATTAAGATTTTTATTTTTCTCAACAAAACCTACAGTTAACCCTGTGTACAGAACTTTTCGTAAAATTTATCAGCATAAAAAAAATGTAACTAAAATAACTCCAAAATTAAAATTTAATGAAAAAGGCATGACTAAGCCTTCAGCAATTGAAACCATACAATAATCAATTTAAAACAAGCGTAATTAATCCTTTAAATGAAATACGAGGAAATTAATATTTATAATCCTTAATCTTATAAAAATAAAAATTATGAGCTCAACAAAAATCAATGCACATATAATTTCAAAACTGACGAAAAGTCAACTCATAAGGTTTAGTAATTCAAACATAAATTTGTAAAATATTTAGATTATATAGCTACTACTAAAGTAGGAATAAAATCAGATTCATCTAAAAATTCAATAATCAAAATTTCCCAGCACTTAAAAATCTAAATAAAATAATTTTTAACCAAATAGTCTACTAAAGAACACTTATCAAAAATTTTGCCAAAATAACTAAATTTTTAACCGTGTGTTTAAAGAAAAAAATAAGATTGTTCACACCCTTGAATTTTTGAAAAACTTTAAGTATTACAAATAAATTCTAATAAATAAATCAGTAACTTCAAATATCAAAAGTATTTTAAAAAAAATAACATCTTAAGAAAAAACTTAAGACTAAAATCATTTAAATCAGAAAAAACTCAAATAAAAATTATACTTAACAAACAAACAAGACCTAAGCTTGTATCAATCTAGTATTTACAATTTTAATAATCACAATATTTCTCGCGTTAAAACTAAGATGTTCACAGCAACATACCTTTATAATTGATATTGCTAAAGGAAAACAAAGAAAAACCTTTACAACCATTTAAAATTAAATTCAAATTCAGAAAAGTCAAACATTTCAATTAAACGAAAAAGTATTTATTAAAACAAATCTCAGAAGTAAAGATTAAATTTAAAATTAAAACCCATTCAGAAAGATCAAACATTTCAATTAAACGAAGAAGTATTATTTAAAATAAATTTCAGAAGTAAAGATAAAATTTAAAATTAAAACCAATTCGGAAAAATCAAACATTCCAATTAAATGAAAAAATATTTGTTAGAACTAATTTCAGAAGTAAAACTGAAATTCAAAATTAAATCTAATTTTTTAAAAAATATGGAAATATAAAACACCCTGACTAAAAGGAACTATTGCTCTCTCTTTTTCAGGATTACTACATTCTTCATCGCCTGTACCCTGCTGACTCAATCACTAGTTATACAGAGCGATATTATTATTAAAAATTTAAAAGATAATCCTGGATTATATCCTCTAAACTTAGGAAACGTAGTGCTTAAACAAAGCGAATGGACGCTTATTAGAAATGTAGACTATACCCCTATATTTGTTAATTATGACACACTTAGAACTAATTTAATGAAAATAATACCGTTACTTGAAAATAAAAGTTACGTTATTGAATATACAAAATTTAAAAGGATTGATGATGTTATTATCAATCATAACAATTTACTCATAATATTAAAACAATATCTTGAAAAAACAGATAAACTCTTAAGTCAATTATTTCCTGATGTTAAACACAAAATTAATAAAAGAGGACTTTTCGATGGACTTGGATCCGCTTTCAAATTTTTAACTGGAAACCTCTACGCCAACGATGGAGTCAGATATGAATCTATGATTACTAAATTGCAAGAAAGCAATAAAATTCAAAATGACGTTATATTAGAACAAACTAAAATTTTAAATGATACCATCTCAGTAATCAATGATATAGCAAAGAGTCAAGAATTATTAGACAGAAATATAAATAAAATAATTTTACAAAATGAGGAATTAGGCAAAAATCTCGCTACATACTCCTTAAAAACAGTCTTGCTAGAAGCAATTCAATTTTTGCAACTACTTATTAACACTTGTTTGGAACTAGAAAATGCATTAACTTTTGCCCAAAATCAACAGATGCATATGTCATTAATTGATAATGACGATTTAATTGAAAATCTAAATGAAATTTCGACGTATCTCAATAGCATATCAGAAAAAGCTTTAACTATTCCATATCCTGCAGAGTTACAGTATTTACATTTATACGAGTCAATTATCATTACAAAAGTTTATCAAGTTAAAAACAGAATTACATTTATATTCGAAATACCTCTTACTTCCAAAACTAACGATTATCAAATGATACAATTAATACCATTTCCGATTTTTATCCAAAATTATCAATTTCGTATGATTATACCTACTTATAGTACTTTATTATTTAACGTTAAAAACAGCATTCCCATTGAAATAAGTCATTGTAAACTTATAACTTTAGACACCTACTTTTGTAATCAAAATAACTACTTTGAAATCCCCAACGACAAATTGTGCGAAACACAACTTCTGTCATTTAATAAAAATAAAACATGTATCCCTTATTTATTCAATTTAACAGAAATCAAAATATCACAAATAAATCCTGCGACATGGTTAATATCTTCCCCATCTGAAGCAATATTGGACGTCAAATGTAAAAATCAGAATTTTAGAAAAGGAATATCTGGCACTAACCTCTTACACCTCAGTTCAGACTGTCTTGTTTCAATAAATCAAAAACACATGTTATTCACCGCAAAAAGAACCTCAAATGAAATTGTTAATTTAAAAATTTCAAACATTGACCGCTTAATAATTCCTGAATCAAACCACATAAATGTTTCAAAGATTGACTTGATACCTCTTGACACCCAGAAATTGGTTGAGGACCGAATTAAACTTAATAAATATGAAAATTTGTTAAAACCTGTTAATTATATTAAATCTGATAATTTAAGTGTGTCTGCAATTATATTTACTCTGTGTACTATTCTTATGTTAATAATTTTTATATTGTATTTGTATTATAATAGAAACACAATGAAGATTAAACTTATTAGATTTTTAAATAAAGATTTTGAACCGGTTAACGTAAATGCATAAGTTTAATTTTCTTTTCTCTTTGTAAGTTCAATGGAGGCATATTTGAATACCACCCATTGAACATTTTATCGGCGGACGTGTTATATTATGAATAGACAATGGTCTCCTGTGTAAAACTGCAAGCTTGCAACCTTGAACAATAATAGCTTCTTTATAATGAATTGCAAGTCTGCAACCTTGAACGCACGTGGCTTCCTGTCTCACGCTCCCTTTTAGAGATAACGCTTATCTTAGCTGATTAGGCATAGTATATATACTAGTAGCTTGCACCTCTAAGTTAAGCTCCAGTCAGTCGATAAGTTCCATTGTGTTCGTATCATAGCTAGATGTAAGAAATTGTCCGGCGGCTAGCTGTGTGCTTCCAATGTTATATTTCATTGTAAAATAAAAATAAACGTTTTTTAAAAAGTCGTTTCGGCGGCCTTTTAATAAAACTAGTCTTTGTTTTATAAAAATGTTACGTGTCACGTAGTATACGTGCATTAGTCACGGAAAATGTTTCACGTGGACAACTAAAGTAGTTCTAACAGACAAAATTAGCTATACCGTCACCTCCAAATATCTTCGTGCATAAACATAAATAATGCAGCTGCGAGCTAGTCAGTTCTTTTCCGAGAGCGCTGCATAATCCCCGGTTTAGGAGCGCCAAATGACGGATGGCGCTTATAAATCCAAACGCCAATTTTAACTGCAAGATGCACAAGAATAATACTTGTAGCAACATGAAAAATAATATTCCGATAATTTGACAGAATAGCGCAAGCGGTCCAGCATAAATAACTGAAACCAGTAATGTACGAGTGTGGATGATTTTGATGGATGGCGTAATCAAGGAGAGAACCAGCTGATGTACTGCACAGCAGCTCTAGAACACGCAGCAAATAATTGTGTATCGCATCCCAATCTGCGGAATGGGAGTCAGAGACGGAGAAAACGGGGGTGGCGATGTCATGTTGCGACGCCCGCCACCAACTTGATAGAGGGTGCTATGATGTATGCGCCCCGAGTTCCGGCCAGACCGAGCTGCTCCCGGGCTCTTGTGATTGACGGCCGCCATTCTTCAAGACACTGATGGCCCTGGAGGGCTTATCCGTGTGCTACTGAAGAATACCTAATCGCGTCTTCATTTGCCAACCCCGCCATGCAGGCAATTCCGGGCGGTACATTCGAATAATCAAATCCGGCCGAGATGGCTACTAAAGCTCAAATCAAACATCAAAGAATGATGGGTCGAAAATAAAAAGGTAGTATAAAAGGCATCTCGTAACATTCATATTTTACTGTATATATACATGCAACCCGATATTGGCGCCATAAAACACATTAAGTGGCCACTTCAAATATAAAGGATAGAATAACAAGCACATAAAGAGGGAAAGGCCGCTTTTTCTCGTGCTCGAACGGAATCGATCTCGTAATCCTCTTCGAGGGTTCACCTCATCCTCTCCGTGTTACACGAGAGCTGTCCCATCTCAGCCACTTGCCAGATTGTCTGCTTTTACTTTACCTCAACAGTATTTTACAGTGACCGTTTGCTCCCTGACACTAAAGCAGCAAATCGTTGAAACTTTAGCCGGCAGCTGGAAGACAAAAGGCTAAGGGACTTATTATAAAAATAACAAAGTGCGCTCCCTTCGCTAAAATCTTTGAGTCGGTAAATTAGATCAAATTACTTTATAAAAACTGCGAGAATTCGAAAACATTTTATTATTTGCTGCCGGCACGAGCGAAGGTAAAATGTGCTCAATATTCTTCTCCGACATCAAATTTCGGGCTTTTTGTCCACCTGAAGCTGTTCGGTAGGCGTTTCTTTGTGAAAAACTATTTGCATAGAAAAATGACACCCTTCTTTTAGGAGGAGCAGTATATCTTTGTATATAAAATCTCAGGCAGACGGTATTTGAACGAAAGATTTTTGAACCGAGACAGCCTTGTTGGAGCATTATTTATGGTCTTATTTTAATTCGCTTTGTTTGGCTGGAAACGTCTGTTCAGATCTTATCGCAAATAACTTACTTATGCGTTGCGTGATTCGATCAGAAAGAGTTACTTTGCAATTATTGTTGTAGGCGAATTAAATATGGTGTTCCGGTTTTAGCAGTACCGTGCAAGTCACAGGCTGCAGCCATTTCCCTAAATCATAAATGTGATTTAAAGAATGTATTGCTTTTATTGCATTGTTTATGGCCCGTCGAGACTCGTTGTCGAGTTCATCGTACTGCTGGTTTCGAAACCACAGTGACTGTTTTACAAAGAGAATAATGATGAAATCGAAACCACACAAAACCAGAAGGAGCATCATTAAAGGTCAAACAGTGTTTTCACAAGTTCGAACCTTTACAACATCCAAAGGCACGTTACAATAAAATAAAATAAAATTCTTAGTTACTTTTGAATATAACTTCAGTTATTTTACCTTCATCTCTACAAAACTATGATAATTAACCTAAACTACTCTTTAATGGTATTCTTTCAGTGCATCTGAAATACCGTTATGCAACGTTTTCAGTAGCACCGCTTGGTACTTGACATGCCCAACAAAAAACTTAGGTTTTGAAATACCGTAAATCTCTGCAGCACTCGTACCACGAAGGTTAAAATCTAAATGAAATGCAACCAACTGAATTTGCAAACTCCATTAACTAAGTACCAAATCGGTTTTGGTATTAAATTATCATATCAGTGCTATATAGTCACTAATAAATGAGTATATAGAATATAATAATGACTGCAAAACCTAATATCATTGTTGTTACTATATTTAACGCGAAGTTAATGACTTCAGCTTAAGTGTCTGAAGTATTCCATTTATTGCGCTTTAAGAAGTTATTCAAAGAACTTAGCTTTTTTATTGAGAGGACCAGCTGAATATGTTTGGTAATTTGTGAAGTGGTCGAATCTTGTTGAGGGGATGTTTTAGGCGGTTAGGTTTGGAATTAATTGTGTAGGCGAGAAAGCCAATCCAAACCCTCTTGTGATACCAATTGACACCTACGCTAACTCACATTGAAAATGAATACAGCTGATGGGAACACTCTATTAAAACTAATAACATACAAATTCTTTATTTATACATTCTTTCGAGTTCAATTTCTATGCTATTTTGCGGTTCTTCTTAATTCAATGTGACCCACTGGATTTCTCTTATTGTAGGCGATGCGTGCACATAAAACTAAATTTACAATTATAAATAAATACAAGATATTGCGAGCGATCTAAAAACATGGGTTACGAAATGCGACGTTTACATTAAAGTAGGTTAAACGAGGTTTGAACATTAAGAAGTAACCTACTAACATCCATAGGGTACATGGTACAGTGCAATTAATTATCGAAATCTTCTATTCGACAATGCAACAAAAGTAATTCAACAAGAACAAGGAATTTACACAATTCTCTCTATCTCTCTCCCGCTCTCATTCTCTTGTTGTTTCTCATTATAGATTTGTCGTTCTAGTCTAGATCATTCTTTTTCATTCTATTCTGTATATGTGTTTTTCATTTTACTGCTGGACTCCCCTTTTTTGTTTTCCTCTTGGTGATTAGTTCATAATTGCTTTCGGCCAACTGCCAACTTATCCTCCTGACATCAATATGCCTCCTTAGAGGTTTTCGTGTAATTGATGTCTCTACTTTCATCTATCTCCAAAACTCTTTCGTTTTCGTTCTATCTGTGCGTATATTTTATGAACTTGATCTCATAAAATCCACTGTTATTATTTTGTCTCTTATTTGGTTTGCCATAGGCTACATTTAACCTCTATATATTGTTATAGTCCCTGTAATTGTTTTTTTCTTTGTTTCGTAAGGTTCCGACTGCATTTTGTTCAATGCAGTGATTTTACTATTTTTTAAAATACTTTTTCTTCTATTTTTCGCTTTTATTGTTTCTTATGCTACACTTAAGTCTTGTGCTAATCTTCCAGCACACATATTCCACACTTATCAAGCTATTTTTACAACATTACCTTTTAAGTCATATCTTTTTTTCTTGTGCCAAAATAAGTTGGTAATTAACAAATATTAGCGACTATAGTATTTTGTCTCTCATGTATATCCCCATTCCGCCACATTTCCTATAACATTGTTCTAACGCTTGTTCTGAAAATATATTGAACAGTCAAGGTAACATTGCACATCCTTGTTTCAATCCTTGGACACTTCTATTTCTTTTGTTACTTTGTTCTTCTTTTTTTTTATTTGCGCTTCTGTATTTTCATACAACGCTTTCGTTACGTGAATCAATCTTTGTTTTATTCCAATATATCTTATAGCATTCCACATTTCCTCTCTTGGTGTACTATCGTATGCCTTCTCTAGCTCCACGAAAGTTATATGCCTTTCAATATTATTTGCTGGTTTTGCTTTTTAATATTCCGATGCAGTAAAATCTTCTTGATCTGAAACCAAATTTTTCATTACATTTTAAACATAAACACTCTTCAGAATAGCCTAACGATTGTCGGTAGTATTCTAACTCCTTTGTAGTTCTAGCATACTTTCTTGTCCCCTTTTTATGCATTGACATAATGTACGCCGTAGTACTTTCCATCAATATATCCTCCCCTCTTTCTATTCTATGAAACATTTTGGTTGTTACTTCTATCATTTAATTCCTCGAACTTCATCGATGTGATGTTGCTTGGCCCAGCCTATTCATTGTTCTTACTTGGTTCCAGTGTTTTTATCATCTTCTTCATCTTATCTCGGTCTTCTGTTCTTCCTTGTTGTGCTGTATATTGTAGTCTGTATTCTTGCAGTGTGACATAATATTCAATCCACTTTTGGGCTTTATTCAATTAATTTTTGTCTCTTGTCGTCAGTTATGAATCACTTTCTACGAATTTTTAGATCTATTTATTCCTTTTGTGTTACATATGTTTCTGGAAACGGTATCCTAATATTCGTTCTTCTCTTATCTTACTTGTCTTTTGCATTCCAAAAACGTTTGTGTTGAGATTTATGTCTTATTTATATCATTTCCTCCTTATTACTCTAATTACATAATGAATATTTTCTTTCTAAGACTGCTCTTTTCTGCCATTCAAATGTTTCTAAGGGTTAAGAAGATTTAAAATAAGATTCCAAACATACAATTGTAGCCCTCTTTATACGGTTTTGATTTTTCCACCATTGTTTTTCAATTTTTCTATAAATTACTGTCCTTTATACGTCTTCTCCCATTGATTATATCGACTTTGCGTTTGTATAACTATCCAATTCCATGCCCTTAGAAACACAGAAAAAATCTTTCTTCAATTATTTATTCTTATCGTACCAGGAGAGCTGTTTTTTCGACAGTGTTTGTAAAGCACTCCTACATCCATCATTTCTGTTATTGTTTCTGCTTTTAATTAACCACACAAACGGTTGATTGCTTACCTCACCCCTTATATTCTAACTTTATCGTATTGCTCTACTTTTTCGTTTTCTCTATTACTTCCTTTCCACAAAATAAATTGTGAATGCTCTATCTTCCTGGTCTCAAATACCGTTGATCTTCTCATTCTTGGAATTGCTCTTTTATCATGTGTCTTAAAACTCTACCAGACAGTCTACACGGCTATCCCCTTATAGTTTTTTCTGGATTAAGTTGTTTTACACTCTGTTGGTATGTTGTCTCCATTTAAGAATCAACTAAATATTTTGGTTAACGAGTCTAACACTACTTCAGGGAAAATTCCGTAACAGTTTACTGCACACTTGACAATATCGAACTCCGGCGTGCGTTTGGGGTCACCTAAATAGCAATCTTATGTTTTCAAAGTTTCCGTGTACCCAATTTGGTGGTGAGAGATATCTTTTCAGTCGCAATTTCTCCTTTTCGCCCATCCGTATTCATTTGATTCTTCTGGTGTTACACGACGTGTTGGGATGTTTGAATTTTTGGGAGGAGGGAAAACCAAGTTCACACTCACTTGAGCCCCAAGTTGGACCCATTGTGCAACCTCCAAGTCAAGTGTGTGTATAGGTGATGTGTGTAGTTTTGCTGCACTATCTCATGTATCAGCTTTCAGAGGAGAGCGATGTTAATTGCATCTCAAAGTACAATGGTCACCCGGACTAGTATCGATCCAATAGACTGCAAAAAAAGTTTCGCGTATCCACGGATTCGGATCAAGGATTCGTTTATTGAAAGCTTGGTATTCTAGCCACTGTACCACCAAGGAACTTTCTTTGAGTGCCAAGTCAAGTGCTGATTTATCTCTACTAAACCGTCGTCTCAGGGGCAGCTTTGGTCCCTTTGACGGATCGTCGCAGCCACCGATTACTTCGGAAGTAGGCTAGGCCTCCACAATCTCAGGTGGAACCCTTTCCTAACGATTTTCACTATTTTCATTTGGGCTAACCCTCGGTAATTCTTTTTTGCAAGACATTGTCTTTTATCGCTTTTCGTCATGCTTTTCTTTTCTGTTTGTCACCTTCCTGCTTCTCTGTCACTTTTTCTTCCGCACGGTAAGTTATTAAACCTGACGCCGTTATCTGTTAAATCACTATTACTCATACCACTAGGTGAATTGATTTAATACTACTCTTTATGTTCATCAACCCTCGCCGGCATTCTCTTTAAGCTACTTGCTTGGAATGTAAATAAAGTTACTACGTTGTTTATCGGGCGTTTTCTTTAATTTTATATGTTACCTAATAGCAACAATCTGCAGAACTGGGCTGCTATTTTTATTTCCAACATAGGTATCCCCTAACGTTCAGATTTAACATTTAATAAACTATAGTAGATGCTTTTAAATTGAGCTTGTGTCTCTGTAGGCTGTCTTTTATAATATTCTTTCCATTCTCCCAAGACTATTGGCTCAATTGTCTATTTTTTGTTGTTGTTTATTGTTAATGTTTTTATAAAACTGCTTCTCATTATGCTGTATATTTCTTTACATGTTTTTCAGTTTTACGACTTCTTTCCTACTGTATATTCGTTTCTCGTCTGCATCTTCAGCAATTAATCTACTCTGACATTTTTTTGTTTTGCTAGGTCCGATAGTCGTCATTCCACTAGACATTTTTAAATTTTAGCGCTGATTCATGTAAGTAGCTTTTAGAATATTACATCTGTCTAATCTATAAGGAAAAAATATCTTTTAGAGAAATAATACATTTCTGTCAACAATGCCACCAGACACCACAATATTAAAAATCAATAGTTCCTTATTATGATATTATCTAAAACCTCGTTTACATTGCATAGAAAAATAAATTATTTATATCTAAATACTGCCTTTGTCGTATTGGAAGGATAAGACGCTTGTTTATCCAACCATCCAGCTCACATAAAAACGGATCAAGGATTTACATTTCTGGGTTGGCCGTATCATCGCGCTGTATTAGATCCGTATTTAAAATTTAGATTCTTAAACAATCCTAGAAAAACGAAATCCGGGTTTTCCATTACGCCAGCAGCAGCTCCTATCTTCCGGGTAGGTTATGTCGTACGCTATTTACGATTATTTAAACAACTCTGAAAGTACCGCAAATGCCGCGTTGTCGGCATACACGAAGGTATTGTAATATGGTAGAAATTGAATTTGGCTCCGGGGTATCCTAAACTCTCGTCGTCGCTAAAAGGTTATAGTTTGTGTTTTGAATTTATGCTGACAGTAACATATGAAGACGTTTAGTATATGTACACAAAGATCGAAAATCTTAAGTGCGTTGGCAGATCTGCAGCAGGAGAAATTTGTACACCTTGTTCGCCTGCGGTTACGTTTCCGGAAAATTGGTTAGTCTTGTAATATTATACAACGCTCAAAATAATTTCTGATCAGCATACATTTCTGCACGGACAATTTTTTAACCTGGCTTCGTTAAAGCCGAAATTTAAGGTGATCTAAGGTGAATATTTCTGGAAAACTGAATGTGTTTTCTAGCGTCTGGGTGTTATTGAACACTAGTTAAAGGAAGATACACTTTCGTCTGGGCATCAGTGGCAACAATGGAGTGATAAAGACATTTTGTAAAGCTCCACAAGGAACCTTGCTGACTTTCTTAAATTTTCTGCAAACTAAAAGGGGAAAATATATAGTTTATGACTACTTTTTGTTGTCACAACGTTACATCGCACTTTAATCAAACAAAACATTTGTTTAAAAGTGATATATGATTCACAAATTGCATACGACTTAATTGAAAAATGTGTTCCAAGAAACTATAATGGTTACAATTAAAACTCAATATCGTTGCATTTAACTTTAATATATAATATGTATACCATACACTATGCAGTTAATACTGACATATCAAATCCCGTGTGCTTCGTATTAATTGCATAATGTTTAGCAAAATCATTTTAAAACTACTACACTGACATTTTCTTTCCTGCTAGTGTGGCTGTGACAAGTTTTCTGGGGATTTTGAAATGTTCTAATTGTTCTTCATATTTGCATTTGAACTAATAGATTGTTTCTTGACGATTTTACTGTTAAATAACAAGCTATATATCGACAGGGCTTTTATTTTTATGAAGTATTATATTTACAATAAATTCTAAAACCTATACACTAGCGGTCAAAGTACAATCCCAACAGCTTTTATCATCAGGGTTTGCATTTTTATTGAAACGTTTGAAATAAACGTCTGAGAATTCTAATACACTAATCGATGCGTAGGCCCAGCATTTTGCTGCAGTAAGGGTTTTAGTGAAATTCCCAATTATAAAATGTTTATTTTTAGAAACAAATCTCTCGATTCAGATCTCTTAACAATTGGCGGAGTGGATACACCTTGGATTTCAAAAAGGAATAACAAAGAGGTAGAACATTAATTTTATGCTGCTGCCGAAAGTATAACAAGTTTGGTATTTCAAACATTACTTGGAAATTATTCATGTTCATTGATCCCTTAGTAATAACCCCTTTCCAAATTGACACGTTTCGAAATAAAATATTTAATGTGAAACCGTACATTCCGAAAAACGTTGGTATACGTATTTAAAAGATCAGTGGAATACATCCGTCTTGCTTACGAAAATAAGCTCAAGTCAAAGTAGGCTAAGGTAAAAGGCAGAAATAGGTTTAAATTTCTTTCAGTAAATATTTATTTAGAGTTTGAGATCTATTATTTGCCAACTTAGTTAAAAAAATCACGAAAAATCAACACAAACAGGCAAATTAAAAACTAAAACGCAAGTAATCTACAAACGATTGCTTTAGGAAAATTGGTCTTACATTATACTGAAAGTTTACTCGCATTCTTTTAAAAAATGATACAATAAAATAGTTAGTAGTTGAGCAATTGAATAGTGATCTCGCAAACGTTGTAGCTATTCTAAAATAGTATTTTCAATTTTTTTATATTTCCAGTAGATTCAGCCATTTGATGCCATTGTGTACTCTATCACCATGTCTGTATGGTTTTTAGTGAGTTTTAGATTCGAAATTGGCATTACTTTCTTTAGAAAATTTGGTTATAGAACTTTAGAGTTGAGCCACTTCCATTCCCATTTTTTTTAAAGTTTGAAGTCCTAGCTTTACTCACAATGCAGTGAGACGCATTTTTGGGTCTCGTTTGGATAACGTTCAATAAAAATTGTTTTGATGAATTGCTGCACCCTTCTGGTTAAATAATGGTTTCATAGTAAATAAAACCACCTTCAAGCTGTTTAATTAAGTACTTAGTGCCCTGATTTTTTTCACCAAAGCCAAAGCCAAAGCACTTCTTAATACCTTTCTACAATAAATCGGCATCGCATCAATGATGTACGTTATAAAACACACCATCTATAACGACACACACATTTTTTAATAATGGGACTCCTACAATCATCAAACATAATATTGTCTAAATATTACCAATTCAAACAGTATTCCACTGGGGAAATGGTGCCAAAATACGCGAAAAGTAGGCAAAACTAATAATGATAGAAGCAGTAAAAACGGCAGCAAGCAACTGTTTACTCGGGGAAAATTTAATTTCCATATTTTCGTAACCTCCAAATCAAAACCTTCCATATTCAAATTTACAACACAAAAATTTTAGACTAAAAAAACATAAAAATAACGCAGATATTTTCGTGTTTGTTTTTCAGTCCAACGCACGTTTTGAAACAAAATACTTAAACAATATTTCTAATGCACCTAATTCGTTGTACGAGGGCGGTTTTGGTTACTTTAAAATTATTTATCATCACGAGTACAGCTTTGTTACGCAAAAATTTCAAAAGATTTCCTTCCTTAAAAGAAATTTCGGTGGAGAGAAAGAAGGGAGGTACGTTTGGGGCTGCCTTGATTTTGCAGAAAGCAGGATATATGCCTGCGGTTAACAGCTTTACTTCGGAGCATTGTAATTTTCCTTTTAAGGGTTAGAACTTGAATAAATGAAATACAGAAATGAGTTTGGGTATAGCGAATCCTTGCTTTGTCGTAAATTTTGTTTCCAGCTTGTAATGCGTTTCTTGTTTAGTCACGGGCATTGCTTTCTGAAAATAATTAGCTACAAGAAAATCAAGTGTTTTCTAGAAAGTAAGTAATCATTCCACTATCGGAATTTCTATATAAGACAAGTAAGTAGTCAAAAAAGAATCGTTTAATAAGACAACAAACAGAAGCATTCTGTAGTATTTTAAGAAAATATAAAAACAAAAAGTCAATAGCACCAGCAGTTTTAAGCAATTGCTTGAAAATGTATAAAAGTCAAAGGTAGCTTTGAAGAAAAACTAGAGCTGTGCTGTAAAAGAAAAAAACTTCAACTCGTTACAGTTTTCCGCAGCATCCTTTGAGGTTTTCGTATTTTCTTAAGTGCATTTTATGTAAATTATAGCAAACTATTTAACAATTTTGACACTTAAAATTAAGACAGGCGTTGAAATCAAACAGTTTAGAAAAAGCTATATTTTGAAACATCTAAACGTGGAATTACTTCATTATGATAAAGTTAATTTTGATGGACTTTTTATTAACTTTTTAGTGGTACAAAATTAATCTGCCACCTTGCTTTACTTGCACAAAGTCTGAAGTGGCTGGTTTCCATCATTTAGGTTGCTCAAATACACTAGTCTTAAAGAGATAAAAGTTCGCACTCCTTGACTCGGCCAATTATTAGCAGATTTAAGTTAAGATATCTCCTTCACAAAATAAAAATTTTATAATTGGAGCTCTTACTAAAACCCTTACGTAGGAGAGACTTTATCTAGACAAACTGTTTTCAGTCAGTTTTCAGCTTCACGAATACCTACTGGGAGCAAACAATTTTCCGTTCTGGGTTACGATATCTGCGCAAAGGTTTTATCCGACTAAATTATTACTAAGGAATCTAAAGTTTTAGCACTGTTTTTGTTTCTTTTTATCGAAATTACACTGACAGATGAACAAAATTTGTGGAATTGTATCGGTTAACCTGAGTGATTTGGGCGCAATCTTTTCGTGAACCGTGCTAGTTTATAATAAAATTTTATAGTGCGTGAAAGGTTCTGGACATTTGCATGTAACTTATAGCAGCAGTATAATTTTTCAGTACTGGTTCCGGAACTTGTTAGATATCTTCAATATTAGTATTAATTTGTCTATAAATTTACAGTGACATTATTCTAGTCAATAGTTTTATTGTTATATAGTTACTGTTTACTTTGATGTTAAGAAAGGTTACTTGATTAACATCATATTCAACTATAAAGTGTGCGAGCAGTATTAAGTGTTTGTGTTTGGTACACATATTTCGCAGCCAGAAGTAAATGTCGTAATCGAGACTGGCATTTGGTGATGTTGCATATAGACTACTGTGAGAAATATTTCTGACACGTATAAACTAATAATGTTTATCGATCTGGAGTAAGCGATCAACGCAGTGTCTAGACAGAGATTAAACGAAGTACTCTATAATACAACAGTATATTGTTAAACGAGTGAAAAAGTTGGCCATTTTTACGAGGATGAAATTTGTGACACGAGCTGAGTGGAAATGATAATTTCTCACGAGTTTAATACTACACTTTTTATAATCATAAGGAGAAAGGGAAATTCCCCTAACACACTGGTTATCATTCTGTATAAAAAAGGGGGTAGCTCTGACTTGAAAAACTACCGCCCGATCAGTCTTCTGTCAATATTATATAAATTGCTTACAAGAATACTAACTAATAGACTGAGCAACAAGTTTGACTTCTAAAAGCTGGAAGAGCAGGCTGGCTTCAGAAAAGGCTTCAGCACCATTGATCATATTCAAACTATTCGAACAGTAATTCAAAAATTCCCGGAATTTAATATCTCTTACCACCTGGCCTTTGTAGACTACCACAAGGCGATGATTCTATCGAAATCTACGGGGTATGAACAACGCCAGAATAGACTCTAGATACTCGAGGCTACTAAAACACATATACGAAAATGAGACCATGTGCGTTAATGTTGATGAAGACAGCGTCACTAATAGGATCAAAATAAAACGAGGAGTGAGACAAGGAGACCCCATTTCTCCCAAGCTGTTTACACTGGCCGTCGAAGACGTGTTTAAGAACATACAGCGGCAGGAAAAAGCTATCAGAATGGATGGCAAGTTTCTAAGTTACTTAAGATTCGCTTAATGATGTCGTACAGATCAGCACCAATGCAGAAGAACTCGCGAAAATGATAAGGGAACTCCAAGAAGCATCGATGAAAGTCGGTCTTACCATGAACATGCAATAAACAAAGATAATGAGTACAGGAGACTTAAAAGTAACCATAGAGAACCAGGACCTTCAACTAGCTAGGGAATATAATTACCTTGGACACATAATAAAAACTGGTAAAGAAAATCAGGATGCTGAAATAAGCCAAAGTGTTAGTCTTAGCTGGGCAGCATTCTCCAGGCTTTCTTATGTCCTGAAAATTATGAAATGCGTATGAATCTCTAACGCAAAGTATACAACATATTATCTTACCTGCTACAACCTAGGGCATCGAAACAGTAACACTAACGGTTAAGCGTGCCAATAACCTCCGCGATCGAAGCCGCAATGAGGATATCCGAAGAAGAACAAAGATAGAAGATGTTATTGAAAGAGTGGCACGGTTGAAGTGGCGTTATGCGAGACCCGTTGCTAGAGACAACGTGAAATGGACAAAGACAAAGGTGGATAGACGATTTACACAGCATTGCGGGTAACAATTGGTTTTCGGTGGCCCAAGACCAAAACCCATGGAGAAGCCTGAAAAAGGCCTACATCCAGCAGTAGATGTCAACGGGCTGAGAAGAAGAAGGAAAAGAATGCATAATAATTGTAATATTTCTTTTTATATCTCCTTTTAATTATTAACATACACATTAATCGTAGAGTAATTAACGACAGTAAACGACGAGTATCAATACCTACTGCAGTTTTTGTTGTTGGTTATATTTTCCTTCTCTGTTGTTTTTGTACACAGCTGCTGCAAGCTTGAAATGCGTTGATAATTTTGTTGGTCGAGTCCATTATGTTATTCATGGAAGTGTCTATAGGTATAACCTTCGGTTACGGATGTGGAGTGTGGACTCACCGTGTCTGTTCAAAGCAGTTATATCGGCACCTGCATCTACTCTTATTGCAGCTGATGATCTTTGGGAACTGGCCAGTATACTTTTCAGCTTCCGGTAGTTTTAAATAGTTGGCTATTTCTCGTCCTATTTTAAATATCTTGTTGACACTTACTTTTTGACAAACGCAATTGCCTTTTAGATAGTTTAGAAAAAAATATTAGGTGACACATTTGGCGGACGTATGTCGATATATTTTTGGACATCATAGAATTTACCAATTATAGTAAATTTCCGTTTTGGTTTTTGTGACAGAGATGGTAACCATCATTGTTCTGTTTACGCCAATCCATGTAAGTTTTGTAACTTAACACAATTTCCATTTCTTGATATTTTGTACAGCTAGAGTAAACACAGATTCGATGAGAAATTTCAATGTCATTTAAGTTTTGAGGAAACAATAAACCCGTCGTATAATCGTAATAGTTATGATAAATACTACGCTTGACGAAAAGCAAAATCTCGTCACATTGGTCAGTAACTGTGTTAATTCCATAGCTGAAGACTGAACAACTTTCTCAATTAAAGACGTATCAGAAATGTACAAATTCTTTAATATAATTAGAAAAGCAGTACTTACATACCATTGAAATCGCTAATTTCCACTTGTTACTACAACTGAGCGCCAATGACGCTGAATGCCACCCACTCTGTTTAAGATATTTTTGCAAACACACATGGGCGTACCTATAAACGACACCAACATTCATTCTTTGTTATTCGCTGACGATGAAGTGATCTACATGATAAGAAAGGCCTCCAACACCCACTAAGAGAACTGTCTAAAAGTAACTATAAAAGGATTAAAAACTGTGACCTAAAAACAGGAACGAGACAGATATATACATAATACAGAAGATAACAAGCAGAATATCTTCAGAGGGAAGCTCCAAAACGGAAGACCGATTATATAAAAATGCCGTCAAAGCATATACGGATTATGAACTTGGTAAATACCAGAAAGGACTAACCAAGAATATTCAGTAAAAATGGACTTTCTGCGAAGAGAATGCCAAATATCCAAATTGAATCGCGTAAAGAATACAGAAATACGAGAAAGCATGGCAAAAGCACAGACGGCAGTTAGTGAGATCGTACGAAGGTGCCTCGGTATTGTATTGGCATACCAAAGTCATGATTCCCGATAGATGGATAAAAGAGAGGAGCCCACCAGGAAGAAGAGAGAGAGAGGCAGACATCCGGGAACATGGCAGAAACAGGTACGAGAAGACATTGCACTTAGGGATACAGAAGAGAAAGGCTGGGAAGATAAGGATCGATGGTGTTTGAGATGAATAGTAATGTCATAACTGAATAAGGAGCAACAATTAGATATATGGCAGCAGGGGGTGCAATAAAGATAAAACAGAAAACTTAGACCCTAATAACTAATATCAAGCACTGATAAAGGAAGCAATATAATTAATTACTGACGATCCAAATTCTCAACACGTTGTTAGACCACATAGTATACGGCACTTGATTTTATAATACCAAATATAAGTATTTCCCTGATAAATAAATAGTTCAAGATACATGTTCGTATTCGTTCTGTAACTTGATGAAAAATTGTGCCAAGTTATGCTTTTTTCCTCTTTATACTATATTTTGTTTTAAATATTTTCATGCACACCACATTGCTATTATAACTAAGCTTATTTTTAACAAAAAGCTAAGTTCTAGTATAGATTACAATTAAAACTCAAATATTTTTCCACAGTAGCGTTGCTTGTGCGTGTTTCATGATTCAGTCTAAAAAGCAAATTCCCAGGTTTAAAATTATATTCTCGTTTTACTATATTTTATTTTGTTGTCTCTATACGATTCATTCGGACAGGAACCGAACCGAAAAATGATCGCTCAAGTAGGAAATTGTATTCGTGTACAAGATTCTCTTCGGTATAGTTAGTAGCCATAAGATATGATATGCCTAAACGGACAAGCATTTTGTTAAAATATATTTTGCAGTTAAAGTTAACAGTTATTGTTGAATAAATAGATATTTGGAGAATAGGACGGGTGTTACTTAACACCACAATTTCTTAAAGACGAAGAAAGTGTCATGGTATGGAAATATTTATAACGATGAAACAACACAATATACTCTCAATTTTGTATAGTGATTGCCAAAAAAAAAAAAGATCTAGATATTAAATGCACGTGCCAAAAACTGATAGAAATATAGTAAATAACGAATAGAGATAAATATGAGTAAAACTATTTATTTGGAGAAATTCAGGGTATACTAGTTTTGAAAAACAACGAATGGGATATGAGGAATGCGTGTACTTAGAAGTAACAATGGATAACAGTGACAAATGTGAAAGAGCAGTGAAGGAAAGACTAACTAAATGAGGAATAGTAATCTGAGCCTTAAATTGTATACTTTAGCAAAGAAACATCTGCAAAAGAAGAAAAGCACATATACAGGTTGCGCTAGGAAGTATTATGACTTACGGATAGAAATTTGGTACGAGTATCTAAACAGACGAGCAGAGCAAGGACTCCGAGCGACAGAAATAGATTATTGATGGAGCTTAGGAGAAAGATCTCGTTGCAACTAAAAGAAACAATAGTAGTTGGTATACATAGAAAAAAAGCGTTCAGAGAAGTGGGGTGGGACTATTACCTAATCAAGCAATGAGCTGGACTCCATTCAAAAAAGAAAATGTGAACAACCCAAAAACACATAGATGGGAGATATAAGGAGAGCAATTTCCGAAAAACAATAAATGAAAGAGTTTGGATGGACAGGAGGAATTGGCAAGTATAAATCGAAAAGCGTAGACAAACGCTTTAACGTCGGATAGAGGCATGAAATTCTGATTTTCCCTCATTGTAGTTGCAATTAAGAACATTTTAAGTATGAGATTGACTTCTATATTAAGTTACTTCAAAAGGTTATGTCCACATTGCTAACATTTCTATTTCGACCAAACCACGGAGTTGATCTTTAGCTATCAGCTTTAGCTAACCGCTTCTGGTTGTATAAGCACGTACTACAGGCGCCGATGACCGAGTTAAGCCGTGGGTCTCGGTTGTCATTTTGGTGATGCTCTGACACCAGATATCATAACACACGATACTATAACTAACCACTAAACATTTAGTTGCGCTGATGAATGCTTTAAGGTTCAAATTCCCAAATATTCTGATGTGTATACGTTATACAGCAAGCTTTTAGTAGGTGGTTACTATATTTCCCACCAACCTATTAAGAGCTACGTTAATGGTAGAGAAAGACCAAGTGATCTGACGTTTTTTACTTTTGCACCGTTGCACTCCCTAATAACATGACAGGGGTTGCAGGGGCGCTATTTACGCCACTGATAGAAAGGGTTCCGAGGATTTGTCGTAATAACGCGTACCTATCGATGCGAGGGGCGGTTTGCAAGTGGCGACTCGGGGCAAACGTTCGGACGCCACGAGGATACGGTAATGCGCGGAAACATTACCTAAAGTGATAAAAACTTGTTAAAAGCGTAATGGAGACAATTAATATGCAAATTTAATGTTTTTGTTCGTAGCTAAAAATAAAGCAAAACGGGATGCCGGGAAGTGCAAATAATAAAACCGAACAACTTTATTATTATTATTATCAGGCATAAACTTCGTATTCTCGGAAGAATTCGGTTATGAAACATTTTGCGTGAGGAATTCCTATAAGAAGTGAAGCAGAAGAGCCCGGCACCTCTAAAATTTTCTGGCATGTTTATAAAAGAATTCTTGTTTTTGTCTCGCGCGTAAGAACAAAAATCCGGAATCACCTATTTATTCCGCTAGGATAGTCGCTTACCCCTAAAGAGGTTTCATGCAAAGTTTGCCAAGCGGCGCGGGTGAGACGGAGGTACAGTAATGTGCACTCACGAGGAACGCGATGAATGACGGAAGCTGCCTCTTGCCTTCGCAACTTGCTGATCAGTCGCGGATCGATGCATAGACTCCTCTTTGGTTGGATGTCCCCGAGGACTTCGACTTTGAGTCCATATTAATGTTGCCGACGCTATTTGCAGGCGTCTTCGGCCGCGTCAGCACCAGGTCGGATATTAACGAGAGCCATCGCCGGCGCGCCTCTTCCACGAGCCCGCAAACAATGCTATTCTTTTGCTCCTTTATAATCGATGGAATGATATACGCTCTGTGATAAAAGAGAGCGGCCGCATTGTTTATGGGGTACTCGGAACGGCCAGAGGTCTTCAACATTTCATCTGCCGCCGTGGATAAATGGTTTCCGGGAGAACCACGTGCTTCGCTAACGTATTGCCTCATCGGGCTTCTTCGCAGCCGTGAAAAACTATTCAGATTCGGTGACCAAATATTCGGTGGGCGGTATCTATTACGGAAATTGTAGAGAAATTTGCGACGGAGGGCCCGCGTCGGCAATGTCACGGCGCGCCGGAGCAGTTTGCCGTTTGCGGAAGTTTATTTTTGACTATTTTCATAAGTACATAGTTTTGAAAAAAGTCAGTAGTGACGCTATTAAAGGACTAGTAGTAGTAGAGGTAGCGGTAGTAGTTATAGAAGTGGTAGTAATGGGACGAGGAGATGAGGAAGAGAAGGAAGAAGAAAATGGTGTTTGGTAGTTAATTAATTAGTGATAATGTATTTATAGTTAATTGTAAGGCTATTAAAGTAACAGGTTCCAAGATCCAATCTTTGCCGTTTTATACCTTATAGAAGAGTTTCGCCTCTGGTGTAGTTAATAATTTGAGTTATGGGGTTACTTAATTTTGTGCCTCCATACTTGTATTGTGTTTTTATGAATTCAGTCAACTTATACAATTACTAACTTCCGGTCTCCCATAATTATTTACAAGGTTCTGCGAAAGCGGGCCCTAATTTACAGATTTCGCTTAGCACATGTCACGCTTAGTTAAGTTCTGCCACAGGCCAACAGAAGTCGGCTTCTTTGTTTATCAATCGTACCTGACGGATTATTGGGTTATTGGCATTACCTAGACTGTAATTCGATACGCGTTGGTGTCCAACCGTCAACTATGCAAGGAAATTTTCCGCGAAATTTTGCCAGCTAAATAGGAGTACGTGACGAAATGTGCCGCTTCAGCGCACGTGCCCCCATGCAAGTGTTCCCCATAAGCATTCTCTTCCCAGTGCTTTTCCGTTAAAATCTTGAAGCTACAGGTGCGAGAAAGCACCCGTGGTAGCCCAAGTAAGAAAGTTAGAGAAGCGCAAGGAAATGGCGCGAGGGGAGACCTGACTTCATGCTTAAGTTTACTGCGAATTGACTTCACTTTTGTAACGACGCTAAATAGAGCTCCACGGGTTTAATCTGTTTGTGGCCCCCCGCCGTTTTCGAGGGGTCGCGGTCCGCTAATTTCGATATTGTTGTGCCTGGATATCGCAGGGCAGACTTTAAGCCAGTTTGTGTCATCGGGATGGCGATTTTATAGGCTACAAAAGACTATAGCAGTGGTTTTGAGTTTTCGCGTGCCGTTTTTCGTGAGTTGCTCCCTTTGTTCCAATAGATTCCAGCTTTGTGCCAGTTACTAATGTAGGTGGAAATAGATGTTCCGGTATGGTGAAGTGGTATGTAAAGGCTATACTGCAGGAAAGACGTTGTATTGTTTTGTGATACCGTTCCGTGGCAGCTTGCCAGCTACTTTCAGACTAATTCCGGATTTTGGAAGTCGACAAATTCTTCCGTTAATGAAAGAAATGCACATTTGTGATTTCCTTGCCTTCGCTTAAGCTGTTCTAACAGATAGCTAACAATAAACCCAGGACGTTTGTTTAACCAAAGTCTGTGTGCACCCTGTCCACAACGGCTCAAAGCTGGAATGACATCAAATCCCTTTGTAGAACATCCTATTAAAGCCAGTATTTGAACACAGGTATTCGGCTGTAAGTTAGATAGTAAGATGTTTATATGGGAATATCTCAATGTGTGTTTAAACTAAGAAACTTTTATTTGAGTAGTAACAAACTTTTGCTTAACGGAATGCCGTTTTAATTTTGATTTCAGTGTAATTTCGTAAAATATATAATATATGTGTTATATTTTTGTCAACGTTTACTACAATGTGTTTTTATTAGTTGAAAACAGCCGTTCTAGATGGTTCAACAGAGGTTTGATGTTTTGTGTTGTGCACTCGAAGTTTACTATTTTGAGTCGAGTTACCTTCCCGTTGTTTACAGGGTCCTTCACCATGAATCGATATGCGTTTACCGAATTGTTTACTTCTATTTTAATTTTGTAACTTGTCTTCTCTCTCTCTAGTCGTATACATCATGGCTGAAGTGTAGTTATCTCATGGTTGCTATTTACGTTGTGGTTTGGGCAATGTTCCTCCATTTGTCCCTATCTGAGGCGTGCCTGATGTTTTCTTGAAACGGCGTGCCGGTGAATTCCTTGACTTGGTCTATCCATCGTCTTGGGGAGCGTCTTCGAGATTGTTTCCCTTCTAGCTTCTCCTGAACAACCAGTTTTTCTAGGTTGTCGTCCTCCCTTCTGGTGACGTTTCCAAAGTATTTCAAGATTCGTCGCTTTACTACACTTGACAGCCTTTCCTGAATTCCCAGTTCTTCCAGTATGGAAACATTGGTTCTATGTGCTGTCCAAGGGATCCTCAGGAGTCTACTCCACACCCACATCTTGAAGGCATCAAACTTTTTGATGTCTGCGGCCCTCAAGGTCCAAGCTTCCGCTCCGTATATGGCAATGAGAAACACAAGTGTCCTAACTAGCTTGCATTTTGTTGCCTTCGTAATGTGGTGGTCTTCCCAAATTTTTGTTAATTTAGTCATAGATGATTTGGCAAGCGCTGTTCTTCTTTTTATATCCGTTGATGAGTTGCCTTCATTATTTATATGGGAACCTAGATAGACTATTTCACTTACATTTTCTACATCATGAATGTTAGGTGCGGTTGCTACTTTGTTGCTACGATTTATTACCATGAGTTTTGTTTTTTGACAGTTGACTTTTAGGCCCAATCGTAAACTTGTCTTATGTATTGCATAACTGTAGTTATACTGTAGATTGCCTGTTTAATCTTTTCAACAACGTTTTAATAGTTTAATGAACCTCATTTGTAAGATTTTGGGTTTCTTTCAGTCACAGTGTCAGTCAGCTTAGCGGTAAAGAATCGCGTCCTTCAGGCTCGTTGAAAGTTGTGTTTTACCTTTGAGTGGTAAATTGTGAAGAGATTGTAGAAGGGAGGTTGCACTTTAATAGTTGAAACAATTAAAAATTCAGTTGACAAACACAAGTATTTATTTTGCACAAGACCCAATCCGCTTCAGCTGTAAACGGAGTGGACTTATTGAGCTATAATTTGAATTTTTCATGGTGGCGCTCTAGCATTTTACTATTTTGACCAGCATGAAATAGGGCCGAACTTCACGAGTACCGTGTCCTCTCTCCCCCGTGGGTTAGCTGTGAACAATCTGGGACTTTAATACTGTTGTTTCCCAACGCAACTTCCGACTATATTAAGTGCGGTAACGTAATGTTGTTCAGATATTCAATATTTCCTCACAATTTGCGTGTTCTTATACATAGTCTGCCATTAAATAGTAACGAAATTAAGAAATGCTACTTCCACGATTCGACCTTCGCTCCCGATATACCTTACAGAGAAGTTTCGTTGCTGCTGTAATTTACCTGACAGTACTAGGATAACGAAATAACGAATATACCTAGAACAGCAGAAAGCGTAATTTCCACCTTCCATAAGGAATGCAGTGAAACATGTTGAAGAATAAATACTTTCTTTTTGAACTTTTCTCTAAAGTAGTACCCAAGCGTTTTTACATTATTAAAAAACATGCATTGAGCATCTTCTGTGATATACTTTCTGGCCATTTGCTCAAATACTGTACTTAGTGGAGTCGAAAAAGGTCCTAGTTTACAGCTTCATTTTACGTGATTTTCCCACTGATACTTATTGATGACGGGTGCCGATAAAGATGAAATTATTTTTACTTCTCCTGCAGTTGGGTTCTCCTGCTGATCTCAGTATAATGGTGGAGTGCAATTCACCGTCAGACTTCTACACTTCATCTGCGATCTTTCTCTCTCCTTCTTTATTCATCGTTTTTACCAAGGACTTCTAGTTAGAACTAGACGTTTTCACTATATCTATTATTGTTTAATCGTCTCTTGCTGTTTTGTTGTCTTTTATATGTTCTAGTGTAGCCATTATTTTGTATTCACTAACGGGTGGTATTTCTTCTGTTGTGTTGACGATATGCCTACGGTTCCGACTTTGTTTCAGATATTTTCCGTTTCTCTTTTATGATCGAACAGGTAGCCCTATTTTAGTTTCAGCAGTTCTTCCTTGTCTTTTCTTCCTTCGCTGGTCTGACAACATCCCAGTCGATATCTTTCATTTCTTTTTGTAATTGTATTAATTTGTGTTGTGTGTATGCAGATGTAATGTTTAACGTTGCTATACTAATTTTAAAATTTTCTTTTTTCTGTGGGTTTAGATTTCTTTGGTTTTAGCTCTGACATTTTTTTTAAATCGATGTGGAATTATAGGCGTCTCTCTACCCTTCTGAATTTTATCAGATGTTTTGTAGTTTGTCATTTGGTTTGACTTCGAGTGGTTCAGCCTTTAAAACGTCACGCTTTGCTGATAGCGTCTTGACGAGTTGGATGGAACATGGGTAGGATGAAACAGGTATGAGAGGTTTTTTTTTGGATAGGCCAAGATGGGTAGTTAGGAGAAATCAGGAGCTCGCTTGGGCAGTATCCTTAGTCCCTGAAGTAGGTCTGTTCCGGAATCTTGTAGAAGTAGCTACCTTACTCTGGTAGTACTTTTTGAAAGTATTTCGGTCTACCACGTTAGATCTTTCTGATCATGGCGATTTAAGCAGTCTTTCAGACCGTATATTTTCATCCAGATGAAGTATTTTAAACCTCTTCACTTTATTTTGCTTATAATATTCTGGCTACATTCTTTCTTCTATCACCTCGTTTGGAATGCGCATTTGATAGTTAATTATTGCTGATGTAGTTGAAAAGTTGTCTCATAGGAGTACTTAGCCTGTTTCCTTCATATATCTGATAAAACTTTGTACGAAAATGGGTGGCCCTTAGTTCATCTAAGGTATATCATCAATAGTAGGATTTAATACCATAAGCAGTATTGCAAAACTGTTTGGATGATCACTATTTTAGATCATTTTGACAGCTCTTATACAACAAACATGGTCTCACACTAGACCCAATTAAGAAAGCGACTTCCATGTTGTGACCTTCTCCCTCAATATATTTTCTAAAAGAGCTTCGTCGCTTCGATAGTTTACATGTTCACTGTTTAGTTACCGCGTTACTTTTTCTCTGTTTCCTCACATATGGGTACTTTTTTCATACTCTTATTGCAACAGCGTCTCGGTTTACCACCCCTGCGGCTTTCTGGCGGCGGCCATTTTTAGACCATCAATTTTCATCCATACGAACTATTTTAAACCTCCTAAACTGTGTTCTGCCCATAAATCTTCTTGTTGCATTTTTTTCTGTTATCACCCCGTTTAAGATAAGCTCTAACTTAAATTATACGCACTTTTCAAGTACTCTATTACTACTATACGTTTCACTTTTAGCGTCCACACCAATATAGATACTACCAGAGATTTAGCTATACGCCGTCATACGTGCTTCGCTAAGGTATTGCCTCATCGAGCGCTCTTTCACAGCCGTAAAAAACTATTCAGATTCGGTGACCAAATACTGCCTGGGCGGTATCCATTACGGAAATTGTAAAGGAATTTGCGACGCAGGACCCGCGTCGGCAGTGTCGCGGCGCGCCGCAGCAGTTTGTCCCTTGACTACAACCACACGCAAATTGAATGAGCACCCCTGTTTAGTTTAGTTTATTCGAGCGGATTTCCGCAAATATGTCTGCGAAAATAACGAGCATTCTTCGCGAAAGACGCAACCTCGGGCGCCGCTCTTACGCCCTATTGCTATTTAGACTTCGGTAAGTGGATGGGTGGTGCGTCCAGTCGTAACTCCATCGTGGGCTTATTTATGCCTCTTGCCGACAAACCGGCCCACGTTCATAGTTTTGCCACCGATAGATAAATCGGTTTCGCGACTGGCTAATTACTATCCGTCTAATGCGATTTGCTATGGCATAAATTGTCTAAATTATTAGGATGCAAGCGAGTACAGAAATCGTGCGGCATTAACTTGCCAACTAAGCGTCCTTAATAATTACCCCAATAAAATTAAATTTCCCTATTAAAACACAAATGGGTTTATAAGCTCCTTGGATGTCCAAGTGAAATTACGTACACCTCACGGTCTAATAGTACTAAGTACTTAAGCTTGCGAAATGCTAGCCTGTCGTTTCGAAGGGCCTCGTTTATTTTTAAATATATTTATGAGACGTTGCTCACCGAAAACTGCCCAATTAGGATCTTTTATGTTTGTTCATGTACGAGAATATGTGTGGGAACGGTAAACTCAAGGCTCTTATGCTCTTCGTTGGTATTCAAAAACCTAATTCTAGAATTCCATAAGGGGTTTGGCGGAGCATGGTTAGAGTTAATGTTCAAGTACGAAACTACATCTAAGAATGATAAAAAATGAACTGATATAACTAACATCAGAATAGTATAATATTAGAATCTGTAATTGGATGTCTAGATTTAGAATGGCTGCAAATATTATGCATTTATCATAAATTAATGATATCGGAGATACAATTGGGATATGGAATTAAAAATATCCTTTCCAATAAACGGGTGGAGTATTCAGACATGTACATATACTATAAGAACAAAACACCTGATATAAGAAAAATTGTAGAAATAGTTACCGACAGCAAAATACTTTGAAAGTAATACTCGGATAAAATAACCAAAGCAATGTCAAGAAAACAGTACAACGATGAATAGACAGTTAGCAATAAATGGAGGCCAACATACAATAAACGCCCAGACTGGTTAAAAAACATTACACCCAATTTCTTCATCGTTGTTTGATATACTCACAATCTACCTCTAACGGTTACGTTGCCTACCATAAATATTCTTATAGATTTCGTCTCATATTCAAAATTCAGTATGCTGCCTTATGCAAAATGACGTTGCCAAATTTCAGCACAAATCTCCTTCGAAGTAAATAAGCACCTGTCAATCACAAATAAATCCCGCCTTTGTATTTCGGGGCACTTACCAACTACGCATAGCTTGCTTCGTTTAATCCGTATATGGAAATACGCTGCCGAGAAGTGGCAACGTCGCCCACAAAACTCCCATAATATTTACATTGCTCTATTCTTCCCGTACTGAATTTCAAGTAAGAAAGATCTATAGTACCCTTATTGACCTTCGCCAATAAATCATTGCAACGCTTGCTTATACTTTTTACTTGAAGACCAAATCGTTAAAATACTCTCCACTATTGCTGTTCTTTTCTGTCTTGTTCTTAAATATATTAATGTTCACAATTTCCAGAGTTATATAACAGGGTTCCTAATTATTAAAGGTTGAAGCATTTTCATATAATTTCCTAGGTTTAAGTCGACTGTCCGTTCTACAGACTTATATTGCGTCCTCTGTCCATATATCGATTAACTTTTCAGTCCTGAAATGTTATAACCGTATCGTCATGGAACAGAACAGAATGGATGGTGTCTGTTCCAATATGTACTCAATTCTTTAGCATTTTTTATTCTAGTTGTGTAGTGCTTTCCCCATACTTATTTTCAGGATAATAGTGGCAAGTATTTTTGATAATATAAAACTGTAGTTTACATTGTTGTCAGTACTCGTGATATACGACTTTGCCCCATCTTTTCCATTTATAATTTATAAATTTATTTTTGATACGTTTCAATTTTTCTATTATTATCAATTCCAAAGGCTGTTATTTCAAGTTTGATATTTCATATCAGGTTTCTTCATGCTCAGTCTTCTTATCGAACACAAGTGCTCAACCCTCGGTTGTTCTCACACGTCCCTTTAGCCCATTGTTGTCAATGGAACACATATGTACTGTTGCCCATAGTTAAAAGGATTTTCCCTAGCTTAAATATAAAACTTAACGGTGCACTCCTTGCTTGCTTTCCAAGTATTTTGTTGTTCTTACAAGTTGCATTCGGGATCAGCATTTTATCATACAACAGTGTTACTGGATAGCCTCTTGATAAAATGTGGCATGGTAATTTCTTATTTAATATTATAGTAAACATTTTATATCAATAGTATAAATCATGAAGTTGTATCGTACGTTAACCAAGTGTCTCAATTTTTCTAATCCGATGCTATATTTTCTTTGTACACTTGTTACGATCCGAAATCTGTCGTCGTATTTGTTTTGCCAGTGTACCACAGATCTGACAATCCCAAACGTCGACGTGCGTTTAAGAGTCACTCAATTAATCTAGCAATATTTACATTTAAGAACATTCTTTTCTTTTCCAGATTTACAGGTGCGCATTTTTCCTTTTCGAAAATTCGCATTCTTCTATTTGTTGCTTTTGAAGCTACACGATACATTAGTACGAGACTTCCTTTCAGTCTTTTTCTTGTTGTTGGATTGCTGCAGTTGCCGAATTACTTCAGGATATTTTAGTTTTCCCTTTTGAAAGAAAATGGTCCCTGGCTACACAGAATCTGAGGTAAGATCCGTTTGTAACTATTTCATGTGGGCTATTGCCCAATCAAATTTGTTTTCAGGTCTTCTCCTTTTTTCGAATTTCGAAGTGATTATCGTACTTTTTACGCGCCGTCTTGCTTCTCTGTCGCTTATCGCTCGTTTTGGATTCGTTATTCAGGGTCCAACGGTCTCTACTGGATGATTGACATCGCAGTGTGCTACTATTAAGCGAAGGATCAGCCACTTGCAACGGCAGATTTGCTTAAGCGTCGATTGTGGTGTTCTGTTCAGTGCCATATTGGTACTATTGGTACTATTATTGCCTCATTCCAGTCAGACCTTTTTGCTCACACGGCCCCGTGTACTATTCGTACTTCAAATTTGTTATGATAACTAACATGACCATAGTTTATGTTCTGGGTTCGTTTGGACTTCCCGAACCTAGCGTCATTTATGTCCTTTGGCGTTATTAATGTCTTTCTGTACTTCATTGTCGTTGTTACGAATAAAAGTATTGTTGATGTTTAACACCAGCCAATGTTGTCACTTTTTGATATTTATTATCTCCTCATAGCTTGTATATGGTCGCTGCTCATTTACTGCGCGTTGCTCGACGAAGCGAATTATGACGAGTTATTCAAACTGGCATCCTTATTTGTTGGTTCATTCATTACTCATCTCTTCTTTCTTCGCAGTCGTAGCCTCATAAATGAATCATCGTGACGTCTCCACATAATACTAATTATTATTGTTGATTTTGTTGCGCCACTCTGTCATGTCTTCAACGGCGTGCATAGCTTGATGCAGTGTTAGACCAGCTTTTTGGCGTATTTGGTCTGCCCACCTCATTGGCGGTTTTACTCTACGTCATTTCCCATTCACCAACCTCGCCAGATTATCATCTCTCCTACGCGCAATATGCCCTAAGTAAGTAACCCATTATTTTGTGTTCAATGTTGGTAGACAGGCGTACTTCAAGTCCTTCGAGTATTGATATGTTGGTCCTTCTTGCTGTCCATGGTATCGTTAACATTCTGCACCATATATACATTTCTAGCGCATCAATTTTTCTTTTGTCAGTTTCTTTAATAGTCCTTTATTCCAATCCGCAAAGAAAGATGGGAAAACTAGAGCTTTTTCCAGGCGCAACTTGGTTGCAGTCGGATATTTAATATCTGCTCATGCGTCCCTCTTCCTTTAACGAACCCAATTTGCTCTTCTGGATTTTGTTTTATAAGAAAGTTTTTAAACGTTTATTTATTACATGTAGCAATATTTTACTAGAACTTGGTATTATAGCTAGCAAGCGGTAGTTATCAAATTTCTTAGTTAATCCCTTTTTATGCAATGAGATAAATATAGATTGGGTCCAATCATTCGGCCATTCACCAGTCGTCCAAACCTTCTTGCATATAGAGTACATTATATCTACACCTGTTTCTTCCATTAACATAATTGCATCTATCGAGATTCCGCCAACATCTATTGCTTTATTGGCATTGCTCATACTCTACTCTATATGCCCCGGACTCTCATCATCGACAATCACTTTCTATAGTGAAAAATGAAAATAAACCAACAAAAATGTCCCCATACAGCATTTACTATTAATCGTATTCGAATAACTATGTTACATTTCAACGACAGATAACTATAGAGAGAGTATACATGGATCTGGGCTGTTCGGCGAAGATCTATTTGGTTACTAGAAAATAAATCCTGATTTACAAAGAAATTTTAAGGTCAATTTGTACATATATAGCATAGAACGGGGGGGGGGGGGGGGTTCTTCCTATTCATGTACTATTAATAGCATGGTTATATTATGTGGTATGCGACTACCACAGTTTTATATGCAGACCTCAAAATACTTTATTGTTAAAAGATTACGTACACATAAAAAACTGCTTTGTCGTTTGAACGGATCCATGCATCAAAGGATCTAAGATGATATCGATGTGAACCTCTCGTATCACACCTACATAGCGGGCCATTACCTTACAGAATCTATCTATCTTGCAAATCGACTGTGGGATTTACTAAAATTACGAACGGGAAATTAGAGATGTAATTCTACAAGTTGTGGAGGCAGCGTTCGTTAGTTACGCCACTGGTTTCTACAATAAAATTATATTGCATAATACAGTTAAATTCGGCGATTCGGGCGGAACAGAAGAGAGGGCATAAAATCACAAAAACGATCTACAGAAAATCCGGCTGTAAATTTCTGACAAGTAGTGGAGAAACATTTACGCCCGAGCGATATGACACTGTGTTAAATTACGCTGAGCTAGTAACTGATCCTGCCCTATTTTAGAAGCGCACTCTCGCGGTATAATCCTGCTCTTTATACGCGGAACCCACGTACCTCAATCGCTTATGAAATTCTTCTTCACCTTCGCGAGTCGCGACTACAACTGCAGATGTACTCGCTCCTACATAATTTACCGCATATTTCACGGTTAGCCTACCTTCGTTACCGAAGCACTCAGTTCTTGAGAATAGAATTAGACTTCTTCGTACGTATCCATAAAACACGCCCTAACGGGCGAGAGGGAAAAATCCGCCGCCAGTGAACCGGGTTTAAATTCAAATCTCGCGGAATGAAGGTAAAAGGTTGGATGACCAAAAAGTTTGCTCAAAGTTTGGAGTCGCTTCGATGGATCGTATGTATAAATATGGTGGACATTATCCGAAACTTTATTGCTCGTCGTCTACAAATATTTCGTGCGGATGATTAATACTGATATCAAGCGTCACTCGCCAGCCGTGTTTTTCTGTTATTAACAATACTGTTATTAACAATAATTCCAGCTGGGCCAGGACGCCAGAGTGCACACAGCACATATCGAAATTTGTAGTGTAGGTGCTTCAGCCAAGCGCCATTGTAGCGTTGCTGCACATGGTGCAGCCACGAGAGCTTTCATTTGATTAGTGTAGCCTGGTTTATGTGCTGTTGAATAATTAGTCGAGCTGCAATTGTTATTAGAACGGAATACACTAACTGTGATTATAATTATAGAGTTAGCACATTAACAACGTTATGCATAGGTTATTCGATAAATTCCAAGTAGACAATCGCGTTAGACCCTTTCCCGGAATGCCCGCAAACATTTTTTCCCGTAGGAGACAACTACTCGGGTAACTATGACAGCCGCAAGAGGGGAAAACAGATGGTTGCAACATACAGGATAACTTAATTTAAACTCAAAAAGTAATTCGGATCCAGGAGAGCAGCCCTCTCCACAATCGTACTCTTGCGTTCTTTACGAGCTTACCTGAGCTAGATATTGAACGCGTAGAGCCAAACTAAATGTATAAATAAAATGTTGTGACCTGCGAACGTTCTTGTCAAACAAATTAAAGAAAAGGAACTAACATAAATACATGCATTTTATTTACATGCAGTTCTTAATTAACCTTAAAGATCTCACATCTATGAGTGTTCTTCGTCATCTTTTCTACATTTACAACAGCTTCTGTACCAATACACAAAACTATTGGAAAGCAATTAGATACATATAAAAGTTATAATATATAAAGCAACATACATTTAGAAACTCTTTCTGTTCCACTGATCACCGATAGAGATTTTAGGTATTTACTTAATGTGTCTAAGTCTAAAGGTAGTGTTAACGCACTGAGATGAGCTGATAGTTGCCCATTTTGCAAATCAACTAGTAATTACATTTTATAGCGGCTTACGTAATGGCGTTATTTTGGACTATAATTGCAAAAATTAAAATAAGTTTATGGACGTCCTTGCGTGGTAGGTCATGCATATACATATTAGTATGATAAATAGTGTCCAACCGAGAATAATACCTTTTAAAAGTCAGAACTGATATTCACACATGAACTAAAGAAAATGGCAAAAGAACCATTGCAAAGAATTTAGGTAATGCAAAAACATAAGGATTTCCATATTAATAGGTAATGTGGTAGCACCATGTGTAAGGTGTTTCGTATTTTAAGGAGAAGGTGGCCTTAAACCTTCTGTAACAATGCTGAAAACGACGTTTTCTCTGTTGGATAGAACTAAATATTTATTTACATATTTAAGCCACTCACCCAAGAAAGAAAACATATGATTGCAACATAATCAATAGCTTAGTTTGACCTTTAAAGGTAGATGGAATCCATGAATAAGCATCTCTCGCTAAAATTATTCTCGTCTTCTTAAAAAAAATCTATTAAAATTAGACAAAGAGTGTTGTTACCAATATTCATTAAATAGACATAGTGCTTCTGCCTAATTTATTTGTAGTTTCCATAGTTTTATAGTTACCGCAATTTTACATTAAATTCCCACAAGAAAACTGCAATGTTTTTCGGATTTGTGTGCGTTTATTTCGAATTCCAAACTCATGAGTCACCGTGCTCGTAGGAGTTTGTGATATCTCGCCAGTTAGTTCTGTTCTTTGGCTTTTCTTATGATATCGGGTATGGATAATTTTCGAAAATTTGATACCTGATCGATAAATCTGTTAGGTGATATACCTATTCTATTTATCCATCTACCTTCCCTTCAATGATAGGTTTTTAATTCAATTTCGTGGGACACATCCCAGGACTGCCAGAACAACAGCCGATTGCTGTTTTGGATATTAACAATTTAACATCCTTTAATAGTGGCCACATTTGTCCCGTGGGCGACCCATGATATCCGTAGCATTTTGGAGTACCATGTCATTTCAACACATTTAATCCATTTGTGACAAGCTGCGTTAAGGGCAAAAGTTTCAAATCCCTAACTTGCAATTTGGAAAATTAGGGTCTGCATTAACATTTGCTTTGTGTGTTGAATTTTTTGGTGGTCTGTCCAATATCTTGTCATTTCAGCTAAGAATGCTTTTTCCATTCCTATACCCTTCTTAACTTTTTCATTCGCTATTCCCATTGTTTTCTATTTGAGCACCTAGATAGATGGTGTCTGTTTTAAGTTGCATATTTCCAATGAAATTTAGATGCGATGGTAAAACACCTGCTTTTGCAACAGCTGTTTGAAGATATTTTTAGAGGTTAAGTTTTAAGCTGATTTCGGCACTGGTCTCCCTACAAGGGCGCCAGTACTGTGGTTTCGTCCGCATATCGAAGGGCGGAAATTCTCCGGCTACAGATACGCCTCCATTTCAGTCTTTTGTTGCCTTCCTGAATATCCATTCCGACAGATGTTGATGAGTATTTGAGAAAGAATACATACTTGCAAGACCCCCTTGCTTACTTTGAACTCCTTTGATATTTGGTCTTCACTCTGACAAAATATACTTTATTGAGCGAGTAGAGGTTATAGTTGACCATATGAGTTGTTGATTTGATGTAATATTTGCTAGACACTGCGCCATCTGATCGTGTCGAACGCTTTTCTATAAATTAAGAAGCAGAAAAGCGCTGAGGAATTGTATTCGTAGCATTTCTCTAACAGTATTTGTCTTATATTTATTAATTGCTCTCTTGTACCACGATCTGACATGAAGTCTGCTCATTCTAGAGTAGGTATGTAGGTATAGACCCTTGACAACTTTAACTAACCGGCTTTTTATAATAATAATTTCAAGAGTAATAGAGACCACAAATGAGACAACTTTGAAACTATATTACAAGACATCTTGTAGACATAATCGAAAAATCAATCAGAACAGTGAAGAGAGGGTTAAAACAAAATTGGTTTGAGTGTTCTACTACACGACAAATGCAGATGCCACATCTTTTTCTTTTGTATATACTTATTAGAAATTATGGCTCACAAAAATGTTATAGCGTAGAACATTAACTAAAAATCTGCAACCTAGGTAAAGCAAACACTTGACGAGTAGATCAATTAAATACGGTGCATTTAGTTTTGAAAATTATGCTGGCGAAGAGAACTACAAAACAAACCAGTACATGGGGAAGAGAGACTGAAAGGAATTTAAACGGTTCATTGTATTACATCTCACATTTAACTGCTTACTTTGTTTTATATACACTTGTCCAAATCGTACATAGGAGGCCACTACAAATAACATATAAAGGTATATTGTCGCATTGTGGAATAAAGCAACAACTAAGGAAACAAAAATAAAGAAAATCCCTAATTTGGTTGAAGTAAACATTGGATCAACATGTAAAGAAGATATATGGCTACTTTTCGAGTTTCTGTGAGCAATTTTAGTTTTCAATCTCCAGTAGGTTGCTAACCTAGTCCAGAAATACTCCCTTCTCATTTATTCGGGAAAGACCTACAACAGTGGTGACTGAGCTACTCAATCCACTCATTTGCCACTACCGCAGAGATGAACACTTTAAGGGCGATAACTGGCAATCGAGAATAGTGAGGGTGTGAAATCAAGACGTTAGAGAAGCATTCAACGTAACAGATATAGTTAAATTTACAAAACTCTGCAGAAAATAATGGAGCCAATCACTTAAAGAGGTACGACCAAGAGAGAATGATAAGAATAGCACGAGATCTGCCCACATCAGCAGTTACACCTTAAAGCATATAAATAATAAGCGAAAGTCTAAATAGAAGATGAAGAAGAGAATGTAGTGAAATAACTATGAGGAACAAAAGAGAGTTAAGTGTTTTGTTCCATAGTGCGTGTCAATTTTAATGCCAGAAGTGTTTCATTTCATGATACCGTTGGAAATCATGACATAAAACGCTAATTTGAATGGTAATTGAATATAAACGCAAAAAAGTAGAAGACGCATGGCTTTCAAAAGACTCAATAATGATGAATAAGTCGACAGACAACCTTGGCTAAAAGGGTGCGAGAAAAGTCCCAGGATGTAACTAATCTTCTATAAATTTAATAGCATAAGGGAAGTAGCTCTAAATTGCTTATATGATCATCATATTCGTCACTAAAGTGCCCAGTTGCCATTTTATCTGCCTAGACTCTTTTATTCTGCCAGAAACATTTGGAATGATTTTTATAAAATATAACAAACTATATCTTGAATGTTACCAAGGAACAGGGAACGCGATTGTATGCGAAAATATATGAAGCTGGCCCAAGAGCTGACACAAAGGTATAAACTCAAATATAAGTATTTGGTTTATCATTTTCCTGACATGTAAATAAATAAAGTACGAAGTAGGACAATAAACATCAATTTAATACCCAAACCAAAGAAAATGCAAATGTAACATGGATAAACATAGTAACGCGGCTGCCGATGACCAGAGATGAATTGAGAGAAAGGCCTTTTATACAGTGCTGCCTATTACATGTTACTCCAGACAATGAGAAGTCACGTATGTTGACATTCTTGGAGAAATTATCGTGAGCTGTTTTCAGGGCCTTAGATCTCGGATGTTAGCATTCTTTAAGGTTTACGATGGTTCGTACGCTGCTACAAGGTAGGAATTTGAATTAATCGAAGAGGAAACCTAACTTATCCTAAACCCATTTTTCTCAACCTTTTATTTCGTAAAAAAAATAAGGTTGACTATATTAGTCACAGTTCTGAATTGCTCTACAAATATTTCCGAGTTTGGCAAATGTTTAAATAATTTTTAATTTATTACATAAAATGTAACCTGTATGTTTCGAACCTGAGAAGCTGTTAAAGTTCCATTTACTTTATTAATCAAGTCTGCTCTACTGTACATAAAAATATCTGGAATAACATTACGCATAGGTAAGCTGTATTGTTTCATAACTCGCTAAAACCCTACCTACAACCGCATGGTGCTAACTTATGTCAATAATGCGGTTAAGCTATATATTTCTGCCTAAACACTATACCTTCAAAGCAAATCTAATTTAGTGCAACAAATGGTATGCTTGGCCTAACTCATGCAAGGGAATGGGCAATTCAAATATTTGCCTCCATGCTAGCTAATGATAATATTCATATTTCAGAATTGCCGATTGAGCTGTAATTATTGTGGATTTGTCTGATTAACATTTACCTGGCAAAATTATGTAATGTCACCATTCTACTTAATTAGTACAGGTAGAGTAGGTCAAAAATAGTTATTGTTTACCATATAAAAAAAAAAGATTTGTAAGATCAACGAAAAATGTAATTTAAGGAAATACCTGCAAATCCAGCTCTGAAAAATTCAACAAGGTTTCATTATTTTACGTGCCCTATTTTCCTCAGCAGCATTTAAGGGAAGGTTCTCAGAACTGTCAATCAAACAATCAAAGCTACCGGAAAATGAAATATAAGCCCCGACATCAATCACCCAAAGACTTGTTATTAAATAAACTCTACAGGTTTTCCTGAATAAAGTTGAGCATTTATCGGTTTTTTATCTCGAAATCCGGTAATGCTGAATTTAATACACATTACTAAGCCATATTTCAACTCCATCGCCCCAAAAACCGATAGAAACAAATTAGTGGCTACTTCCCTTTAAAATGTGAACGAGAACGGATTACGAGGAATTCTGTAAGCGAATTAATAAAGGCTGTGTAAGTGCACTCGCTGATGGAAGGCCATTTTATTGCATCGCAAAATCCAAAGTGAAATTTCAATTGTATCACGGTTGATAATTTATGAAAGCAATGCAAAAAATTTGTTGAGGCCTACGTTTTGACTTCACAATAATTTCGAATGAAAGACAGTTTAAAGTCAATGCCAAAATGACATGGAGTTAATTACACTTTCCGGATATTTTTAGATCTACACCATCAATTAAGTTGAAGGTTGTTGGTATGTACGAGTACTGCTCACTACTAATCACTGAGATAAAATTACCCATTTAATTGGAAATTGGCATCTGCATCTTTATGCTACCCTTTGACGTACCTCACTACATATCCCATATCCTTGTATCGTTTAAAAATTAATTTAAGGAAAATTTTAGTTAGAATTCACATAACCCCTGAAGCTGAAATGTTCCCGTTGGGCCAGTTCGAAATTAAATATCTTTAATATCTGACTGCTGGACTGTACAAAATTAGACCTTTCCTGTGGAATCTATTTGCATGAAAATATTGATCCTTCCCGAGAAAGCAATCTGTGCAGAGCTAAGGTGTTTTCCCATCAAACGGCTTTCATATACCGATGTCAGCGATGTCACAAGAGAAATAAAGTCGACAAATCCTGCTGGATGCGCCTGATAATCGATTGATTAGAGTGTTGCCCCGAGAACGCGTATTACTTCCCAGCATATTCCCAGAATTATCATTGCAGCTCGTCGATTTCTTAAGATCGCAAAATTTTTCACCGACTCCTCCAGCGGCAGCTACGCACCCCATTTTTCTTGCTTATGTGTCCGTATTACCCTGGCATCAACAGATACATAGGGTAATAAAAATTCCATTTTTGAAACACCACATGTTATCAATTTTCGGGTTTGTAAATCATCATTTCCTCATACACTAACGTTTTATTGGCTTCGCGCTTTGCGTTGACCTACCTCTAAACGAGGTAACTGCGCGAATACTCCTTAAAGGGAATAAACGAGGCAGTGTAAGTGTTATTTCTGTCGTATGCGCGGTGTATAAATCGTAATTTTTTGAAGGAACTGACTGCACATCTGAAAGTGTCAGCAGCAACTCTAGAAGGAATGGGCAAAATGTGTAGCAAATGAAAAATTACTCGCTTACAGATCTGTTTTATCACAGTTTTCGAGTGAATTAACATTGCGTAAAATTCTGGATTTATTTCGGGGGGGGGGGGGGGCTGACTTTCTTAGCGTACTTAGCCCACAATATGGGCTCTTTGTCCTGCCCCCGTCCAAAAACTCCACGCCTTTTCTAGCAGCATCACTCAAGCCATACCACCCTTTTAGTGAACTTGAAGACGCTAGCTAAGAATGTGCTGTGAAGTACAGTCATGTCAAGCCAGAACTTCCCCAACATGGTACCTCTAATCGAGACGAGTTCAGGGCAGTCCCAGAGGATGTGCTCTGCTGTCTCCTCATCTTAATTACAAGCTCTACATGTTGGGCTATCAGCTATCCCTAAACATGCTTGTTTAATTCGCAGTGGCCCGAAAGTGCTCCTAAGATCAGGCGTAGTTTCTTTCTCCTTAACTGCATACAAAATTGCTTAATTTTCAACGAAGGGCACTCTATAGCTATTCTTGCATAATGATATTTATCTAGATTTAGCTAGCTGTCACAGTGTCGACTCTGGGTTGTTTGTCTGATTATGGTATGCAGCAGGCTTAATGATGGTGCCAAATCTAGCTCCGGACCCTAGAAGGGTTGGCTTGATAAATTCATGGGCTCGCTCATTACCATATATTCCTGCATGTCCTTTAACCGATGTGAGTTGAAGGACATTTCTTCTCACAGAAAGTTTCAATGTGCTATGGCATTGGAGTGCTACTACTAGTGATATTTTATAGTTATTTAGGGCTAATAAGGCGGCCCTACCGCTAACTATTCTAATGATTTTGTCATGTGATAGATGCCTGCGCCCGGTTCTTTATTAGTTTTAGATCCGTCAGTATAGATGGATCTTTAGTGACAATTTCTTAGTTCTTTCTCAGTGAGTAAGTAGAAGAGGAGGGGTGGTGTTAGGTTGGTTTACCATAAGCGTTTTCGTTTATGTTCTTGATGTATCGAAAAACAGATTTTATGTCTTACAATAGTAATAAAAGATATTTACCAGTTCTTCTAAATGACCCTATAGACAACAGACTTGTCTTTCTGTATCTCTAGAGATATAAGCAACTTCGACTAATTCTGCAGTCTTATCATCTTTATCTTCTTTTTTGAGAGCAGTTTCCTCCCTTTTATCCTTTAGAATGCTTCCTATTGCTCTTTACTATTTGCTTTGTGCAACCGCAAAGGATATCAAGTTTCAAATTCTTATCCCCCTTATATGTGGTCGTGATCCGAGTCTGGAAGTATTCGATACTCTTTATTTAGACGGGTTTATTCCAACAGTCTGAATTACATGTCGCATATTAATTTTAGCTTCGCTTCTTTCTTCACTATATTAGTCCCTTTATGTGGAATACAAGTGTTAATTCTTCTAAGAGACAGACCAGTAATCTTAATCAGAAAGCCATAATTTGGTCAATGCTAAGACCCATACACATATTCCGATTAATTTGTGCTTAGAGCAAAATACAAATCTTATACTATTGTTTTGCTTCAATAGGTAACGGGTTTAATTGTCGAATACTGTGTTAAAAGTTTTTCAATATAAAGCCTTTAAAGTTATTTTCATTTTCTCTACTATTGGTTACTTACAGCCACTTAAGATTTACAAACTTCTTCGGATCCCCTGGATGGTACATATAAACAACCAAGAAGTATTAAGTAGTGTCGGTGTGAGAGAGCTCGTAGATGTTATCAAGCAACGGAAAGTAGTATCTCACCTAGTCATATACCCAGAAGCGACAAATACTCAATTCTAAGATTAATTTTACAAGGTAAGAAAAATTGACCACTAGAAAATTAAGAAAAAGAAGAAGAAGTATCTAAATTTTAATTCTTTAAAGGGAAGAAGAACTATTCTCATCTAAATTCGACCAAAAGTGGTACCTATTGATTAATTCCAATTGACTTTTGCTTAGGACAAGTACAGGGTGTCTCAGAAAGAAATTCACTTTTAAAAACGCCATAACTTCTTTACTATTAACTTATTTACATAGATAATTATAACAATTGAAAAAAGAATCTTTGCAAATTTAGTACGAAAAATTATATTGGCTACATGTTGCCCCTGACGGCGTATGCACTCTTTCAAACGTACCCTTGCATTTTCCATTAGTGGCTTGCCCTTCAGATTCATGGACTCGTAAGATTCAATGACGAAGCGTGGTTCCAGCAGGATGGAGCTACTAGTCATACGGTAGCTATTACTTTAGAAACCGTAAGAGAGCTATTTCCAGAAAGATTAACTTCTTAAAGAAGAAACATTAACTATCCCCCAAGAAGTCCTGACTTGCCTCCGCTGGATTTCTTTTATGGGGTTATCTCAAGAGCAGGGTGTATAAAGTAAAGTTCGGGCACTTCATTCCATGGAGGAACATGACCTGAGAGCAGGGTGTATACATCTACGTGGAAATTTAGAACATTTTAAAGGCCATATTCGGGAAGAAATCATGCCGGTGGAACTTTGTCAACGCATAATGGCAAATGAAAGGGCGCTTTTGGAAGAGTGCATACGCCGTCAGGGACAACATCTAACCGATATAATTTTTTGTATTAAATTTGCAAAGATTTTTTTTTTCAATTGTTATAATTATCTATGTAAATAAGTTAATAATAAAGAAGTTATGGCGTTTCAAAAAGTGAATTTCTTTCTGAGACACCCTGTATATAGCCATTTATATATTTGTCTATTTTAATAGATTTACTTTATTACTACCTCGTAGCCCACCTGCTTTAATATTACATACTGCCCACCTGGGGTAATTTCTGACCCCAACTTAAAATTATGCAATTCACTCTAATAAAAAGGTATTTCAGACGTTTGAAGATATTTAGTGGTGAGTACATTTCTAAATATACTATAACATGTAGTATAAACATTGTAAAAGATAGATTATATGGTAATTTAATAAAATAAAATATTAAGTTATACTCTTTTATTCTGGGTCACTGTCTTCTGACGTAACTTAAACTTCTAAAACACAATGTGTGCGTTTCAATGTGCTCCTTACATACAAAATTATTGCACATGTCACACAAAATGTTTGTTATTTTATCTAGTTGTCGTGGACAAATGTTACACCTTCCCCGTTTATTTTTTGGATGGTCGACGTTCTTATATTGCAAAAGTAAGTTACCAAACTCAGCATCTTCAACAGCTTTACGACGTTTTTTTGTCCTAGCTTGAGGATTTTGAATTATTCTTTTTATTTCCGATTTTCTAATAAGAAACGACGCCTTTTTGTTGTATTTTTGTATGTACTGTGCTATGTTACTAAATCTAACACCACTCGTTTTCCTTGTTCTTGTTCCCTTGTATTTCCAATTTTTCCTGAGTATATTTTCAGGTTTGTAATGTATCGAGCCTCACAGTCTACAGCCATCTATATCTTTTTACCATATTTTTCCGGCTTTGAAGGAATTTAAACCTTAAAACCACATCTTCTTCGAAAAGTGCACGGGTGTTCATCCACGGTAATATTTGGACCCGGTATAAAACAATTTTTGCACTGACTAACAAACATATTCACTATATCAGCTATAAGTTCAGTCTTGTTTGAGTTGCTTCTTTTATCGCTTGTCGTGTACGCCTATCATCAAATCGTAGCCAGCTAAGTATATTTGTATAACGATGTCTAGACATTGTAGCTCTAAAGATTGGGAAACCGTACTTTTCTAACCAAAACTCTTTCAAGTCCTTTCCTCAACCTCTTTGCATGCCAAAAACTCAGTAGGTGCTAATTCTTTCCAATTTCCTAGACTTGATTTTTTATCCTTTTCTTTATTTGCTCGTTCATTGGTGTGCAAGCAAATTTTGTCGATTATTTCATCAGTCATAAAAGCACGAAAACAGTCTGCAGGGGTAGATACATTTAAATGTCTTGGTATAGCAGGACCTTGTTTTAAAATATTTCTTGATAGTATGTTTTTACTTTTAGGTTCCTTAGTACTCCACTTTATTGTTCCATCTTTGCTAACCCATAATTCTTCGTCCCCATTGTCATCATTATCTGAGTTACTTATATGGGACGGGACGAGACGGGGACGGGGACTGGAAAAGGGACGGGACGAGGAAAGGGACGGGGACGGGGATGGGATGGGATGGGATGACAGGAAATAATTAGTAATTATTTAATACACAAATAACGAACCTCGCGCGTACGAAGTCGCGGGTAACAGCTAGTTATTAATAGTTTTCAATTAATCATACTAACCTTAACATATACATATTTGCTAAAAATCCAATTTTTTCCTGGTGTTCATCTTTATTAATTCATTCACTTTTGTTTTTTAATTTATAGTGTTTATTTAGTACCTTTTTTTATGTTGGATGTCTGTTGCTTTATCTTAAAAAAACTCGGAATTTAAGTTGGAAAATAATAAATACGCATTTCTTGTGTTTATAATTCCCGTATCAGCTAGACAGCTGTACACAGAAGTGATCACAAACTATCACTATTCACTGTATTGACGTGGATAAGTCTGCCGCTTACAGGATATTCTCAGTCCCTTTATTCTTCTTCGTCAGTTTAGAGCAAATCTTGTGGTAGTTTTCTTTTGAGTAACTGGACACTAGACATGGAAACATTAGCGATAACATGGAGGCATTTGAAACCAATGTCTCGAAGAAGAGCAGTTAACACCAACCTGCTGGTTGAGATACGTAAACGATACCTTTGTCATCAGGTCAGACGGACGCCAGACCTTGAATCTGTTTTTAAAACACCTGAATTCTGTACATCCCAACATACAATTCACAATGGAAGTAGAAGAAAATGCCATTTTTGAGATCAGTTTCAGATAAGATTTTATTCGGCTGCTTATATGCAGTCAAGGTTCTTAAGAACCTTTTATTTCTTAATTTTAAGATGGTTGAAATGTGGTGTTTCCTGGACCTACCATGTCACAAACGAAGCTGTAATCAATCGCATGCAGAAAGAGAAGGAAATTATGAAAACAGTCAAGAAACGAAAACGACCATATTTTGGACGTATTATGCGTAACAACAAATATAATCTGATGCAGCTTATCATGCAGGGAAAATTTTGACGGAAAAAGAGGGCCTGGAAGACGTCAAATATCGTGGCTGCGAAATTTAAGACAATGGACCGGAATGACATCGACAGGCCTGTTCCGCACTGCAGGTAACAAAATTAGATGGACCATAATGATCGCCAACGTGCAATGAAGATACGGCACAGAAAAGAAGAAGAAGATGGTTTCTACAATTCTAAACTCTCTAGAGTTTGGTTTGGTAACGGCCATATTTGCAGTTTCTTCTGTTATGCTTAAAAGGCCATAAATTCCGAACGTTTAGCTTTAATTCCATCGGCGTTCTAACTAGCAACTGTTAAATGAAGATACTCGTGTTGCTTAGGGTTCATTATTCAAAAGTATTGGAAAAAGTAGTAGATTTTATTTTGTCCATGTAGGGAGTTAGGAGTTCTATTAGTATCTGTATTATTACTGTTATAGGATGTGCCGATTCTTGGTTTTGATTATTTTGGTTTGGCAAGGAAGTTCGATTTGCCTACGTTGCAGTGTGTAGGTTAGATTTGATATTTGATCGTTGGGTAGGCGAGTCGGGAAGAGGTGAGAAATTTATAAGCTTGTTAAAAGGTAACTTACGTCACACGAAAGAAGATTGATTTTTGTTGAATTTCTGTGATATCGTTTGGAAATAAGGACATCCTCTGAAACTTGCTGGATGGTCCACACTCTACATTTACACATTGCGGTTTTTTTTTGTGGAAGTTTTAGTTCAACCGTTATAATGATGGTTTTGTTTAGCTTTCATACATCTTGAGGTGAGCACAATGACTTTTTGTGTGCCCGAATAATTGGCATGTGGAGCATTGTGGTAAGGCTACGGATATGCGTCTAAATTTCGTTTGTTAAGTGCAAATGTCTTGTTGCCTCCATAGTTTTTATTTAAATTAACGGCGCACTTATTTTTGATGTATAATATAGCTACTTTATTGACTGGATATTTAAGGTATATTAATTCCGTTCTTATTTCATCTTCTGTCAAGGAAATGCGTAACATTACAGAAATAGTTTGATAATCAGAATTTTGTAATGTATGGTATTTGAAGTTATGGGCTTCGCAATATTTCGTCAAATTTCGGTAATATCCGATTTTAGTTAAATTCATTCTTAAAATGTACCTCTGTAGATATATGCAGTTGTAGATTCTCTTGATATGTCTTTAGGAAAATTTGCCATTTTTTTGCTTCTTTATAAATTTAGCTTAGCTGACTTCTTCAGAAATGCACAATATATTATATAACAAGCTAACAACGAAAATGAGTTTTAGGTTAAATAGTTAAAATAATGCATATTTATTCTTACCTCATGTAATATCAACTGATTTTTTTTATTATAATGTTATATTATAAATGGTTAAAACTAATCATTCTTACAGTATTGATTGGAAAGATATTTAAAATGAATGTAGCAATAAAATTTGTAAAATGTCAGATGTCAATTTTGAAATCTAAACATTTGTGAAGGATATCTTGATAAAAAAATTCTATTGTATGGAATATCTTGATATTAATAATAATTAAATTTTTTTAAATTAATTACATAAGATTATTTAGAGAAGGTTAGAGTAAATAGAATGAAGATTATCTATGTCAGCTTTGTAATTAATAGAATTTGGAGTTTTTTATTTCAGTCATTTCATATATAAGGCGTTTTTGCAAAATATTTTCTTTTTGCAATATTTTAGGTAAGTCAAAATTAAAATTATGATAATGATTAACTACATGGTCAGAGAGAGCAGTGGTTGGTTTATTTGGGTTTATAATTTTTGTTTTTATAGAATTTCTATGTTGTTATTTTTTTCCTATTCTCATAAATATACAGTATGTACTGTCAAAATTATTTTTAGTAGTAATTCATCTTACCTGATCCATATTTCCACTTGCATAAAAGCTACCCGTAAAATTTACCTGCGTATTGATGTGTTCATCCTTAAAATAGATAAGACGAATTAAGTGATAAGAAGAATCGTTTGAACGGAAAGGAATGCGGATATTCAGATTCCCTCGACAGTTGTTTGTTCGATTGAGTATTTGTCATGTTATATTCTGACGAAACCTAATTTATAATTTTCGGCTTTAACTTATCATGCTAACAACATTTTGCACGCGCCGTTTGAAATAAATCAAATAACACTCGAATCCCGTTTAATAAATCTATCTCGTAATTGTCCGATTTTTCAACTTATCTGCGCTTACGCTATTTTGGTTACATTCTACAATCGAGTGTTACTTTTAAAAATTTTTTGAATAAAATCATGAAGATTAGCCATCGTTTGAAACTAAAGCAGATTGAGTACTGTAAACTGATCTCGTAAGCTACTTTAGTTTCCTGAAATATGAACAGACATGAAACGAACATAATTGCCGCGTCTTTATGCCATGAAGCGTCATTGCATATCCAGTGGTGTAAGCGTAACGATGGCAATTAAAACACATAATAGCAGTGAGTAACTGCATATGACGTTTTGAATTGATAATGCAAACTGAATTTATTGTAGCTTTTAGCGCATTTGGTTACAATTAGACCAAATCTCCGATTTGAAACCAACGTTTTTTAGTAGTACGTGCTGGAACTTATAAAACCAATTAATTAAGTAAGCAGCTGCTAACATGTCATTATTGAGTTGTAATGTTAAGTAAAATACACTGTAGAAATAAGTTTATTTTTGTGAAATTTATAAATCCGTTCCCTTAAGCAGTAGGCTACAAATTAATAAATCCTTTAATATCTATGTATACAAATCTCTAGAAACGCCAATTAAAAATGGAACTGATGTTGAAAACATTGTATAACATTCTTACAATATCCCAAGCGAACGTTAGTTTGTAGTAAAGAAAGCCTTAATTGCATAGCTTGCTGATGCTATTGGTTAAATAACCCTATACAGGGTGATTCAAAAATGGCGCATTTCCTCTGGAGGAGTTGTTGGGGACTTCTAGCGGAGAAAGAGAAATCTTTACAATCATTCCTCTGAAATATTAACAGCTGAAGATGCATTTTGAAATAATCTATTTACCAATATTAATTAAAAATTCAACGTTTGAATCGAACAACTTCAGTTTTTGGTGCCTAGTTTTGAAAACTAAAATTTTAGGTAAGTTTGATGAAACTGTCAGTTTTTTTAATTGGGATGTTTAATAACAATAATAATCTTCGATTCAAACGTTGATTTAAAAAAATATTGGTAACTGGCTGATTTCAAAATGCATCTTCGGCTGTTAATATTTCAGAGGAATGATTGTAAGGATTTTTTTTGTGATTTTTTCCGTACTCCGCTAGTAGTCCCCAACAACCCCTCCAGAGGAAATGCGCCATTTTTGAATCACTCTGTATACGAGTACAGAGTTATTGACCCATAAGGAATCACATGGAGTATACAGGACTATTAAACATAGAGTGTGGATAGGTATTTTATGTACCTGTATTTTCCTTTGGTTGTTTTGTGGAAGTAAATATGAAACATTTTCAAAAATTCTCTACAAAATTGAGAAACCTGAAAGTGGTATTCTCAAACATTATTTGTGTTTAACTAATTCTACGTAGCTGCTTTGGTCACTTAGTCTTGTCCGCTAGTTATTGATGCATAAAGTGGGTGGTTCGGAAAATATCGTGTACAAAACGTGTTTCAAAATATATTGTTTATTAAACAAATGTCCAGATGTTTCCTTGATATTCTCCACTAAAGCTTGAACAACCCTTTCCCCATTGTTTTGGTTACATCTCTTTATTTTTTATAATTCGTAAATGTTTCTGATAAATAACTTCATATTTTTCTTTAAAGCACCTTGGGCATCTTTAAATGTATCGGGTTGTCTACATAGTTTTTGGTAATTTTTTTTAGACACTTGGACAGGGAATGCTTTTTAGGGTTTTTTAAAGAACACTCACAAAACGGATATATCTTGAAAAGCATTAGTACTCAGATGCAGTTCTGCTGTTATAGATTATTGCATTACTGCCCGTGGCGGTTTGACAGAGAATCTTTATGCTATTTTGGAAGTAAAAGTACCTGCACGCTGTTCATAATATATGGGTATGCACTGTATCTTTCCATTTATTTGGTCTGACGTTTGCTAGAATTTATTTCTTGGCGTTTTCGTTTTCTTTTCCATTTTTTAAGTAACCTCGATCTTTTCTTTGACATTGAAGGTAATAATTTCCCCCTTCTGAAGCTGGTCGTCGCACTCCGGGAAAAACCACAGCACCTGGTGAAACAGTTCCCCTCCAGCTTCAGTGCGTGTATATGATCTTTCAGCGCAAAGGGTTGCGCTTAATGTTATTACAGCTTTTGATTACTCGAGAGCAGAGCTGTCACCGCTCGCAGAAATACTCCGATTAACGAGCGCGCAGCTTGCAGGATCGCGCACACTACGGATTAATTTCTGTCCATTTTTGTAACTAGAAATTTACTTTCTGTTGTTCACCAATTTCGCTTGTTCGATTCCATTTGTCGATTTCATTCGCTTTGCGTATTGTTCATATTAATTTGGTATTTGCTATTTCTTAAGAATAGAAGAACTCGCGACGATTGTTTATAATGTAATAAACTTTACCTTATCCATAAATGCAACGTGTTGCGGGGAAACTTTTTCGACATTTCCAATGCGATACGAGAGTGCCGTTAATAAATAGCTGTTCTTTGGAGCTCCTATATTGTAACTATAATTTAGACACTTCGTCCAAAACGATTCCAAGCGCCCTACTTAGTCAAATATCTTTTTACTTTCCCATACCCATAGGTATAGGGAAGTCTTGGAATCATGAAAATTTTGGAAATCGAGATTTTCACAGAAATATCCGGTTTGGGCCTCTAGGAACCCAAAAAAGTGGTTTTTAAAAAATGTCTGTCTGTGTGTGGGTGTGTGGGTGGGTGACGCTCCTACAGCCGAAAGTATTGCTCCAATTTTGATGCGCTTTGGAATGCGGGGGTGTATCAAAAATTCATCGACAAAATAAGCTTTTCAAAAAAATCCGAAACCGGAAGCGGAAGTTACGCACGTTTTTTTGGTATCACTGTTTTCGTGATTAAAATTTTGAAAAGTTTATCGCGGGTAACGATAGAGGGTCATAAGACAAATCTGTTAGTTTTTTGCCGAACTCGCTAGGTTTAAAATGAAGGGCGCTATGATTTTTTGAAAATTTTGAGTTTAACGCCCTATTACTCAAAAACGGATGAATCGATTCAATTGATTTTTTTTTCTAAATAGTATATGAAGGCTAACATGAGGTGATATAAAAAGTGTTTTGAAAAATATTAAGGGGCCTACATTACAAATTTTCAAAATTTTGGAAATTTTCTAAAAATCATTTCTCAAAAGCTGCCCACAGGAATTTATTTAAACTTCATACACTGATAGACCCCGAAAAGGGCTATCGATCTGCTTTTTAAAGAATCTCATGAATTATCTGTGGCGCCCTCTACGAAGCTTTGAAGTTTGAAAATTTAAACCCCTTTAATTAATAAACAAAACAAGATAGATAGCTGGGGTTTCCACTGAATTGCTCAGTGCATAATGGAGCATATGAATATGCAAAAAAATATTACACTCGTGGATATATGTAAGCGCACCGGCCCCCTCCCCCCTCTATTTTTGAAAAAGAATTTTTTTATTCTAACGGTTGTTATATTTTTGCGTCAAAGAATCTTTTTCCGCGAAAATAAAAAAATCGATTTTGTATGCCCTAGAAAATATAATTTCCAGGTACTTAGAAAATTTCACCTCGGTGCTACAGCCGTTTTGAGGAAAATAATACATAAACTAGCACAGTGGCGGCTTGTCCACTTGGCGCCATCTACAGAAGCTCGGTGGTCACGTTTTGAACTACACATTCTTTTATATTTAGCCGCAATTTACGTGAAAGTGTAAACGCTTATCACGGTGAAGACGTGAGTCATCGAGTTGAAATTTTGATATGTTGTAAAGACTGTTGAATAAAGACGATATGAACAGTTTCCAGTATGGGAAAGTCCAGGGAGGTAGTCACGTCCACTTTTATTTGTTTTTAAATCTCCGGATGCTATTTGTTTATTCAATTTTTTGTAATAAATGTTGACCATTTCAGATCACATTTAATTGTTATTAATTATGTTTTGTGGTTGAAGCAGTAATATTGTTTCTCTACTTGCAATGGGTTTATTGTCTTTTATAAAGGCATTTAAACTCATATTGTTGTTTACAAATACCATTTCTGTGCAGTTGCTTTATATTTGTGTATTTTAGGTTGGATGCTGATTTTGTAGAAAATTTATATTCGTATCTTCGCAAACTTCTGTTTGCGAATAATTATTTTCTTTTACATTAAAACGTTTGTACTGGTGTGCATAACGTATATATCAGGGGTGGCGAACCTTTATTCATCTACGTGCCATTTTTTCTAAAGAAATGTTTAATGAGGCCATGACGTGCCATCAAACAATCTTAGTGATTAATGGGGAAAAAATAAAACTAAATACTATCAACTTAAAACTCTTTATTTGCAACAAAAAATATACATTTTGTACTGCAATAGTAACGTTTTGTTTATTTAAATTAAAGAAAAAATTCGTGCGACTTCTGCTGTTGAAAATTAGATGCTAAAAATATACATTTTGTACAGCAATAGTGACGTTTTGTTTATTTAAATGAAAGAAAAAATTCGTGCCACTTCTACTGTTGCAAATTAGATGCTAAAAATATACATTTTTGTACAGCAATAGTGACGTTTTGTTTATTTAAATGAAAGAAAAAAATCGTGCAACTTCTGCTGTTGCAAATTAAATGCTAAAAATATACATTTTGTACAGCAATAGTGACGTTTTGTTTATTTAAATGAAAGAAAAAATTCGTGCGACTTCTGCTGTTGCAAATTAGATGCTAAAAATATACATTTTGTACAGCAATAGTGACGTTTTGTTTATGTAAATGAAAGAAAAAATTCGTGCGACTTCTACTGTTGCAAATTAGATGCTAAAAATATAAATTTTTGTACAGCAATAGTGACGTTTTGTTTATTTAAATAAAAGAAAAAATTCGTGCAACTTCTGTTGTTGCAAATTAGATGCTAAAAATATACATTTTGTACAGCAATAGTGACGTTTTGTTTATTTAAATGAAAGAAAAAATTCGTGCGACTTCTGCTGTTGCAAATTAGATGCTAAAAATATACATTTTGTACAGCAATAGTGACGTTTTGTTTATTTAAATAAAAGATAAAATTCCTGCGACTTCTGCTGTTGCAAATTAGATGCTAAATAACTTATTATTATTAGCTCCATACTTTGTTACTTTTAGCAGAATGCAAGCTGGACTGGATTCATCTGAGAAACGGCTTCTAAGTATGCCTTTAATGTTATTCATTTCTAAAAATAATGACTCACAAGCATAGGTAGATGAAAATATTGTTAAAATAGCAAAGGCAGGTTCTTCAGACTGCTAAATGTGTCTGGAATTGAATTCCACGTTTCCATAATTTTGATATTGGCATTTTTACTTATATCACCTGATACATATAGTCTTTCTATTTCATTTAATTCCAACTCTTTCCTTGTTTCGATAAATTTTTGAATCCATATTGAACTAGACTGGAAATCAATCGGCTGCATTTCAATTTCTTCAATTTCCAACCAATCAAATTTGGCCAAGTTCAGTTTATCAAGTGAAGTTACATCAGGTTATATAATAAATTTCAGTGTTTGCGATAGTTCTTTGAACTGAGAAAATCTCGTTGAAAATTCTTTGATTGAAGAATTAATTACCGAATTAAACTCTTCAGTGACTTGCTTGGTCTGGTTTTTCATGTAAATCCAAATCTCTGGAGATTTTTTTCAAGTTTGGGAAATACTTGTAGTTTTTGGTAACAATATCGTTACTGAAAACTTGCAGTTTAGCTTCGAAAGCATGAATGAAATCTATCATAACAATAATTGTTTTTTTCTATAGCACATGTTAAAGTGTGCTTTTATCAACTCAAAACAAAAGGTCAAGTTTTACTTTAACAGCAAGGGTAGATAAAGTAGCACTTTAACATCAAGGATAGATAAAGTAATTTAATTTTCTGACTTTTGTTTAAATTAAATATGACAGCTTCGTATTATCGTAGCAACCCAATCTAGTTACTGACATTTTGAAATGTGATTGACTGTCCTTATTTTTTTTTTAAATTGTTAAAAGTTCTTGCTATAGAAAAAAATATTGGTATTATACACAACGATAAAGTTATTTCTATCCACTCTTGAATCATTAACGTCTCGACTTCGTCTCGACGTTAAACGATTCACTCGTGGATAAAATTTAACTTTATCGTCTTGTATAATAAATTACTATTATTTGCGCCTTGAAGCTTCATGTTCAATCCATTGTTAAATGTAAATTGTTTGGATTAGGTACCTAAATTCCTTAATTACTGCCGTGCCCAAATTATTTTGTGGCGTGCCATCAATGGCACGCGTGCCAATGGTTCGCCACCCCTGGTATATATGGTTTATTCTTTTTTAGAACCTATCTTAGTGTTCTTATTATTAAGATTATGAAGACGGTAAGTTACCTTGATTTATGTTGTTGATTAGATTGTGCCAGCTATTTTGGAGCTAGTAGCACTTGCCTACAATTGATAGTACTTCAGGTTTCTTTACTATTAGATTTTTGGCGCCCTGAATTGTTTTACATCGCATCCAAGGCAACTGTATCGTGCCCTTCTCCACGTTGAGCTACCCGAAGCTGTACTTGGTAACGTCTTACAAATGAACCAGAATCCTGCCGTTTATTTTCATAAGTGTGCAACACTTTTCCATCTTTCAACACCTATTAGAATCCCTTGCCAAATCAGATTTTTTAAATATTTAATAACTTTTCGATATCTGTAATTTGGATCGGCACATCCTGCAATCATCAAAATATAATATTTGTTTTCAGAAATGTAGTTGTTAGCTACACAGTATGTTTCGTTTTCGGAAATTACACAGAAAATATTTCTAAAAAATTCAGTATACAACCTACTAGCGCATTTGGCGACTTCTTGTATTTTGGAATCCCGATCTGGCTCTTTATGAACCTTCTAAGATTTTTTTCAAACTATTTTACTTGCTGTGATGTTTCTATGGACCATTGCTTTGGACAGTGCAACATTTTTAGCCAAGGATTGTTCTGGCTCACCCACACCTCCAGAGTCAGATTCTCTTTCAATAATTCAACAATTCTTTATAGATTTTCAGTACACCTCTAACTATTGATAATCATCATTTTATTTATTTTGATTAGTTATAAGATGACCGATGGGAATTTTCTAATTGTTTGTCGAAATTCAGCTGCTTCTTCTCCAAGCAAGTCATTATTATACATATGAATAACAACATAAAGCATCTAAATCACAGCAATATTAAACTAATACCAATCTACAGTAGTTAGTAAATTTAAAAGTATTGCAACGATTGGCAATTATTGGACAGCACCCATAGGATAAAAATAGACTAATGTTTTGCGAATCAAGTTCCATATTGAACAAATTAATCGATTTTTACCAATGTAACTGTTCTCACCAGCATGCAGGGTAAATTACAAGTACTTCAAGTTAATTTGGTCTAAGTTCCATTAATAAGAAGAAAACTGTTAGCGTTAGTGTTCGGAAAGGAGAAACAAGCAAAGGTGTCCAGTAAAGAAGTAACACGACCAAAAAAACCAAATTAGCAGTTGAATTCTGATGATATAAACTAAGAATCTAATTACTAAGTCGTTTTAGATTATCCCACTTCTGATTCTGAAACAAAAATTAAATTCCCGGAATCCAACAAGAATTTACGAAATTCTGCGAGTATGCAAATACAACAAGCTGCACATTTGGAACATATAATGAACTTTATCGTGTTTTCATTTCTATGCAAAATTTGTTAGCAACTTATAAAGGGCAAGTATTTAACGGGAGAAAAACCAGCAACGCGACATTATTAAATCTAATATCGAGAGTTATTCTTGCAGCTCGGGGAGGCGGGCGAAATTAATGTGCTTTACATAGTAATGCTTTATTAATGGACTTCTTGATACACGAAGTTTTAGTTTCACTGTCCACCTCTACACAATGGATTTATTATTTTCACTTTACGAAATCGCCGATAAGCCATTTGAAACCAATCGTATAGAGCGGCTCCATTTGATTTTACTTTTTAGCGACTATATTATGGCGATGGCACTAGTACCATTACGCTTTATAGAAACGCGTGGATTAGTAGATCGCAGATAAACGAAATCGAAATAATGCAGCTTTTAATTCTAGCACGGCAAAGACGTGCCGCGACACATGCGTCGCGCGGCCGCAAAAAATTCAAGAATTGTGAGCTTAAAAACATATTAATGCATAAAATTTTCATAAATCCAGGCAGATCTATGGCAGTTTCATTTACAAAATGTCAGAGAGCGCATATAACACGTACAATTTGTCTGCGACGTGGGGCAAGTTGTGTAGCTATTGAAATAGTTACGGATATTACAGATAGAATCTCATAAAGCTTCGTATTATCCGCTTTCTCTACTCTTGCATTCACTGTTGACTTTGCAGACGCAAATGCTTTTGTGCAGACAGACACAAGAGTTAATTCGCTAACTCTCACTAATAACCTAATTAACTTGAACGCAGATTGTCAGATTTTAACCGCGGAGTTGTATCAAAATCAGCTGACAATTTGTCCGTCCCGCGCAGTTTTAAGCTGGCAGCTCGTTACGTTAACCGGAATATTGGCACGGCATAGTTTAGGGCTTTAAGTTATTACGTAAAAATTGCGGATCTTGCTCTTTGTGATACGTAAACAGGAGAAAATTCCCCTTCACTTTCCCTTTACATAGTGCTCGTTCGATTGTCAAAGCGCAAGGAAGTGTTCCATACGCTAAGATATCTCGAGTGAAATTGTTTAGTGCCCCTTAAGGTCATCGGCCGGCTGGCCTATCACAGAGGTGATAAATTGTATGTACTTACTTAAGATTATTAAAAACTTTCGGTGATTATTGGTGTCACGTTAAAATTACTATGCAGCCTGCTGGCACGGGTCCCGGCCCCGGCTATCCAGGCGGCATAATTCCGGGCCTAAATTACAACACAATGCCAAACTATAATCCAAATGGAATTTACTACCTTCAACCACAACCTATAACAGTACAAACGCAACAATCACAATTCTTAAATAATCTGCAACAATTCCCAAATCTCTCAAATCCCTCCTCGTCCGCCAATGCCTTACAATTCCAAATACCTCCGCCTATTCCATTAAACTCACAACAATCAAGTGATACCGACATGTATACATATAGTACTGATTCGGATGATACAAGCGCAACCAAAGAAAATAACTGGCAAGAAGTTCGAAGATATAAAAGAAAACGCACACCTGCGAAAGCTGATACACAAGCACAAAACATCGACCCAAAAACCACAAGCACTCCTATAACAAACAGGTTCACTGTTCTAACTACACAAGCAAATCAAACTATAGGTGATAAAACCAGCCAAGCAGCATCCACTACAGAAATAGCGCACAAACCTCCACCAATATTTATCCAGGGAGTCAAAAATTTTCCGGACATGATAAAAAGTTTAACAACTATACTTTCTCCAACAGATTACGAGTCAAAAGCCTTGGCTGGTAAAGAAGTTAAAATAAATGTAAAAACCCCTGACAGTTATCGCAAATTGAGTAAATACTTAAAAGAAAATAACATAGTACACCACACCTACCAATTTAAGCAGGAACGGGCATATCGAGTTGTTATAAGACACCTGCATCCAACTGTGCCAGTGGCGGAAATAAAACAAGAATTACAACTAAAAGGATTTTTAATCAGAAATATTTTTAACATAAAAAGCAGAATTACTAAAGATCCCCTACCCTTGTTCTTTATTGACCTAGAACCAAATGAAAATAATAAAGAAATTTACAAACTTAAGTATATACAAAATATGTGCATTCAAGTAGAACCCCCACGTAAAAAAACAGAACTCGTGCAGTGCACTAGATGCCAGTCATATAACCACACTAAGGCATACTGTTATCGCCCTCATGCGTGTGTAAAATGTGGTGGTCCCCATGAAACTGTCAAATGCCAAAAAAATCGCGAAACGCCCGCCAAATGTGCTCTATGCGGCGGCCCCCACCCTGCAAATTATAAAGGATGCAGTGTTTATCAGGAATTGCAAAAGAAAATAAGACCAAATGGCAAAAAAGATAACAATATTCCAATATATCAACATCCCAGCTATGCAAATGCCTTAAAAGCAAACGCTGTTTCGCCAGCATTCCCAACAAATGTACTACAAAGCACTACACCAGGTCCTGAATTGTCCTTAACAAAGTTTCTTGATGAATTAAAAAATTTATTTAATCAACTTCTTCAGCAAAACAGCATGATCCTGTCCATGCTTACCACCGTCATAAATAAAATAACAACGTAATGGCTGCCTTTTTAAGAATAGCCCAGTGGAATGCCAATGGACTCCAACAACATAAAGAAGAAATAATAGTTTTCTTAAACTTAAATAAAATTGATATACTATTAATCTCAGAAGCGCATTTCACAACAAGAACCTATTTCACAATACCTCATTATGTAACTTATCATACAGAGTACCCTGACGGAAGAGCCCATGGTGGGACAGCTATTATTATACGGAAAACTATTGCTCATTATGAACTGCCAAAGTATGAAGAAGAATTCCTTCAAGCCACGACAATACAAGTTCAAAATTTACCTGGTCCGCTAGTATTGTCCGCAATTTATTGTCCTCCAAGACACAGATTTACTAAAGAAAAGCTTATCCCTTACTTTGATACACTTGGATGCCGATTTATCGCAGCAGGCGATTACAATGCTAAACACACGCACTGGGGCTCCAGGCTAATAACAACACGAGGAAGAGAACTATATAAAGTTATCACTGACAGAAATTATTCATTCCTCTCAACAGGCGAACCTACGTACTGGCCAACAGATTTCAACAAAATTCCAGATCTATTAGATTTCGTTGTCATGAATGGAGTTTCAAATAACTACCTTGCTATTGAGTCAAACTATGATCTCTCATCGGGTCATTCTCCTATTATAATTACTGTTAGTGAAACCGTTATATTCAGAGAAATGTATCCAAAAATGTGTAATCAAGATACAGATTGGCAGGCATTTCGGGATTTTATCGAAAGCAATCTAGAAGTTAATATCAGAATAAAAGAACCGGAGGAACTGGAAAGCACAACAAATCATTTAATCAAAACAATTCAAGAAGCAGGATGGTATTCTACCCCATCAGTTCACCGCAGACAGCGACAATCAGTTAATATTCCACTCGATATTAAAAAAATGATAGCCCAGAAACGAAGAGCACGTGCTATATGGCAGCGTACACATGATATTCAAGACAGAGCAAGATACAATCGATTAAGTAATCAGCTGAAGAAGAAATTACGAGAAGCTCGCAATGACAAATTTCAAACATACCTCGGCAATCTGTCAAGATATGACTATTCGCTCTGGAAAGCTAGTAAAAGCTTTAAAGGGCCTCAGATCCCAAATCCTCCTATAAGAAGTCAAACAGGGCAATGGGCCAGATCAGATCTAGAAAAGACGAATGTATTTGCTCAACACCTAGCTAACACTTTCAACCCTCACACAAATGAGCAAGACGAAGAAGTGGAAGAATACCTAACTGCGGCCTTGCAATTATCACCACCAATCCAAGCTTTCTCGCCAGCAGAAATAAGAACCCAGATAAAATATCTAAATAACCGAAAATCGCCCGGATATGACCTTATAACAGCGAGGGTACTAAAAGAACTCCCAAGAAAAGGTATAACACTGATAACGATAGTGTTTAATTCCATCCTTCGTCTAACATACTGGCCTAGTCAACTAAAGTTCTCACAAATTATAATGATACTGAAACCGGGAAAGCCACCTAATGAACCTGCGTCATATAGACCAATAAGTCTACTTCCGGTATTATCAAAGCTATTGGAAAAATTAATAGTCAAACGAATTCGAGCAGGTACTTTTCTTGAAGATATTATTCCTCAACACCAGTTTGGGTTTATAAAGGAGCACTCCACCATTCAACAATGCCATCGCCTAGTAGACATGATTTATAAATCATTTGAGGATAAGAAATATTGCTGTGCGATTTTCCTTGATGTCAGTCAAGCTTTTGATAAAGTCTGGCATCAAGGACTACTATTTAAAATCAAAACATCCTTTCCTCACCAGTATTTTCTCCTTCTCAAATCCTACCTGGCAGATCGTCATTTTCAAGTAAGAATTGGTAGTGAACTCTCGGAAATCAAGACAATAAATTCTGGTGTTCCGCAAGGTAGTGTCCTTGGACCACTCCTATATCTAGTATATACCGCTGATTTACCCACAACACGAACAACTACAACAGGAACCTTCGCCGATGACACCGCCGTTCTCTCTTCCCACACTAACCCAGAAACGGCAAGCCAGCAGGTACAAGAGCACATTGACCTTATTAGCAAATGGATGGAAAAATGGCGCATCCGTGCAAATGAAAATAAATCCGTCCAAATTACATTTACACTACGGCGACAACTATGCCCACCGATAGTAATGAACGGTATCGAAGTCCCACAGTCCAGACAAGTAAAATATCTGGGAATGCACTTGGACCAACGACTTACTTGGAAAGGGCACATAACCAAGAAAAGGCAAGAAATGGACATCAAATTTAAAAAACTTTACTGGCTCTTGGGTAGAAAATCTAATCTCTCCACTGAAAATAAATTACTCATTTACAAAACAGTTATTAAACCCATATGGACCTATGGAGTCGAACTGTGGGGCTGCTCCAGTTCGTCAAATGTGGATATACTGCAGAGATTTCAGTCTAAAAGCTTGCGCGCGATAGTAGATGCTCCGTGGTATGTATCAAATCAGACACTGCATCACGATCTGAAAGTACCGTACATCAGAGAGGTCATTACCAAATACGCTAATAACCACATACGCAAACTTGAAACTCACCCAAATACGACTATACAACCTAGACGACTATCATAAATATATTACTATTGTAAGATAACTCCATTGGGTGTTATTCTTTCCATGCCATGTATATAGCCAACACATTAGCTTATAGAATATCTGCATATGTATGTATGTAATATAATATGCTAATAAATGAGATCCAAAAAAAAAAAAAAAAAAAACTTTCCCTTTACTTAATATTCCACCAGCATTAGCCTTTCACTTCTATTGGTAATTCATACTTCGTTAACTTATTGCAAACACCAGAATAATTGAAATAAAGCAGGAATATGGATACAGTTGACAGCAGATATGGAGCATGATAGACATGCAGGCCATAGAGAAATCTGCAACGGGATTTCCACTAAACTTCCCTTGCGAGGGTAATGGAACTACATCAATTTTCAATTTAAAAAAATATGGCCAGTGGGATTCGAACTCGGGCTTCGACAATGTTAGGCTGGCGGTCTGACTCTGGACCACTAAATCTCGTCTACATTATGGACTTGCGACAGCGGTATAGACAACGACAGGACTCAAGCAGGATGTTCACCCTCTACCTATATATTGAATCCAAAATAATAACATGTTTTTTTGTCATGGGTAAAAACCTGAGCTCTGTGCAAAATATTACTTTTATTTCATTAAAAAAGTTAAACCGAAAATAGGCAGAATTTTATTATTTTAAGGTGCTCGCCCTGTATATCTTTGAATAAAATTTTCTTGGTTTTGAGACAAGTAGACATATAATCCGTATGCAGAACATCGTCTTCCTCCAGCAAATAGTTTTTTTATACCGTCAACAGACGAAAAGAGAGACAGACAGACGAAGAGACAGACAGACGAAATTGAGAAAACATGTCTTTCGTCATCTAGAAATCCTGAAACGTGCAAATCTGAAGAAAACTTGGAAGGTGATATTTTTACGATTACAAAATTTTCTTCGTCGTTTAGACGAGGGAAGCAAAAACATAAGAAAAGGGGAATCTTTAAAAAATCCGTAGAGAATATTCTGCCAACTATAGAGGCATAAATCTACGAAGCTCAGCTATAAAACCATGCAGGATTATCATTAGCACTGAAAATTTTGAATAATATCAATCACTTCAGAAAAAGGCTATCTATCAGAGACGCTACAATCATTGTACGACGAATAGGAGAGAAGACAAGGGAGTATAATAAAATCGGTTACATATTCTTCGTAGACAGGATCAGACTGCAAAACGTGGTAACAGGAAAATGCGCCCTACTACACATAATGGAGTTGTTTTACTACTAAATCGTTCCCTGCAACTTTAGCGCCAGTTCTTATATTCCCAATCTTCATCTTCATATCTTCTGGTTTTTAGTTCTTCTTCTTTCAGGTTGAATCATACGAATAACACAAAACATCATAACTAATATCAGTGTTAATAATTACTGAAATTAAATAGGGACACATTTTAAGGTCGATTCTATTTAACCTCATAATGGAAAAAAATATTGAAAATACAAATACACATGGAACTAAGTACACTATGAGAAACAATGGTATGCAGACAATGCTGATCTAATAACAGAAAGCGAAAATGGAACAACACATCTAATCTACAACTTAAAAAATGGGAAAGTACAATATGATCACCTCAACGAAGAAAATAAAATGCCTTGCGCTATTAATAGAACTAACGAGATGCCAATTAATCGTCGATAATAATCCATTTAAACAAGTGACACTATATGATCACATCAAGCTATGGAGAACAAGAGAACAAAGAAATGGACATCGAAAGTATGGCACGCATACACAAAAGCTGTGTCAAACCAATCATACCGCATGCTGCAGAAACGAGATGGGGGTCGTCTCCATTCAAAGTATTAATGAGGACAACTGAAACGGAGAGACCCGTGGAACTCAAGCCGTTGTTAGAGGGGCGAATCAAAGAAGAAGAGATTGGAATCAACGTGTAGCACGAACGGAAAAAAACTAAATAGTACGAAGAGCAAGACACTCTAAACAGTAAGGAACCAGACGAGGAAGATCCTGGTGCAACAGTTGGCAGTCTATCTCTAGAGAAGCAGCAATGCCATGACACAATACATTACCGGAATAAACAGGTTGTAGACCTACAAATCGTAGAAGAACAGAAATAAGAAATAGCATATAGCTGATTATAGAGAGGTTATTCGTAAGCAAACGCACATAAAAAAGCGTTACTACCTTTAAGCAAGTATGTGGTTCCTCGAAATAATGGTGAGGCACTAACACCCCATGAAGGAGCATGGCCTGCAAGGCGGAAGGTTAGAGCTTCCGTATCCTCGCTCTCACACCCGGCTGTCGCGTGTGAAATTCATGACACGTGCTGATGTGGTGAGCACCACGCATTAGACAACCGCATTATTACCCCTTGTTCTTTCGAACGCAGGTTCCCAATTATTTAAAGCGACTGGGTAGGCCGCCCGCCAGGCATCGATCTGGGATTTGAACTCCAGACTTCCGCGCCGCAGTCCGATGCTCTAACCATCAGAGCCACGCTGGCGCTTCCTCGAAATAGCAATCTCTATTTATTATACTCAAACGATTGGCCAACGATAAGAGCAACTTCGTTGCCCACCTTGGACGATGGTGCTTGAATATTGATGAAAATTCTAGAACGACCTCCATAATATACAGGTACGTAGTAACGAACAAGAGTGTTTTAATTCAGACTAGTGTAAATAGGTATATCACTTTCTCTTTTAAAGAAAGCTGTTTACAAAAAAACCTACTAAAATGTTTATTAATGCACTTGAGTAAAATATTTACGTGTTAGACCAACACCACCTGAAGAACAGGTCCGTAGCGCTTCGACGTAACGTCAGAACAGGAAGACTGAATTAACCAAGGATAATTTATCTAAGAGGCTCGAAAAATTAAATCATTAGCGAATTCGGCCTTTCTGTTCTGACGTCACGCCGGAGCTCTGTGGCCTTGTTCTAATTTGTTTCCATCTACTGTTTATTTCCAACGTGGCCGAGCTGTTACAGAGCGCAACCTGTTGTGATACGCTACAAGGTTTAATTCCTACATCTGGCAACTGGCGGGCGGCCCACTCAGTCACTATAAAAATTGGATACTAAAACCACAGTTGTGGAAGTATGGAAAGTAAGGCAGTCGTTGAAGGCGTGAACCACATCACCCAGTACGCTGTTAACGGTGTACTAGATTGGCTGGGTTTTGGAAAGAGATATTTCGGTGACCCTGACTCGCCTTGGCTCAGGCCATATTTCTATATGGAATAAAGTGCCCGTAGTTTTCCTATTTTTCACTCTCGTACCCTCATATTGCTAACAACCTACTATACTGCATCTATGTCTCTTGATTTTTGGACTTTTTGCTCTTATACGATCTCTACATTATCATTGGATTAACTGAGTTTGCCTCTTCAATATATTCTGCATGGACTATGTATAAGAATTAAAATTTTTAATATGTATGTCTAAATCAGTGTGCTATTAGGTACTGCTTTACTTGTAATAAATATCAGCCCTCTATCATTTACTTATTTATGAAATTTAGGAAAATGTCTCATCTGTCATAGTATTATTTCTACTGATAATTTTGATGAACAATAGCTAGCAGCACAAAAGGTTATTGTTTTATTATCTACTATTTTGATGCATTTTCGTTGAAAGCGCTCAATAATGAACTGTAGAAATTCTCCATTTCATTACTCACCATGCCAATGTCACGAATTAATAAATTGTGTTGCATATTGTTACTATTTACATAGAACAACTAAAAATATTAATTAAAGTGTAAAAAAACGTTAGAAATAGTATAAGAAAAGACAAATATATTAACAATCGCGACAAGGTGACAAAATTACAATGAATGAAGAAGAGATTGAAGGGGTAAAAGAATTCTGCTATCAGGAGAAAGTGTACTGAGCAAGGTAGGTTGTACTAAACAGTATATAAATAGAGAATAATCAGTAAAGCACAAAACTAAGTGGTATGTCGAGGAAAATCTATAGACGAAACGTAGAAAACCTTCAAACATTTTTAATTAAATGCTTAAGGATTATATGACACATACTTTACTTAGGCCAAGTAATAAACAAGATGCTTTGGACAATAACAGGCGAGAAAACAATTGAAATTAAGTTAAATTGGTTATACCCTCCGAATAGCCTAAAATCATGGAAAACACTGGACTGCAATACCATTCATATGAGAAAGGTGGGAAGCTCGAACAAAACCTGAAAGATCAGCGTAAGCAAATAGAAAAATAGAATGAATTAGACCAAACAATTGATTACTCAGAACCCATCTTTCCTTATTACTTATTATTAATCTCCCTCCCTTCACTTCCATCTTCAATATATCTCCTTTAGCTGGTCTTCCCGTCTTATCCCATCTTACTGTTGCTTTCTTCTATTTTCTATGGATGTGCTCTTACCATGTGAATATCTGCATCGTTAGAATTTTTCACTATGTCTTCGCCTTTTAATATTCCACAAACTTATTTGTTGTCTGTAATCCACAAATTCTTCTTATTAATTTACTCTCCAGGTTGATCGTGACAGAAATTGTTTCTGATGTGGGAATAACATTGGTATGTATTGCAGCTTCATATATTTTTCGTTTTGTGTTCCTACTCAGTTTTTTATTTTGTATCACTTGTTTATACTTAAGATATTGTCTGTTTCCCTCTTTCATACCTTGTTCAATCTCTTGGCATCTTTCTTCTGTGCCGGTTATAAATAAGCCCAGGTATTGAAAGGATTCCATCTCTTCAAAATTACATGTGTCTGTTTGTATTTTCTCTTGTGCTCTTCTTTTCTTTTTTTGTGTCGTTTTATCAATCTTTTCTTATCTCTTATTATTAATGTATCTCTACTGGTTTCCGGAAAAGTTCTCCAGGTGTCCCTACGGCTTTTATTCCTCCATTTAGTACATTGTTAAATATAATTGTTGATAGCGCATCTCCCTGGGGTACACCCTTATGTTTGTTTGAGATTGATAAGCAAACATTTATCTATCGATGGCATGTATTGCATTGATCGCGGAACGCCCTTGCCTGCATTTGTGTTCGTATTGTCCAACCTCTTTGTCCTCCAATAGCGTTAGTACCATGTATGCGGCGTTGAGCAGCATTACCCCTATGTAATTGCTGCAAGTTGGCTCTCATCCTTCTATTATCGGTACGACCACACACACAAACTTGATATCCATTTCCTAGGTGAGTCTGATTTCTACCATATCCAATTAGTTCCTTTAGCTGCTTTATTTGTTTTTAATTTCTCACTTGTTTCTTTACATTCTCCTGGTGTCAGAGCATCTTCTACTTCCTGCCTTGAATCCTTTTATGTTTTGCTTTCAGCTATTATCAGTGTCTTATGCCCCCCATAGTAGTTACTATTCTTTTCTAGTAGTTGTTTACAAAAAGTTGTCATTTTACCGTTACTGTTATTCTTTGCGTTTGGTGTTTCTATTAGCACAATTACATTAAATTATAACGTAACAAAGAAGAACACATTTCTTAAGAATATATTGTTTTTGGAATTGTTGTTATTATTTTATGTTGTTTTGCTTTGTCATATCATATTGGTAAAATTACCCAAAATGAACATTCCGTGATAAAAGTACTAATACACCGGATACCGACTGGAAATTTGTAATGAATACAGCGTTATTTAATCATTTCTAAACGAAACATTTAATGTTAAAATGCAATTAAATTTTTGTCTCAAACCCCTTGTTATATAAAGGTTAATATCTAAACGCCATATCTATCATATAACCATAAACATTAAATTTAAGCACCACAATCAAATTTATATAGGACCACCTTAGCGTAGTGCTTTCGTAGCACTAAAACCGGAAATGGTCAAAATAAAGTTGAGGGAAATGCATTAAACTGCAGGCTAGCTTGTAACTTGCTCAAGAATACACAGCGTGTACCCAGATTTAAAAAGGATTTGGACATAACTAATTTTTAATCAAAGGAAGTTTTTTGGACGAAGTATGCGATTACTTTGAAATATATATGATCCTTTATGTGTAAATAAATGTTGAAAAAACAAAATTTGAGAGCGAATATTCAATTTTACGAAGTCTGAACTTAATGAAATCTTCGTTTTCAATTATACAACGGTTAAATGGTGAAGATTTACACCACATATTTATAGTAAAGTAAAATACTGTACAAAGCACTTGCAGGCACATACCTAGTTCAGCTCACGAGAAGTTAGTTATCGAAAGCTCTTTCTGAACTGGGAATCAATACTGTGGAATTTTACTTCATTTTAAGACATATCAAAATCAATTGACAATAGAGAGCTTTAAGCTGCTTATCTTAGGCGGCTTGTTAATTCGTCGGAGATTATCGGAAGTAATTTCTGGAAACAAAATAGAAAAAGTGAGCACTTCCGGTCATATCGTTTAATTTTCCCATTCGCTAAAATTTATCGAGGCTAATTGGTTTTCTGAGGTAATAAAATCCCAAAATAAATCAACATTTAATGGAATTTAAGCGCGCTTAATAAATATTTATTATAATCGAGAGGCCCTAAGTAAAAATGATACTCGGGGGAAACTTCTTAATCATTCTAATTTTCCCATAATTTTCCTTACTTTCCACATTTCTCCTGCAAACAAATAAGACGAAGCGGGTTCGTAAATTAATATAGATCAAGTATGCCAAAGGGTAGTTTAAAGTATTACAAACGTCGATAGCAAGCGCAAACTGCAAAGGGAGTTCGGAGCTTTTCGGACCGAGAACTAAAACGGGCAACTATAGTCACAACTTTGAAGTTTGATCAATGTGAAGATGGTAGTGACACCAATGGCAGAGCGATCCGCTCTTCCTCCTCGAGACAATGCCACGCATTTACAATACCCACAAGGTCCGTGTTATATACGTTTTGCCCTACAATTCACTACTTTTTGCGGCAGAATTTATTTCACTACCTAGACTAGTAAAAAATACGACCGGAATTACGTTTTCTGGCCGATGTTTTATGTAACTTTTTGCGGGCGATTTTTGTAAGTAATATCGAAACGCCCCGGTCGCGTTGATTCTAAAATGGGTAAAATGCGCGGCAAAAACCGAATAATACACAAAAGCTTGTTTTCCGCCTGTTTGCGCCAACAAAAGAATGCAATGTAGATAAGTAATTAATTTAAGGTGTAACGAATTGGCCATTGTCTGAATGTATCATGAATTAGGTCTTTTTTATTCTAATGATCGTTTTTCATCAACTTTTCCTTCATTTTCTTCGTTTAAACGGGCGGCTGCAGCATATTTTATTTAAAAGACAATAGGTTACAGTTTTGAGCGAGTTTTGCATACACAATTCGTTTTCACAGTAAATAACTGAAACGGATGTAACTTAAAACACAAACAAGCGCCAGCAGTTCGTTATGATTATTTGCAAAACATAGTTGCATCAACCCAATTAATCTATTGATTCCTTTAATAACCACAAGCCAATTCCACGAAACATTGAACTAAAAGTAAAAATATTATACGGACAAGCTTTTATGTACAAATCGCCCTGAATCCATTTATTAAACTGAAAATTTTCATAACTCCCTTATTACTTTAAAATGCTGTATTGAATGTACAGTGTGTCCCAGGACTGAAGTTACAAGAGGTGAGATGGACTAAAAATTTTTGATTTTTATTTTAAGGTTTTGGGATTCGGTTCTGCTTGGTTTGAAAATAATTTGAAGAACAGTTTCAGTTTTTGAAAAACAAGTAGGCCTTGACAGGGAAGCGAAAACTATTTTATTTTCAGGTAAACTACCCTTTATGTTCATAATATGGCAAAATTTTATTAAGAAAAGTTGTTCACAATGATAAATCATGACTCTATACAAAATTCCAGAGAGATATGTCAACTTAGATTAAACTGTTATTTTTAATCAATGCAATTTGTTTAATCTACAAAATAACGGTAATCTAAGTCGACAGATCTTTCTGAAATGTTATTGGGCCATAATTTCTCATTGTTAATAACTTTTCTTGATAAAATTTTGCCTTATCATGAACAAAAAGGGTAGTTTACCTGAAAATAAAATACAATTTATGCACGGTGTTCGGTAAAGAAGGGGACACCAATTAGTCATAGATTCCTTGCGTTACAATAAATCGATTAAACTTAATATACCTTAGTACAAAGTCCCTTCAATAAGAAGTTATACGACCTTGAAGTTCAATATTTTATTTTTTATTTTTTTGTTAATTTCCACAAATGTAGATATATTGATTTGAATTTTGGTATACATGGTTACTATTAGGTACTGCACTAACATAATTTTTTCATAAATTAGACTTGACTGTAAGAGGCACTTTACCTATCTTTGAAAACTTTTTTTAATTATAACTTCGTTACCTGTAATATTTTTTGAAATTTTAGGTTGTTATCCGAAAGAGAATTAAAAAGCACAAAAATAATGTACTCTTAGTTCTTAAGTCTAAAAGCAACCGTTTACCTTAAAATGATCATCAAAGGGTTTTGGTTGTCATTAACACGTGCAATTATCAAGTAGCCATGATCACAAAAACAATGGTCATATATTAAAAAACAATGATAAATCAATTAATGACCTTAGTGACATAAGAATTTGTTCTTTTATGTTTAAGAAAATGCCTCTACAACGAATTCTCTAATGCTGAAAGGTTCATTACAAAAACTGATGTCACCAATGTCATTAATTGATTTCTTGTTGTTGTTTACTAGATTACAATCATTACCCATTGTTTTTGCGATCATGGCTACTTGATAATTGCAAGTCTTAATGACAACTAAAAACCTTTGATGTGCATTTTAAGGTAAACGGTTGCTCTTACGCTTATGAACTAAGAGTACATTATTTTTGAGTATTTTAATTTTCATTCAAATAATAAAATTTAAAAAAAATTACAGATAACAAAGTTAGAGCTAAAAAAAGTTTTGAAAAATAGGTAACGTCACCCTTACAGTCAAGTCTAGTTTATGAAAATTTTTCTATTAGTGCAGTACATAATACTAAGTACGTACCAAAAATCGATATCTCTATATTTGTGGAAATTAACAAAGAAATATAAAATAAAAAATTGAACTTCAAGGCCTTATAACTTCTTACTGAAGGGACTTTGCCCTAAGGTATATATGATTTAATCGAGTTATTACAACGCAAGGAATCTATGACTAATCGGTGTCCCATTCTTTACCAAACACCCTGTATTGTTGAATCTAAAAAATAACGGTTTTTGTATTGGGCCATAATTTATCGTTATGGACAACTTTTTCTCATACAATTTTGCTGTATCATGAACGAAAAGGGTAGTTTACCTGAAAATAAAATAGTGTTCGCTTCCCTGTCAAGGCCAACTTGTTTTTCAAAAACTGAAAATATTCTTAAAATTCTCTTCAGACAAGCAGGACCGAATCCCACAATCTTAAAATAAAATTCAAACATTTTTAGTCAATCTCACCTGTTGTAACATCAATCCTGGGACACACTGTAGATGCACTTGACGTCAAATTAATAAATGTATCAAAACAGCATAAAATTCAGTATATGATAGCTGAAAAATGTTTGAACTCAATGCTCAAGTTCTTTCAAAGAAGAAATTAATATCCATGTAATTGTGTGATTGCTTCTTTATGTAATCTTTTTGTATCAATTATTTTTCTCATTTTTAGTATAAATTGGAAATAATCATATATATAAAAGCTGCGTGTATCATACTGCTTCGTCACTAATCTGACTTACTCCGTCCTCAATAGGGCTTACTTCTTTCAGCGCCATCTAAGGGCAATGGCACAAATTGTAAGAATTGATACTGTCTGCAGATTTTTTGGCCTTCATGTGTTTAAATAAGTGATTTAGTTTCTCTGCGTGGCGCACTTAAGTTTTGGGTTTTTTTTCGACCCCCCTCTCCACCTCCCATACCAGCAGAAGGGCTTAAAGTGGCAGAACAAGAAAGACTAAAAGTAGTCACAAACTCCTTTACGTTGACACAGTTGAGGATGGTGCCTTCTCCTTCCGCCTTATGACGGTCAGTATTACAGAATCACAGGAAATTGGGCTAGACACGTAATTACTGTTTTTTTTTAAATATTTATTCAATTAATTCTATTGCGGCATGTTAAAACCGCAATAAGAAGTAAATATTTATGCACTTACGGTAATAGAAGTAGATTACATAGAAACAATCATAAAAAGCACCAAATCACTAAAAATAAATAGAATATCCTGATCGATGTAGTGCATATATATGCAGGTTGCTCCAACACTGCTAAAATATCCAATTATTGATCATGTGTAAACCCATTAAACACAACGTGGTAGAAGATGACGTTATACACATCTTAACATGATTACGCATCTTCAGGGTGCCCAGATTTATAAATTAATGTATCAGGTGGATGTTCTAAACAACGTATGTCTTGTAAACTAGGTACAGTCCGCTTTTCTATTTTGTTCTCGTAGCACTTTATTATGCATTTAAATGCTTCAAACTATGCAGGGTGTCCACTCACAAAATCGGACATAGGCAATCAACATTGTGCATTCGATTTTTAGGTATGTTGCTATTATTTATAGACTAGATTAGTAAATAATGTTATTATTGGTATTATTTGATGTCTAATAATTTTATCCTTTCCTGTAAGTTGAATTGGAGCGCAGTAATCAAAAACGTTCCATGCAATGTTAAATTTTTATGTTTGAGTTTGAAAGCGGATACCCGGTGTATTATTGAAATCAGAATTAAAATATTTTTTAGTTGGCTATGTTGTTATTTACGTCTTTATTTGTTTATTTAAAATTAAGGGTTTTCATTCTATTTTCCTTGGTTACGATCAATTTTGTGCAAATAAACTGATTGCAAAATTTCACCAGAGCAGTTCTAAGAAGTGCGAAAGGTGCCTGCAACAAGAAGGTGGCCATTTTGAATAACTTCGGTAACAACTTGTTTAGTAAAAAAGGATATTAAAATATAATAGAAATATACATCAGCCGACGGAGCTTTTAATTCTGATTTAAAAATATTTAATTTGTCGGGATTTAATACATGGTAAAGTATACTGTGACCTTAAAATCTAAGGAAAATATATCGATTTTAAGATGCTATTTAAAGTGTTTGCACTTAACACTCTTATACATTCAATAATTGAACATCTAAAGTAGTACCTAAAATAATTAACGTCAGGTAGTGTTTCACCTAAATCTGGATTTTATTATTATAGGTAATCGCTTTCGACGTTATATGAATCCAAACATCTTTTATTTAACTACTGCAGATCTAGCTATACCTACTACTGGCGCTAGTCTCCTGAGGCATCTTGAAAGTTTCAAAAACGTTTCGTTGAATTAACTAGTTATTTCGAGTGATCAAATACATCACATACAGAGTTGCGGAACTAGATCTAAAATTTATTCCATCACTCGATATACAGTTGCAATTTCACAGTAGTTAATAACTCAAATGCATTTTCATTTAAAATTAAAATAATTGAATAAGAAAAATTTTGAGTTACGAGACATCCGGTATAATTCTGCAATATTCCAACCACTTAGATGCACTTTTTTGGATGAGCAAAGTGTATATTTACGAACAATTTTATTTTAACAATACTAAATTGCGAGCACAAATTAGTAACCAGACAACCAAAACGCTGTGGTTATTCTCAAAGTGTGAAGCAATAGCCGCCTGGGTGATGGAGTGGGTAAGAAGCCTGATTAACAAACAAGTGATGTGGATATTTGAACTCATTGGTTACGGAAGGAACATGAAAATGTTCATATAATTTCTGGTACAATTGATAGCAACGACAGTCAGTTCAGTCATAACAACCTTAAATGGACGACACGTTTCCAAAACAAACAGCACACATTTGCATTTTCTACTTCATTCGAATTACACAGTTTATAAAACGTAATTGGAAAATATACGGTACCCCCACCCCAGAAAAGCGCCCTTCGGTGCTTTCCAAGAACCATGTTATGAACCAGTTATTTATCATAAAAATTGTCAATACGCACTTCACCCGCTTCGCAGTTCATTGTTATGAATCAGTCTAGTAATAAAACTATTGATACGCGCCCTTCGGTGCTTTCCAAGAATACTTCGGCACCTTATTATCAAATTGAATGTGTTATTAATGAGAGTATTTAAGAAATCAGTTGAATGCTGTAAAAAATGGTGTTTGTTATATCATGTTAAAAAAAAAAATTTTAATTTTTAACCAGAATCCAATCAAATTTTAACAAAAACAAAAAATTAATTCATGAAATTAACTTAAATATTAAAAATTGGCTAATTTAATCAATTCAATGGTGTGCGATTCTTAAGAAATGATAAAAAGACTTTTGAACAAGTTTAATTATATTTAAAAAAATTAATCATCATCATCATCAGTGAATTTGTTTTATCTGTATATTTACATGTGATTATTATTAAGAAAAATAACAACAACCGGACGTATACCGACATTTTGAGGGCTGGCAACTATCGTTTGGCTCATGGCACGTGGGTCACACCCATGGCACGTGGGTCACACGTGGGAACTTAGAATAGGTTAACGGTAATTTTTGAATTGATGTCGGTATATCAAGACTTTGATTTTTATTTATATGTGAGTTTAGCGAGGTTTTACTGTTGTATAAAAAATATCAGAAAGTGTCAATCTTTGGACTTTTACCTTCGACCATACCTCAAAAGTTGATGTTTCCTTCATTTTCGGACGACGTATCGCATGAAAAAGACTTCAGGAAGTTTCCTGGCGACCGGGATAATGTACACATACGCCCATACGTACACCGCACAGCACGTTTAGGTACCCCCAATACGAGGTAGGGATCTAGTGGAATGGGGTCTTCACCAAAAGTTCCGCACAGCCGAGGCGGAGATTTGGTATAGTGGGTTCATTAACCGGTTGACACGAAATTTTAGAGATGTTTGACTCAGAGTGGTTTTCGATATGAGAGAATTTCAATACTTCGTACACTTCGTGTCGAAGTAATTTAAATTTGTGATCCCAATTTCTGCATGAGCCTGTAGCATTACCAATTCTTCTTTAGTATATTAATTAAGGATATAAAACAACCCCAATTAACGGTAATGTGACGACTGTGCCTAGCCAAGGGAACACAATCATGTGGTGATATTTGTCATCAATTAGTTTCTAAGCACCGAAATAAATATGGTATATATAGCATTACACACATCAGGGAGTCTCTGAATTTGTCTATCTGTATTATAAAAAATCAATAGTATGGTAGGTAGAATATGTGTTTTTCAAGCTAACGTATTTCAATCAGTATTTTCCGAACCAGTTGGGTATCTTACTACACATACTATTAACAAGTACAAGGTCTAATGTCGAGATTTGGATCTCTGATAAAGGCGTCTTATGATAAATAATTGATATTATTTTCATTTAGAGCAGCAGGCTTGGTAAACATTCTTTAACAATCCAGTTCCATGATTTTGGATGTCGCGTTACTACTCTCTAATTTATAATACCCACATAGACAAGATTTGGACCGGTGTCAAAGCAATGTATTCATATTGTTTTCAATTTGAACCGATTTCATTTTCTGTTCTTCTTTACTCGTTGCACTTTTAATTTTTTCGTTCTTGTTCCGATTGCTTTAGGAGGGTTTCTAAAAGGAATCGCAGGTCTGCCCCGATAGACTCTTCTGGATATTCCAGCACTCGTCGCAGCTATTATGGTCAAGTTTTCCAATTGTTCCAACCTTTCGCGCACCTAATATCGCATCTCTCCGCTATTGCTTAGGCTAATTTTGATCGGTTTTGCTAACTTTTTAGATATTCTCAACCCCTTCATATGATCTTATAGCTGCTTTATTTAAAGTTGATTCGTGATTAATTTGTTACTGATGTAATTCAGAGATGCTTATAATTTAAACATGTTTTCAGTATAGTTAGGTACCGCTAAGGCATTAATGGTATCACTATGTTCAAGAACACCTATCTACACCTATAGATAAAAGAATATATAAAATTGAATCTACTACTTTAACCTCTAACTACTATCTTGTCGTAGTTTATTTTTATTTAAGAGATAAAGCACTTCGGTATTTGACCTGATCTGTAAATTTTTAGTCTAGAGTTTTTTCTGTAGTAATAATATCGTGTGGCTTGTGGTAGAAAGCTTGGATGTAGTGTTTGAGTTGCGCTAATGTCGCTAACCGAAATTAAAACCGCTATCGGTTTAACCTGCTTTCTGAGACAGTGAGGCACCGCAAGCTGCGATCTTACTACCACTGTAGCGTTGCTTAACTATCGAGACTGTTTGACCGGCGCTCGTAGCACGTGCCCATGCAACCGCCATGGAGCAAAATATTTATGCAGAGAAAAATAAACTGGTTTTAGCTTAACATAATATTGAGCCTACTTGTTTCCAGATAATAATTTCCATTCCCAGAAGTAATTTCATCAAACAATGCGTTATTTAACACAATAGAGCTTGTCATAATCAAACCTTTTCAAGGTATACTCCTCCAGTGAAGTTCAATAATTCCATCGCAACTACAGTTTTAATCAAAATTCTTTAGAAAATCTCAAATCGGCTGCCTTTCATCTTTGCACAAAATTTTACTTGTTTAGCTAATATTAAAAATTAATATGAGCACCTAATCGCTGTCCTTATGCTTCCGAGAAACGGAAGCGACGTTGCGAACGGCACTTGGCTTAATCGGAAAAATAAAGGAATAAAATAACGCAAGGAGCCTGTATAAATTTAACTGGAAATTCAAGAAAGTTGAAATTGGTTTGAATTGTTTGATTAGTTGTGTTTCGGATCCTTAGTAGGTAATCAAGCAGACTCTGTTCGGAACCAATCGATAGCAAGGCCTAAGCATGTTCAATTGCAGTTTACGACAGTGCATTAACAACCGAAGTAACAAAGAAGGGCGATTACGCTGCATACGCCAACACTTGGCTATACGAGGCAAAAGTCACGTAGATTTGCCACAAAATGAGGTGATTTTTTATTGACGCAGAAGCGAGGCTCGTCGAAGAATGTATAGAACTTGAAATAAAATGGGGCACTTTAGGTAGACACTCCTTAAGTATCTCGGTGGAAAGTTATTGCTCTTAGAGAATTTGTCAAATTTAGTTGCTTTAGAAAAAGAACACACCCCTATACAGGGCGTTTTGGGTTTGTGGCGGGCAATAATCGAGTTCATTTTTCATTCAGCGTGCAACGGCTCGAGACAAAAGTTTTCACGAGGTTACGCGTTGTTAGTTTCATTTCCGGTTTGATCGGAAGCGCAATTGTTTCCTTTATTTGGCAGTTGCAGTTCTGCATGCAAATCGAATTTGTTAGTGCTTGTATCTATGCTTTTCTACGAAATTCATTTATTGTATATCTACCGGACAGAATTACGGCTTAGGGCTGCTATGCCATTGGTAAAAAAAGTATATATGTACATTTTCGGTATATTCATTATTTTGCCAAATTATCCTATTAATTGTAATTTGTTCAGTAAGATAATTATGTATACTCAATCAAAATGTTTCTCTTAAACATCACTAGATATAATAAAAATCGTGTAACATACAAAGATGATATTTGCGCGCTCGAAATCACAGCGAAGTAGTAAAGTAATAGAGCTATAGATCTTGCTGTAAGGCGTCATAATCAAGGAACAAGAAAGCCTTTAATAAGTAAATAAATCCGTGAAATATTTGGCCGCATTTTATATTTACAGATTAGAGTGAATTCAATATATTTCGTTCAGACGCGGAACAGATTTGTGTGAAAATGAAAGAATAAAGAGAAGATACAAGAAAATGTACAGAGTACAGTATAGCATATGGAGCAACCATTATGGTTTGGGGCTATATGGCTGCAGGTGGTGTAGAGGATTTGAAAATTATTGATGTTGCAAGGAATAGATTCGCGGATTTGTAAAGTTTAAAAGAAAGTGACTTCCTTCAAAGGTTTCCAATTAATTAAAAACCCCTCCAAATATCAACACTGTCGAAAAATTCTGCGCAAAGTTGAAGAAGAGAATTAGACAACATCACATATCAAGTAAAAGAAAATCTGGTGTGTTACACGCACACAACTTCCTTTTAAAGTGATCTTATAATTAGTAAAAAATTTGGTTTTAACTTCCCTACCACATTGTATAAAAAAACAAAAAAAAAACCAATTTTAGAGGTATTCAACTGGAAAATGACCAATCATACATCAATACACATTAAAGATATAATACAAATGCAACGTTTACAAAAATCGTTAGAGCCATGCTTCCACTTACGCGATTTTCTTCAAAAGCTTGTCGCATCTAGATAGTATACAAAACTCACATATGAAGTTTCAACGTCATATCTGTTTTCGTTTTTAAGATATTCTGTTCACACTCAGACGGACAGACTAATGAACAAAAATGTGCTTTTTTGTGTTCAGGGGACTCGAAAACTTGAATATTGGTTGAAAACTTAATTTCGAAATTTTGGGGTGTAAAGGAAGTATTGACTTTATTGTAAAAGGAAGTAATAAGAGCGAAATTCATGTATAGCATATGTATAGCTAATATTTGTGTGTGATGTGCGCGTCATTTTCTCCGTGAGTGTAGCTGTTTTGTAAGCCCCCTACTGTGCCGATTTGACACACACCACACTTTTCGGATATATCCTACTCCCTAACACAGTAATATTAAATTTCAAATCCGGTCTTGTTGTCGCGAAATTTCATATAAATCTCCGGCCGGATGAATTTAAAGAAGCCCTCGTACTATATTGCTACCTATCGGTTTACAACCACCTTGTAATACCACGCTTGAAGCCGACGCAGGTCTAGAGAAACGTCTTGTTGTTAGCGTGTACATTAACACCGACGCTTGTAGCTACTGTTTTAACTTTAAATGACGTGTAGATTATTGACGTTGACAATTTTGAAGCTACCCATTTGGTTTCATCAAAGCCTGCAACTCTCTAAACGAAATGTTCGCTCAAAGCGCGGTAATATAGACTTCTCTTGATTTTAGCATTCTACCGTCGATTAAATCGCTGCACCCAGTTAAACAATGTTTTAGTATTTAGTATTGCATGATTTATCGCCAACGTGGTATGTACTAGGCCAAAATTTCGTATGCATATATCACCGCCACTTGTGTATGTATTTTAATTAATAGTTATAGAAAAGTTTTGGGACGATCCCCATTAAAAGCGCTCTGTAGCAGTTTTTCAATATTATTTTGTCATATAAAATGTCGTCCCAGACAAATACATGTCAATATTTTCTTAGCGCGTGAGGTGGCGTTACAAGAAGCAGGTAGAATGTCAGGCCATTTTGTGTTTTTTAGTAATTCAATTAACTACCTAAGCTATCAGAGCAGTCTTGGCTGTATTTCAAATCCACTTTAGACATAGTTCATCGAATAACATTGCAACGCCAGCAAGCTCAATGATTTTGTACATCCCTGGCTTCCAAGCGTAATAATTCATAGCATTTGTACAGCCCTATAGCTCGTTTCACTATGACTATGCAGTGTACATGGATAGGGCTACAGTATTTCCATATTTCCCCAGCAAGTCGCTTAAAACTGAACACGAAGACGTCAATCATAATAAATCCGCCTTTTCTATTGCAATCGGCTTATTTGTTAATACCTTGTTGAAGTAAACCCTTTTTGTCGCTTCTGCGTCAATTTGAAAAGAGCAGCATATACCTGAGTGCGGTCTACAAGCGGCAACGCAGCAGGCGAAGTTTGCCTTTAAATAACATTGTCGTATGTTCTACATAGTCAGAGTGAAACGAGCTATAGTTTAGTCATTTCTCGCAGCTGCAGGCTTTCGCAGTTATAAACGTCTAGATTTTCGAGTATTTAAAAATTCAGCCCGTAAGAGTAAATGAGAGGGCATCTATTTGTCCCTGTCACTCCGTGACGGTTTGTTGTTACCCGGCGGTCTCCCTGCCCTGCGATTGGCCACTTATTGTGGCGTGATGACGATTATTTCGCGCGTAAACTGCACGTGGTCGTTATCGGTTGATTAGGTAGTTAGTCTTGAGTCGGAGGTGCATAAGCACGCTTCTGCGAGCGCTCTTGGCGCTTGGCGCCGCCTGCCCGATGGGCACGGCGTCCGCTAATTAATGCGGCTACAGTTTCTTTGTGCCGATTCATTACCGTGTATTTCTTGGTTATGACTTTTCCGATTAAATCTGTGTTTTTAGCAGTCGGTGACGTGACGCTGCTTCGTTGTATGAGTTCCGTTCTCATGTGGGTTTGTTAAAACCAAGTTTACGCTGCCGTCTGCAGGCAGAATCCTGTTTCGGGAACTTTCCAAACAACGGCCTTGCTATTTTGCGTGATGGCAGAGGGGGCCCATATCGCCACTCACTCTGCATAGAGGAGCTTAGGAGGATTCCGTCGTCTTTCTACTCTTGTCACATTCACCCAGATGCGACTTAAGTACTGCAGCTGCTTGGATGCTACCGCCACTGCAGGCTGAAGCGGTGAAACAGGCAAAATTGTGCAATAGACTAGTTCGATCGCATGTTTCTGTAATTTAACCCTTTTAAAACCGGCGACTGCCGCTGAAGTAATGACTTAGTACACTATATGTAAAATCCAACGTTGTGTGCTACCAATCTGTGCAGCCAGACCGTTTTGTTGCTGTGACTTTAACTAATAATGCCAGAGTACTCTCTGTTTCAAATGTAACGTCGTGAACTAACATTTTGTGCTGCCAGCCTGATGTGATCTGTTACCGTATTCATGTACCAGAGTACACTCTGACTAAAAATTATAGTTATATTTGAACATCTTGTGCTGCGAAGCGGCTTGTATTTCTGTAAATAAATCAGTAATGTAGGGACACTCTTGACTAAAAATTATCGTTATATTTGAACATCTTCTGGTGACTCGAACTCAAGTTCAGGCTTTACACTCGAGCGTCATGCCCCATGGGGCCTAAACCGACGTTTCACCTCATTCGGCCTGGAATTGATGTTCGGCTCAGCTACGCGCCGCAATCTTTAGATAAAGGGCTTTCCCAGCTGGGCGTACCCTGTAATCCAATCTTGCGAGCCGTCATACGTGTCGCATAAATCCGTAACTTGTTGTATGTTAGATGTTAGATCACTGGGAGGGGCCCAATAGATTTATTAACCATACCGTCTTATTCTTTGCTCTTTTGGGGCTTGTACATGTTTGTTTACAGGGTGACTGTGTCACTGTGTTACCACTATTGTAAGGTGAGGCCAGGACGTGGCGGATGAGCATTCCAGGTAGGTGTTTGTGACTGTCGCTGCACCTTGACTCTCGAAATAGTTATTTGGGTGTTTTGCCGAAATAGTATTTGAGTATTTTGCCGAAATAGTTATATGAGTATTTTTCCAAAATAGTTGTTTAAGTGTTTCTCGCCCCGTTTAACCCTCCAGGTCCGGTTGAACGTGGGTATCTTGAGTTGGATCTGGTGGCGCCCATTTCTTTAACAATGCCCTGTATATACCTCGACACGCTTGCCCTGTGATGTACCGTTTTGAACCAGGCCCATTTCCCTGAGCGCATTCGAGCCGAGGCCTTTAGCCTATTTCTCGGGGTAAGCGTGCTCTTTTGTCTAGTACTCGATACTCGCCCATTCGTGAGTGTCGTAAGGCTAATTTAATACCGTAACAATAACTCTTAGAAATTGCTTTGATTACCCTACTTTGCTGGAGTCGCAGCTGCAAATGCATTTTCATAAATGTTATCTTGACAGTTTTAAAATTTACTGTGTGGTTTTGACTTGCAAAGTGCAATGCAGTTGTGCGTAGTGCGTATTCAGATAAGCAATTTCTGATATCACGACACAAGTACTTAATAGCTGATGCTGGACATCTACATATTACCCATCCTGCAGAATAATTTTTCTGCTAGAATTTCCACACTATATTAGCGGCACATGCACCAGCTGGAGTTCTTTAATAACACGAATTAGTCACAGTATCTCTCTAGGTACACTGTTGTGACTATCGCAAGGGAGCCCTCTTTTATTTCAGTCTAAGATCCTTATCACGCTGATCTACTGAACCCCCTTTAAGCTTGTTATCTGTCGTAAACGGGGGTTTCCCTGTAACACCCTGCTAAACATTAAATGAATTTCCAGCGAGTTGCAATTAATCTGCATAAATATAACATTTTTAGTTCCCTATTCTACTGAAAGCTGAAATTAATGAAGTGTTCTCCAAAATATGAAATAAACGGGTTGCATTTGCATTTTCTCATGATTTTGAAACGTTTTAATACCAAATGTTTTTCAATTCCTAGTTTGTATAAATAAAAACATACGAACAATTACATACTAATTCTAACATGCCATTCGTTGTAATTTTGTTTCGACAATAATTACTATTAAAACATTTCTATAACCTAACCTCTACATGAAGTTTGTTTGGAGACTAACTAAAATGAAAATTTTGACTTTTGTACATCAATGCTCATAAAAATGTGAGATAATATATTTACAAAACGGTGTTACATGAAGAATATAAAAGCAGAAGTTCGTTAAATGCCAGATTTCTAAGCAATGCGTTATCGTAACTGAACACAGCGAACCCAAAATACTAAACAGAACACTATTGTATTATTCACAAATTTTATCTACCCTTATATATGTGTGTGTTAGAAAACTATTCTTGTAGTAATCAGAGCGTCTAGTATGACTGAAAATACGAATATATTTGTTTTCATTAAGAGTTCATTTTATTTAAACATATTTTGTTAGGAATTATTTACATGATTAAAGATGCAAAGAGGATTACTTAAAAACTGCACAAGTCTTTGTGTAGGTTTACGTATGCAAAAAAGTGCTTGCCTCATTAGATATATTATTTGTGCTTTGTTCTCTGGTCCGTAATTCAATTTTCAATTTCTATTAGCAGAAGTGACATTCATATTTAAAACACGTGCAATATTTTATACAATCTCAAAGCATCCGCATCAAAATAGAAATTCCCAAACCTTTCTTCGACTTCAGCCATTCTTGTCAAAAGCGCTTTTACTTCAAATTTATAGCCCTGGGTTTGGCAAATGTATAATTCTCAAAATGTATTGGAGATATCCCTGGCGATATTGATCGTCACAATGTAAACGACTGTCAGTACAAATGCTGGCAATTACGAAATTAAAGTATGAATAAACAACTACGTGTAGCGCCAATGCGAATTTTTGGTTTTGTCTAAGTACGTTAAGCATATTTATTAGTGTGCGAGATTGTCAATGTATTCAGTTTCAAATATTTTCAGTAGTTGGGCACCTGGCTATAATTTAGTAGTTTTTATTCTAGCAGATTAATTTAAATATTTGGTGAGTGGCTTAGAAGAGAGCAGCTGTTTAGCGTGTACGGCTTGTACACACTCTGCATTTTAATTAACGATTATTAACATTTCCTGAAAATGATCATAAAAGGAACTGCTGCAGGTTGACTATTATCTTATATTTCCATATTAATTGAAGTGTGTACTTTCTCGGGAGTAGTAGTTGGCTTTGAAGTAGAAAACGTTATAAACTTGAAATAGGTCGACGTTCCAACAAAAAGCAGTAATATCTGCTGCAAGAGACAGAAAAAGGAAACATCGGGTACGTTTTGTTTTAGCTGCACCAAGGGACTTAATGAACAAAAAATGGCTCTATCCCCAATGCACCTATATAGATCCGGGAACAGACCTTCGTCCTTCATCACGGCAGAAGTCATCTTATGACGGAGCAATTCCGTTAAGTCTTCGCGAAGATGGATAAGTGTGAGGTTAGGCGTTTTATTTGTTCTTTCATTTCCGGTATTGCAGTTTAAGGTGATCGTGACGCGTCCCAGCGTGAGTTATAGCTGGGTAAAGACATGTGTAAACAGAATGGGACCGGTCGTGCCCTGGAGGATATTAGACATAAGACCGATAAATCATACAGAAGGAGTCAACCGCTGTTGCTATCGATGACGCGGCCCACAGTTTTGCGACAGTTTACTTACTTTTTCTTGGCACTTTTCTACTCTGTCCAACTCGGAGTTTAATCAATTGAAAGGGAGCGTACGTCGCAAGAGATTACTTAACTGGGAACAACATTAGTTTACACTAAAATGTAGATGGACAACATCCGTTAAAAATCAGTTGAAGGGCGAAATTCAATTATCTAAAGAGATTCTTAGCAGTATTCTAGGGCAGATTGGTTTTTTGGAACACCTGGCCTGTAGTGATAAACCACTTCCCTTGCTTTTATTAAAGCCTGTAACGAATTGAAGCTTTTCATTAGTTTTTTTTCATGCACGAAGTATTTCCCTCCAGTTTTCTCTATAGGTCGACATGAAATGTAAAATTATTGTGAAATTATTGAATTATTTATGCCATATTTGAGCTATCCATTGGTGCAGCACAATACTGATCCAACTTCATAGTGTGATAAGCTAACTATTGTGTACGTATTTACAAATTTTTATATTACGTAATCCACTAGCTGCAGTGACAAAGATAATCAGATATCTACATTAATAAAGCTGCAGATAGAATCTGACAGATCTAAGGCAAGTATTTATTTAAAGAGATAGTGACAGCAGCAGAAGTGCAGATCTGCTAACGAATAAAATGCAAAAACAAACTCCACAGTGGAACCTGGAGTTAAGAAAGAAAGTCAAGGAGAAAGAACATGTGAAGAAATATTTAAGCACAAACTAGCACTCAAATTATAAACAATATAAAGAGCGGAAAAGGAAGGTTAAACTACCAATTAATGAAGCTAGTGCGGAGATAAATCGAGAAGAGTGGAGATGGAAATTTAAAATATCATAGAGGGTGCTGAAGAGACCGAAAAGGAATAAACAGCAATCAGTGATTTGGATTAAAACCAAAGAAGTAAAATTACTAAGAACAGATGAACATATGGAAAGTAGACGGCAAGGAAATAGAGGGTGCAATAAGAAGAAAGACGTTGGAGAGAGTTGTAAAACAGGATAATACCTAAAATAATAAAATTCATTGTAGAAAATGGGAGAAAAGTATTACGCAAAATAAACTTAGCTGGATAATTAAAACAAAAACTTCTACGATTTGGGAAATGATATGTCAGAAGGAAAATCATCTCTAGACAAATGTATAAGATTGTACTACGTTTCATTGCAGCCGCGAGTTATATGTAGGTGCAATAGACCTGAAGAAGCAAATGTACCGCGACAGTTACTCTATATTAGAAAGACTAACTAAACCACTAAAGAACTTATATACCCTAAAAATAAGTACGAATTGGAAAACTAGACACACGCGAATTTATTAGAATAATGAACCAAAGCAGAATAATTAACAGAAACAATAATTGGGATATATCGGTTGAGGTGGTTGGGCCATTTAATGGGGATGCAAGAAAATCATTAAGTAAAATTTATTTCGCAAATAGAGACTCCTACACTTAAGTACAGAAGAGTTTGTTTGGCTCAGTTTAATTCATCATTTTTCTCCAGTTTTTCCCATTCTTTGCTAGTATTTCAGTTTCTTCCTTTCCTCTTCGTCTTTTCTTCATATTATTTTCATTCAATATTTTCCTAACTTGGCTATTTTGGTCTTGCATGTTTAGATGTGCCACTTGCTTACTAATATTTATTTGCATTTCATCAGCTATCACAATAATCGTATTCTTCTTTTCATTCGTTTTCCTTTTTATTTTTCAACCCATACATTTATGTTATGATGTAAATGCTTTTCATTCTTTGTTAGTAATACCATAAATAAATATTTACTCAATATTATATTCTTAATTCTGCTGTATCCCACATTTATTGTACTTGACTTTCTACTATGTTCTTCAATTATTTTTCATGTAGTTCTAAAGTATAACTAACGGTGGGTTGATGGATGAGCACTTATCCCTTTCTTACTTTTCAGGGGAACTACGTTTTTCTGATTCCTGATATTTTGTTTCCATTATGTTGACGCTCTTCAGATAGCGATTTAGCTCTTTTCTTGGGCTGCTGCCTACTTAGCAATTTTTAATGTTCCTCTCCATGTTTGCTGTCTTGGTTCTTTATCGAAAGCTCTCCCTAAAGGAAATGAAATACAAGCATATAGAGTTGTTGTACCTTAGAAACTTTTCTGCTAGATTTCTTATTCTGGGTACTTAATCCTGCACACTAGGTATGTCCTGGTCCAAACTCGCGCTCTGTTTTATGTAATTTCGTCGCTGTTGCGTTTCGTAGTCCTTTCTTAGCAGCATCCCTAATACCTTGCATGCGCTGTTGAGCAGTAACAACTCTCCATAGTTTTTGTATTTTCTTCGGCCTTCTTATTGAGGTTATTACCGCACTTTTCAATTCTGTGGCTGCTTCTTTTTATTCCATGATGTCCTTACAATATAGTGTAATGCTTCGATTCCTGTATCATCGATATGTTTTAACATTTTCTATTATATACTAGCATAACTAGAGTTTTTACATTCCTTAGCTTGAACCATAGAACTGTTAAAATGATTTATGAAGCTAATCTCCAAAAGTTTGATAGTATTTACTTAAACGAGTGATCAAGTTTACTCGAACAATTTGCAAACAACTTCATAACTTTTGATCGGTGCTGAATATTGCAGCTATACTTCAGAAAATTTATATTATTAAAGAAAATAACGACCACTAAAGTGGCGCACCTTGTACAGAGTGAAAAGGAAGTTTTCAAATTCAACTTATTATATAAGTAGACTACACAAACTTCATTAATAATTCATAAACTGCATGTTCTGTTTGTTATGACAACTGAAACAACACCTACGTTAAATGTCTTTAAGAAAATTTATACTATGGTTGCTGTTCCACTTCAACGTAATTATTGCACTCTCTTTGCTGGTGTTTGTTTTTAAAAGTAACAGTAGAAAAACTTTTCAGTTCATATTTAAAATTGCCCTCAAAATATGAAACACATAAAATCCAGAAAAGTATTCTTCATTATGGCACCAACGAGTTATACTCGCTAAATTGCAACTGCCTCATTTGAATTTTAAGCTCTTAACTGGAGCTGGAAATTAATCTAGACAATGATAAATCCCGTAAAATTAACCTGTCCTGCAAAGTATCTTTTATTGAACATTTTAAGACGCTATATTCACCATAGTCATGGGGGATGCTCTTTTCCAATATCACGTAAAAATATTGTAAAATGTTATACCCAACCGTCAAAGAATTGCATATTACTGATTAAATGGAAAGTTATTGAGTTAAATATTAACTCAACTATTTTGGGTCAGGATTTCGTTGGATTAGATTTAAAAAATATAGAATTTGAGGCTCAATAAGATTTATCTAAAGACCCAAATGTCAACCCTACCTAAATGAGAGATGAAATAAAATTTCCCCGTATACGACCATGGACGAATGCATGGAAAGCCATCAAAGCGATAGCAAGGAGAAGATTATAGAATGGAACATTAGAGACCTAAATGAAAAGGAAATTCAGGTAGTAGTCGAAATGATTAGAAACAAGGTTATAGTGGTATTTCTATCAGAATTAAAGGAAAGGCGAAAATATTATTAGATAAAGAATACATGTTGTATACTCCGTGGTACTAGTATGTAGAAGAGCAAAAAAATATGTAATATGTAATGAATTAACAAATCATTTGATCGGCTGAGAAGGTATTCCTTCTAGAAGAATCAATTCGATAGGATTGTGGAATAAAGAATAACACTCATACAGATACACGAACTTCTGGAAAAGGAAATGCTTTGTACAAGTCTCTAACAAGCATAAGATAAATCCAGTTAAGATCCAGACTTGTAATTATAGTGGGTAATGATTAATGATCCAAGAAGAAGAAAAGTACAATAAGAAAATTAGCCTACAGCGATAAAATGAACCCAGAGGTGCTTCAACACTGAGGAAAAAGAATCGTGGAATTAATTCAAAGAATATGCCAACAGGCATGGGTGGTGAAGATATATTGAAAGAATGAGCATATTGTTGCAGAAAAAACGAAGTACAAATGAGCACAATAACCAAACCATTTGCTTATCATCTTGTATACAGAATATATACTCAAGAATACTAGAGATTAGGATTAGATACCAGATCCAGGAAGAATTACAAAAGGAGCAAGCAACCTATAGAAATAATAAAAAAATGCAAAACCCCTATAGTAGTTACGGATAAAAATATGAAAAAAATGAGAGTACTAAACGCAAAAATAGACCATTGCAAAATGAAAGAAGTGCCTAAGCTTCTAAAATCTTAGGCTTGTAGATGATGTCATACTGATGCAAGACGATACTAGGAAATGATGTAGTCAATAAATGAAACGACTATATAAATGCAAATTAATGCAAAATTATGAAAATAAACAAACCACCTACTATGAAAAAACATAAATATCACGTGTGTATACAACATACTAGAGGTGATGAACTTTTAAGAATGGTTGGATATACCATCAGATTAATCAATTAATAATTAAAAAATTAATAAATTAAAAACTCGGCAGGTAAACAAAGCTGAAGTTCTATAAATTATTCTAAGTACCAATTTTGTCATATGGAGCAGAAATTACATACAGCTGCAGAGATGAGAAGAATTGAAGGTAATTTAAGAAGGTATAGAACCAGATATGTAGTAACGAAAAATAAGCTAGGAAAAAGGAAAAGCTGATAATGAAAGTAAGCAGAAAACGAAAGACAGGACGGGGGAGACCCAGGACTTCGTGGATGGACACTGTAAGGAATATGACACAACGTAGAGGAAATAATATTGAGGAAATAGAGAGGCAGCTTCTAAACAGAAGCAGAAATTGGTCGAGGACCCGACACTTTTGGGTATAAAAGATTTTTCAAAGAAAAATAACATTAATAACATTGATCATCCCCTTATGATTTTCCAGAATATACTTATGGTCCCTCTTGGAAATTAAGATCAACAGTTTGAACTTTCCTCTGGAGGCTATTCAGCATTAAGCCATGATCCAGAATCACTTTAGAAGATTTGGTTACTGGAAAAATAATTTGTTATCTGCACAACAATGAATACTGTATTCAAGCTTTAAGGTAGTAACAACGAAAAAAATAGTTGATACATGGCTCTTGCAAGGTCTATATCTTGAATGTAGCAAAGCTCACTGTTACATAAATTTTCGTTGATTCTGCTTTAATGCTTCTATATACATTAAGGACTTTTCTTTCTGTTCATTTTCTTTTCAATCCATTTTTAATTACAATCTATGTTTGTGTTATTATTTACATATCCTGTTGTGGTTATTATCATAATATATTTTTTACTACTATGATATATATTGTAATTGTCAGGATTGCGTCATATGTGCCATGATTTAGGCTAAAGAAGACGAAAATCAGTTTAAAATCGAGTTGGCGATTCACCAACGCCGCGAGTGGGGCGCAGATGGGGCAGGGTATGCCGATAATGAGACATTTTACATTTAAATGTGGCAAGGGTACATCAGTATCTTTCGATAGCTTTAAAAAAATCTTTCCGGACAGAGATTCGAACTTGCGGCCTTAGGCTCGGCAGTTTCACGAAGTGAGACGCTACTTTAACGCTACCGATTTCTTTTACAGGTAACGCAAATAGAAATCGAAAAACGCATGCAAAGAAAAACACCTCATCTCTTCCAAATGCTTTTTACTTCTCTACACTAATACTTCATACAGAGTGTCGTTCTCGAGTAAGCATGTTTACATCCAGCCGACGTGACAGACATGAGTTTTCTACATTTTTCCACTTTCCTGTAACCTCAAAGCCTGCTCTTTTTACAGAAATTTTGTAGTTTTATTAGACTTTTCATATAAACTTTGGGTTGGTCGCAATTAGTTGAGAGGTTGGAAACATTTACAAATTTGTATAAAATGGTGGATGTGGAAAACAATACTTAGTCAGAATGTGCCAAAATATAATGGAAAGTTGTAGTTCAGAAAATGAGAAACTGAAAGTAGCAAAGTATTAACTAAATACTCCGATTTCAGTTTAAAAATTTACTTTATGTTCTACGTTATGCGTACGTTTAGAAAACAATTGATAATGACAAGGGTTGGGTGCCGGTCAAGTTTAATATACTTACGTAAAAATAAAGGCAACATCTTTTAAGCAGATCAAACGTTAAATCTGTTTTGTAACACGTATCATATCTTTATAAGTACTGCTATAGATAAAATAAGAACGGTTTAAAGTTATTGTTTTCTGTAAAATGGCAATAGTTTTGCCCATATTTAATTTTAAATAGTCTAATCTTTTACAAATAAAGTAATATTGATGAAACTCAAGATTTCGTATATCCCAGTTAATTTAATACACTATTATTTTTGCGAAAATGCTCGCAAACAACTGAAATAGTAAGAGTGCTCCCAACCCTTATTAACGTCTTCCCCAGCAGAACGAAAACTAGCCCTAAATTATTTACTTGCTATGAGAATTCGTAATGTCTCGGAAGGTTTAAAAAGTTCTAAACGAGAAAGCTAAATTTATTTCCTAACTTTCGCTATCGTCTAACTTTTTGTTGTTTTCCACTGATCTAATTAATAATGCATAGTTGAAATTTAAACGTGAACAGGAGAAACATGTACCGAGAAGCCAGCACTCCAATGTGCGCTTTGAAAGAGTCGAAACAGCGCCTGAATCTCTGCAGGATTATTTTTTTATGATATAAATCAAAATTTTGATCATATTTACTCGCTTCATTCCTTATATGCGAAACTAGGTCCATAAACCAGAGCATTTCTCCGTTTTATGTTTTTTATGGTTTTTAAATATGAATTATTAGAATCACGTTTTACTTTTTTATTTTACGATCTCGCCATGGTGTAAATGATAGCGCTAAGGGATGTTTTATTTGTACGGAGTATTACATAATGTATTTTTCATACTTGTATTTACAAAATTAATTGGGTTTGAAAAATTATAAAAATACAAAATTTGCTTTGATATTATTTTGTATCAACCACGGCTCAGCAGCAAAAGCAGGTGAAGAATTGTGTATAGCATACGTTTACCTGAGGTTGTGTTCAGTAAACAAAAAATATATTCAAGTCATTTACAATTCGCACGTTTCTGGAAGTGATTAAAACTATAAAAGGTAATTTATTGTTTTCTTTAATGCGTCCTCTTTTTAGGAGAATTTTATTACTGTGTATGATTTTTGCAAACATATACCTACTAATTATGATATTCAACTTGATGATTTGGAAATATGAATTTAAAAAGAGAACATAATTATAACATTGCAAGTCGCCTCGTAGTTGAGTAGGTAAGCAGCTTGGTTAGCAACCAGGTGAACATGGGTTCATATCTAGCCGTAGACGAGATTTTTTTCGGAGCGACAAAGGGAAGTCATTAATTAAGTTAAATAAAAATTAAATTAAGGTTCATTGAGTGTGCTGTGTTTTTGCATTTCCTGTGTGGTATGAATGATTTTCTACATCAAAATGTGAAAGAGGCTAAATATTATGAATATAATTTTACACTTGCTCTTTAGAATCTTGGGTATGTTAAAAAATCTATAAAGCTTTTTACTCACAACGTCCTTCGCAAGTGGACGTTGTGACACTAAAAAAATTTAAAAATCAAAAGAAAACTATCTTAACGTTTCTAATAAATACTGAAACAATAAAATGAAACACTTGGTAATGCTAATTATATGAATTCCCAATTAGAAAAACATTACCGTCGGTGAGATTCGAGCGCCTGCGCAAGCGATTTCAACGCCCAACCATTTGTCACACGTTGATAAGCAGGACCCTTCGCATCTCTGTGAAGCAGCTGGAGTAAACACAACGCACTTATTCGTTACCTCTTTTTGTACCTTATAATGTCTAACCTGCATCTTTTGGATCCCATTTTCGTCAAGGGTAAAACCTGAGCTATGTATAAATTATTACATTTAGCTATTTCTCAATTAAAGCAAAAATAAACAACCTAAGCTATGTGCAAAATATTACTTTCGTTTAAGTAATAGTTCTTCAGTTAAAGCAAAAACAGACAGAATTGCATTTCTTATGGTGTTCACCCTGTATATATTTTACCGAAATTCATGCCAGGGTAGCATGTAATCAGTATTCAAAATATCGTCTTCTTCCAACAAGTAGTTTTTGAGTTATACCGGCAACAGACGAACAGACAGACCCTGAAACGTGAAGATCTGAAAAAATCTCGAAAAGTGTTTTGTTTCGCGATTACAATATTTCCTTCGTCTTTTAGACGAGGAAGAGAAACATTTTACGTAACGAATTTGAAACAATAACCGAAATTTTAGTAAAAAATCTATTAAAGCTTCGACTGCCTCATGGTTGAGATAGAAGAACTGAGCTTTTCGCCCACTTTCATAATGAGGTTCATCACCTGTGAAACAAAAAGAGCATGGTAGCGCAACGTGTCAACCACCTCAGAGGCGAAACTCTTCTACCAATCAGAAAGAATAAGGCAAAAATTATAGTCAAGGATGTTAGACTGTTTGTAAATCTTCATGTCTTCGGGAAGCTTTCTGAATGCTGCCAATTTCTATTATCAGGTATTTTATTGGACTTTTTCCACTGTCTTGGGTGTATATCACACGACGTTTAATGAGTTTTTAGTCTACTCCCATCCCCAGATGAATGAACTCCTGGTTAGTCCTGAGAAGGACTGATTTTTGTCCGTCTTTTTCACGTACACTCGTGCCTACACCGGGGTTTGAACCCGGGATCACTGATCCATGTCATTACGAGTTTGTCACTTTTACCACTAGGCCACCAACGTGGCGAAATATTTTAGTTTTAAACTTATATATATATATATATGAATCTGTTTTCGATTCTTCTCAGTTTGTCGGAAACTCCTGGGATGTATGGTACTGCTGCAGTGGTTGTCGGTTCCGTTTCTCATCCTCTGTCGGTGTTGTATTTCTGTCCATCTCTTCCAGTATTCGTTTTAGAGTTCTTTTTGGGTAGTCATTAGCTTGCAGCATTTCTGTGATTATCTCAATTTCCCATTTAAGGTCTTCTTCCTGCGAGCATATGGTCTTGGCTCGGTTATATAGGCATCTCTCGATGCCATGTTTTATGCTATTTTGGTGGTTAGAATCGTAGTGTAGGTATCTCCCCGTATGAGTTGGTTTTCAATATACCTTTGTTTGTATTGTGTCACCACTCTTCTGGAATAGTACGTCTAGGAATGGGAGTTTGTCTTCCGACTCTATTTCCATCGTGAATTTAAATGATTATTGAGATGTTCCAGGAAGCCGTTCTTCAAAGTCTTCCATGTAGATGTTACTGATTACAGGAGATAGTGGAGATCCCATGGTCACTCCGAACTCTTGTTGGTAGAACTGCTCGTCTGCTAGAGCGACATCTGTCGGTACATTTGTGAAGAGGCTTACTATGTCAAAGCTCACCATGATGTCATTCGGAGCTATGTGAGTTTGTTTGATTTTGTCTACAAAGTGTTCAGTATTTTTCACGGCGGATGCTGTTTTGACCGCTGGTGGGGATATTATAGTTAACAGGAACTTTGATAGAGTATGGCATGGTGAAGAAGAACCAATTAGCCAGGCTAGTGCAGAAATAAAGTCCATTTGCATGCCACTACTGTGCAGAGAATTATAAAAATAGTCTACTTCGCATAGGCTACTGCGCATATAGCGGTAAAATATATATAAGTTTATAACAAAAATACCTGGCCGCGTTTGTAGTCTAGCGGTAAGAGTGACAAACTCGAATTCACAGAGATCGGTGGTGACGGGTTCAAACCCCCGGGTAAGCACAAGTGTACGTGAAAAAGACGTACAAAAATCAGTCCTTCTCAGGACTAAACACGAGTTCATTCACCTAAGGACGGGAGTAGACCAAAAACTCTCAAAACGTCGTGTGCTAAACACCCAAGACAGTGGATAAAGTCCGATAAAACACCTCATCTTTGGGAATCTTCCTGCTAAATGATAGGAATGTACAGATAATAAAAGTTTCATCAAAATTAATCGTGTGGCCTGTATCGTGTTGATGTGCGGCGATGGCTGATGATTCAAAACATGCCTTAAAACACTGCTGGTGTTCAGAGAAACGGGTTTTTACTGAATGCCGTGTTTTACTAACGAGCCCAGCACTACATTAGCTAGGGAATTTATAAACACTCTTTAATACCGGTGTGTAATTTATCCTATAGTATCGGTGACAAGATTACTATCCATTTAACATTGTATTACATTCACATACCTCTCTAACTGCAGTAAGTGCAAGTGGTGGCCCTCCATTATCTCGTTCACGTTCGAAATAACTTATCAACTTGGCAACAAGTTGCTTGGATTGGCTACTCAATGGTTTAGGCATGTTAAACACTAAGAACTCAACACTAAAACGCAGATTTTGTTCTGAAAAGATCAGTTTTTCAAACACAAAAACACACTTAACCTCAACAGTCAACACACGTGCAGCAGGTTCGATACTATCGATCGAATACAAACTTAAACGTGTGTTAGTGATATTTTATTACCAACATTGAAGCGTTAAAGTCTCTGGCACATTTACGTTTTTTATTTATTATTCATCATAAAAGCTAAATGTACATTAAATTGTTAATTTTTCATTGGCAATTGATTAAGCTTAAACCAAACGCATGATTTAAAATGAGCTGTAAAGAAGAAAATAAATATCGGTTTTGTAAATCTAATGGTGGTATTTATGACGTCACTAAAATTTGCTTGGTGGCGTACGTCGTCTGATTTCTTGTCTCTACTTTAGAATGGTAACGTTATTTTTTAGCATACCAAATGGTATTACATATGACACCATTATTATTTTTAAAACTGATAAGTATGAAATAAAATAAATATATCCGAATACTGAAGCACATATTGCATAATCTTCTAAGCAAATATTCGCCAACAAACACATATACACTCAATTAAGTCCAAGTAAAGCAAGAATTTCTTTCTCGCTTGCGACCCTGTATAGCGTTGGCGAGTTATACTTCGTAGACTGCCTCAAAATTTCTATGTTTGCAGTTTTAATAATACGTACATTGTATCAGTCTATTATCAAAGAATAATTTCCAGGCTGCCGTTTAGTTATCTGTGTTCAAGGCAGGTGTTTTTTTTTTTTGGCCTGGTAATTCCAATACAATATTGGTAACGCTATAGGTAACGTGGTGTCATATACGATACAGGCAGTGCTTATTTGCACTAAATGAAACGAAACAATATTCCACTTACAACAATTTACTAACTAGTGAGTAATATGGTACTGTACTGGTACTGTGAATATCAGGTATTCTCCTTTGCCAATGTGCACTAGAGAGCAAAATTAAAATTGATGGTGTCACCGGCGACACCACGTTACCATTCTACATTTAACAAAGATAGCATCACTGAAGTTGGTCAAATATTTCTTTGATAATAGACATCTTGGTATATGTATATGTATATGTCGCTCGCTGCTACTGTCTAGGTCTAGGTTACAACTTCATGAAGGAACATAGAAAAAACAAAGGTTTGAAGTGCTCTCTCTAATTTGTGGAGTGGGCTATATTTCCGAATTTCCAGATAATTTTAGGCGAAAGGTCGTAGATTTGCAATAGCAATGCGTCCACTTTGGCTAGATATCAGTGCACCCAAACTGTAAGTCATTCAACAACTTTGTAGCCCGTTATTTGTTATATATTTGAGTGTTTATTACTTCGATTGTCGACAGTCATGTTTTTGGTCTTCTGTCAATTAAGTTCTAGTGCTACCAGTTATTCGTTTATACAGGGTGTCCATTTAGTGCGCCGGTTTCCGATTACGCCTTTACTTTTTTTACAGTAAGAGGTTTGAATTAGGCGATCCTAATGGGGTTGAAGGGGTCGAATTTTAAAATTATTTTGGCGTATACAGGGTGTCCAAAAAAATTGGCTTGAAAAAATATAAATTTTTCTAATGGAACACCCATTATTTATTTACTACTATGCAAGCCCCTATAGGTTCTACGTTCAATTCTAACTTTTTTTTGCTTTCAGCGTTTCTAACTTATGAAAGTTTTTAGTATGTTCTGTTAATATCAAGCTTTCATTTCAAACTTCACATTTTCGCTATTTTTGTGTATTTCTATCCTGAAAATTGAGGGAGTCGTCATCTAAGATACAAAAATATTGAAGTTTCATAAAAGCCGGATATTTAAATACAGGGTGTTCATAATACTGATTCAAATTTCAATACCTTCAATCTTTATTTTCTCAATTTTTTTAAATGGAGCATCCTATATTTAATTACAGCAATAAGAAGAGCACTGAATTGCTTTTATTTTGACCCCAACATGTTATACCTTACTCGGAAGGGTGTTTGAAGAATTAAGCATTTAATGAAAAATGACCATGCATGGTGCATGGTACATTCTTGACAAATAATAATATTGTTTTAGCGTTAACTGTGAAATAATTAAAGAGTTATACAGTTACAATTGTTGCATTAGAGTGTTTGTTAGCATCTCTATTTGCAATGCCAAGATTATTTTCGAACTTGGAATGCTCAGATATCGTGGGTGTATATGGTTTGTGTAATGGCAATGCTTTAGCGGCACAAGAAGAATGCATCCTAACAGAAGATTATCTACACGTAAAGTTTTAATTAATTCAGATCGGCAGTTAAGACAATACGAGGCATTCCAACCAAAGCATGCAGCTGGCTAAGGTATTGTTCCCACACCGGTAAACAATGAGGAGCAAATTCTTAATTTATTCGAAGAAGATCAGACACTAAGTGTAGGGAGAATTTCCATGCGTACTGGAAGATCCAAAAATCAGATTTATTATGCACAAATAAGTACACCATTATTGTACTATAACTCAGTGTTTTGTCACTCATTAGGTTTGAAGAATAATAAGAAGAGAGCGTTTCAATCCATACTATTATCAAAGAGTGCAAGCTCTGAACAATGATGCAGAAGCTCGTTTAAATTTTTTTAATTGGATTGGAACGCATGAAATTACCCTGCCTAATATTTTGCAGACTGACGAGGCCTGCTTGACAAGAAACGGTATTACTAATTTTCATAAATTCCACGAATGTACAAGAGAAACCCCTCATATAAGGCAACGTTTTTATTTCAAAAAAGAAAGTAGTATTAGTATAGTGGCTGATATCCTAAATGATCGCTTAATTAGATCAATTTTAACTACCACAACGTTTGAATGCTGAAGATTACTCTTAGAATACAAAAGGCTATCCCCAATAACACACAAATTCTTTTAAGAACCCAACAATCACTTTTACAAAACACAGCCTTGTGCATCGATAGCAATGTGGACAGTTTCAAACATTCTTTGCGAATAATATTGATGGTATAATATTATAAAGTATATTTGATAAATTCAATTTTATGAATGTTAATCACAAACTATAAAAATCAAGAATAACTCGTTAACGGTTGAGTTTGGGATATATGTTTATTTAAACTTTTTGGTTCTAAATGAGTTACCCAATTGATTCGTAAAATATTTCTAGTACATTTTCGGACAACCTGTATAACTATACAGGAGCTTCTCGTACAATGCACACTACACTATGTATAAGTTGATAAGATGCTTGGTGCAATTTGTCATTTTAATTCCGAAAATTTCCTTAAAATCATAAATTACACTACTCGTAGGGTATTATAATAAATAAGAACCTTCCACAAAGTCATAAAAATCCTTATTTTTTTTATTCCATGCACTATACTGGGAACTTGAACTTGACTTCTGACGATTCTCAGCACCCCGGACAGGAGAAAATATTTAAGTTGATGTCGAGTGTGTCTCTTTAAAACGAGATAGCTGATATTGTACACCAGAAAATAAAAAGCATTTCAAAAACGAAATATGAGAAGCATTTGAAAGTCCTTTGAGAAAAATGAGACAGGATGGACCTTTTTTCGGGCGAACGAAAACGAACTCAAGAAAAGTGCAACACCTTGCAAGCACCCACGGAGCCATAAAATTGACAAACGCGTGATGGTTAATAACGCGTGCATTCATACAACAAAATGGCGGCGAGAAGCGCCGACTCAACTGCTGTGAAGCAAAGTTTGAATTCCTAAATTTATTTCCGGAAGTATTAGCCGAACTTGCCGAGACTAAAAAAGTTAACCCATTTTGAACTAGCATGTTCCGTACAGACGATCTTGCACTTGTGAACGTGCACGTGGGGCAGAAGTTGTAGCTTCGGCACCGTCAAGAATCGAGCCGAAATGCAAGTTATAGCTCTACGACATTGTTTTCTCCGGTATTAAAATACAGTCTGATATGAACTTTGCCAAACGTGACGAAAAAGTTTAAGAGCGAGATGTACGTTGCGCTTACTAGTACAAAAATTAGAATTACAGACGCCAGGACAACGTCGCGGCGCTGGGGGTTAAAAATAGGGAGATTAAAAATAAGTACACAAAATAAAGGCATGAAAACGATGCTGGATAATTATTGTGAGACGATGTTCGCAATAAAAACGGAAATAATCGGGCGGCGAAAAGGTAAAGCGAATGGTCGCATTACAATTTCCTTTGCTGGATTTGCTGGAAAATGAAATAATACTGGGGCGTAAGCTAAACTACCATCGGAAAACTTCATCCCAATACATTTTCCACCCTATTTTAGATCAAACGAAATAATCTGGTCGAGAGTTCCCGTTTCGTTATTCAATTATTCTTAAAATATCGTTATGTATCCAACTACTTTTCTGCAATCTAATAATCTGTAAATTGGCTAATGTTCACGGAGTTATTGAATATTCCATTGCGTATTTATTGCACGCAGTAATTATAATCAGAAACAAACTTCCGGAATCACTAGAAGCAAAGTTCCGGATTATCACTGAACTATTTGGATTGCGCTTGGATTTGCTTTAATCAAATCAAATTAGTTTTGCAGGAAACAATAGCAATAGCCGAAATAAAGAGCGGATGTGGTGGAAATTTAAATGAGGCGCAGTTGGATAGGAATTCCTCCTGAAAGACTCGCGCGGTGTGACAAATAAAAATGTTTAGGTATAGGAAGCACGAGTTAAGTTACCAGTCGTGGACTTAACGAAAAAAAACTTTAATTATTTTACTACACAAATTAATTATAGCACGATTTTGTACAATTAATTTCTGTAAGTTTACATTTAAAAGTTCTCGATTTTTAGTTAAGGTAAATATAGCATTTATGGAATCACTTATTAAATGTGTATGTGTATGTGATTTAAAATTTTATTGTGTATATCTCTTGTGGATTTAAGATCCGCAATGGCATTCTCGTATTTTTATCCGTCTTCAGCGTCAAGATTGCCTGTCAAAAATTTGAATATAGTACCGAGTCCATTTATTACTCCGCGTTATGTTCTAACTATATCTGAAGAAAATATTTGATCAATCCTGTTATCAATTCTTATTTTGTACTGTGGTATGAACAACAGCATGTCATTATAATTTAATATTGTTTGTTCTTGATTTTTAACTGTATAGAAATCACGATCTCTTAATTTAAGAACAGAGTCTAATAATTAACGTCTAAGGATAGTATAGTTTGTTAATAAAGGTGTGTAATCAAATGTCTTTATAATAGTCCAGTCACTTTCTTTAATTTGCGCTTTTCCTAAGTGTTAAAGGTATAGGCCAGGGTTGTCTGATAGATCCTTAATTGTTACATCTCCTGTAACTAAGAGGATACTGCAACTGAAGAACCAGATGTAGTACCTGTAACAGGTATTATTTCGTCAGTTTGGCGTATTTCATTTGCATGTCTTTTAAATGTGTTTTCAGTAGTTAAATCTTCAACAAGGTATGTATTATTGTCTAGAATTTTGATAATTTTGAAGGGTCCTTTAAATTTCATACTTCTTTTATTTTTTCTGTCATTTTTAAGAAAAACTTTTTGATTAACTTTCAAAGATAAAAGTTCTTTATTTTTATTCGTTTTTTCATTTCTTTGTTCTTTGGCTTGATTTTGTTTAGACTGGATTTCTGAATAAAAATGCAAAATTTTATTTTTATGGCCATTAATGTAAGTTTAAAAATATTTGTCATTACATAATTCAAATGGATTATGACTGTCTGTATGTCCAAATAAACTTTCAGAAGGGGTAAATTAAGTTAGAATGTATTAAATTATTATAGGCTAATATGCAATAAGACATTCTTTATTTTTCAGGGGTATGTTCTAATAATCTATAATGCTCTAAAATTGTTGAGTGTACTCGTTCAATTAGTGAATTTGACTCATGATGTAAAGGTGTAGTTAGATGTAATTGTATTTTATGTAATTTTAAAAATTTCTTATTATCGAATTCATTATCAGCGATGATTTTCTGAGGTATGGCATAATGTGAGAAGAACTTTAGCAATGCTTTTGTTATGTCTATTTTATTTTGGGAGTCTAATAAGTATGATGGAGTGAATTTACTGAAATTGTCAATTACGGTTAAATATTTAGTTTGATTGATTTGGAAAATATCTATGCTGATACAAGGAAAGGTTTATCATGAGTAGGCGTTAAACTAAAAGGCAATGTATTTGGGTGTCTATGATATTTTTCACGTTTACATGTGTCACAATTATTGATATATTGCTTGATATCATTATCAATTCCTTTCCAGTAATAAGTACGTTTAAGGTGTTCGCTAGTTTCTTTAATTCCTCTGTGATTAGTTTTACCTAAATGATAGTTCGAAATATATTGTTCACGATGATCAGGATTAGTAACATAAGTTACTTGCTTAGTGCATCGATGGAAGTGAGGAGAATTTTCATTACTGTTTTCAGTAATAAACTTGGAAAATTTATCAAAAATATTTTCAACTTTAAAATGTACAATAATAATGGGAGTTTGGTGTACAATATTCTAATAGTAATTGTACAAACTTTTCGTGAAAGTTATTGTTATTCACAAAAATGCTTATATGTGTGTAGCCATCGAATCTAGTGATTCTAATTGATTTGGGAATTATAGCGTTAATAAATTCTAACTGGTTCTTATGATATTGTAGAGGTAGTTCAGATATGTCTATCACGGTTGATGATGAATGTTGTGAATGTGCAGTATTTACATCACTGTCAATATTTTGATTATATATTGATTCAATTTCTTATGTGGGTGAAGTAACTGAAATATTCTCTGAATTAGTCTGTTTATTTGTTCTAACAGTATCTTTATGTCTACTTGATTTCCTTTTTATAGGTAAGATTTCAGGTGGTGATACAAAAGTAGGTATGGTAAAGTCGGTTAATTCAGGTGTATATGGTCGTTGTGCCATAATACTTGCATTATCATCAAAACTAGGTTCTGGTGTGTCTAATCGTTCAATTGATAATGGATGTATATTAATTCGACTTAGGGCATCAGCTACCTTATTAGTTTTGCCTGGTAGGTATTTAATGGTAAAATTAAATTCTTCCAATTTTATACTCCAACGGGTTAATTTAGAATTAGGTTCTTTGATGTTGCGTAGCCATATTAGAGGTCTATGGTTTGTAAATTTTGTAAAATGTACGCCATACAGATAAGGTCGAAAATGTTTGCAGGCCCAAACAATGGCTAATAATTCTCTTTCTATTGTGGGGTAGTTAATTTCGGCTTGGTTAAGGGTTCTTGATGCATAGCTGATAGGTCTGTTATTTTGTGATAATCCTGCTCCAATAGCAAATTTTGCTATCATAGGTAGTCAATTCGAATGGTTTTGTAAAGTCAGGATAAGCTAATATAGGATCATTAGTTAACAGAATTTTTAGTTTCTCAAATTGTTCAATGAAATTTTGATCGTGTATAATTTTTTAATCTTTCTTTAAACATAAAGTCAGGAATTTTGTTATTTTAGCATAATCTTTTATAAATTTACGATTTACGAAAAGTTCTAGAAACGATTTTATATCAGTTCTAGTTTTTGGAAAGGGGAATTTCATAATAGCACTGATTTTATCTGGGTTTGGTTTTACACCATCTTTGGCAATTATGTGTCCTAAATAAGCAATGGATTTTTTTTAAGAATTCGGATTTGTCTAGTTGTATTTTTAAGTTAGCATTGCGACATTTTTCAAAAACACGTCGTAATTTAATCATATGTTCTTGTAGGATACTGAATAAATAATTATGTCATCAAGGTAAACCATACATTGTGTGGGCGTTAGGCCAATCAATGCCTGATTTATAAGACCCTGAAAGCTGCTTCGACTGTTTTTCATTCTAAACGGGAGCCGTTTGAATTGGAAGTGGCCCTCTTCAGTAGAAAGGGTTTATATAGATAGATTAGAAGCTATACAAAATAAATTTTTGAAATGTCTCGGGTACAAAGAAAAAATGAATACCTATCATTAACAGTGATTACTCTCCTGTTTGCAGGAGATTCAACATTGTCTCTCTTGAGAACAGAAGAGTTATCACTGACATCTTAACTTTCCACAAACTTCTTAATGATAAAAAGTACTGCCCTGCACTACTATCTCTTATAAACCTTAATATTCCTGCAAGAGAATTAAGAAATACCTACTTGTTTTCTATAACGTTTTCTAACACCAAATGTTCTATGAATTCTCCCGTAAGTCGGATGTTAAGATTGTCAAATATTCATTGTCTAGATATCGACCTATTTACTGTTTGTCAAACTAACCTTAAAAAACTACTAAAAACTAAATTTATAAATTAACACTTATTAGTGTTATAGTATTGTCTATAATTACTTTGTATATACTAATTAACTTTATTTTTTTGTAAAAAAGTGGATACTTTAGTGGGAGTAACCCTGTTTGTATCCTAAATAAATAAATAAATCCGTCTAGGTCCGGGTGGAGAATAGGCCTAGGGTATCCTCCGCCTGTCGTAAGAGGCGACTAAGAGAGGCATCTGTCCGATGACCCACTACCTTAAATCCCATTCTTACTTACTGCCCCTAAACGTTGATCTTATTAGCTATTATTTCCCTTTATAATCCCTATAATGAACCAATGGTTCCAATGGCGGAAGAGATCAAAATTAGATCCAACGAGAGAGGAGGCAGATGAGCTGACATAATAAAAATGAAGATGGATCTCTTAGTTGCGTATCAACAATCCGTCTAGGGGATGTTCACCCCAAAATCAAAGATCCTGGTCTTCCAGGTTGGAGGTTGGGAATGGGTCAGTCCTCCATTACTCGTAAAAAGTAAATTTTCACTAAAAAGCTTAGAAAAGGCCTCGGAACAATGGATTGTCCTAATGGTAAACGACAAAAAACGCGGAAAAGGATTGTGAATTGTGGAACGTGGAATGTACAAAGTAGCCGTGGAAAGTTGCAAGAAATAGTATTAAAAATAGACAAAATAAATATGGACGTTGTCGCTTTAACAGAAACGACAAAGAAAGGTAAAGGAATAGAAACAGTGGGCGATTACATACATCTGTTTAGTGGAGTACAGAAGGATCAGCGCGCAAACAGAGGAGTTTCACTATTACTGAAAAAGAAGTATAAAAATAAAATAACTAATTGGGAAGCAATAAATGAAAATATGATAAAAGTCAACGTAAATATTCTAGGGAAACGATTAACAATATTTGCAGTATACGCACTGTCAGATGACGAACACGTAACAGTCAAAGATCAATTTTTTTAAGAGTTAAATGCAGCTATACTAAATGTTGGGTTAGCTAGAGAAATCCTAATCCTAATATTGGGAGATCCACAAGTATACCTGGGAACAACATACACGCCAGTTAAAATCAATCATTGACTACATAATAGTGAAACAGGATACAAAACTGAAAATACAGGATGTTCGAGTACAAAGAGGTGTCACCTGTGGATCGGATCATTATATAGTGAAATCTAAGATATTTATACCATGGTGTCAGAATATAGATCAAATAAACGAAACAAAAAATGATAAGCTTAATAGTGATGAATATGCCGACTATCCCAAGTACAAACTTGACAGCTTATATCATGAGAGTACTAAAACTTTATACCAACAAAGATTAGATCATAACTTAAACGATTCTAATAACTTGTCTCTGATAGAATCATACCAAAATGCAATTCACAGTATTCATCAGGCAGCAAACGAAGCTTTGGGACAGAGAAGTACAAAAATAAGCAAAAAAATCTGGTGGACTGAAGAAATTGAAAACCTAGTGAAAAGAAAGAAATCTCTGTATATAAGATCGCTAAGTACTAATAGTCAAGAAGACAAAGAGGCCTATAGAGAGATTAAACGAATTACAAGAAGAACAATAATAGCGGAGAAAAACAAACTATAGGATAGGAAGTGTCAAGAAATCAGTACGTACATAGGTGGAAGGAAATGCACGGAAGCGTGGAAATTTATAAAGAATGTAAAAACAACAGAAAAGAAAACTACAATTATAAATACAATTTCAGAGGAAACTTGGATAAAGCACTACCAAGAGCTATTAACAGAGACAAGGCCGCAATTCTTAAACGACAATGATATAAGAACTACAGTTAACATTGAAGGCGAAAGAATAGAAATTGGAGAGGACACTGTGATACGAGCAATAATCAGATTAAAGAATGGAAGATCTTGCGGTCCCGAGGGAATTTATGCTGAGTTACTAAAAATGGCACTCAAAAACTATTTAGAATCCTAACACACATATTTGAAGAATGTATACATGGACAGGAGGTACCAGAAACATGGAAAGTGGCATATATATCTTCAATACACAAAAAAGGAAACAAACAAGATTGTGGCAATTATAGAGGGATATCAGTAACTAGCACGATGAGCCGACTATATGGCCGAATTGTGCGAGATTTAAAGGAAAATGAATACCATGACGAAGAAGAACAGAGTGGATCTAGAGGTGGTAGATCTTGTTCGGATAACGTATTTACTATGAAACAGATAATAGAGAAAAGAACCGTTACCAACCAGGATACACACTTGTAATTTGTGGACTTAACAAAAGCATATGATTCCATCGCTACCAACATACTATGGGAGGTTCTGAGACAATCAAATATTAACCATACGTTAATTAAAGCTGTTAAAAATTTGTACCAGAACACAATATCTAGGATAAAAATGGGAACAAAATATCTAAACCATTTGCTGTTAATAAAGGACTCCGACAAGGCTGCTGCATATCTCCCACTTTTTCCAAAATATATAAAAATGAGCTTTGAAACAATGGAAACGAAAATGCTCAGGTATGGGTATAGAGCTAAAGCATACAACAGTCTATACATTGCAATTCGCTGACGACCAGCCGGTTATCGCTGGAGATAACGAAGACCTGGAGTATATGGTCAGAAAGTTAAAAGAAACATATAAAGAGTGGGGCCTCGACATAAATCTGCAAAAAACAAAATATTTGTGTGTGGGTATAAATCAAAGTAACTTAATGCTTGAAGGGTCAGACGAAATAGAATGCTGTTGCGAATACAAATATCTAGGAATACTATTTGATAAAAGTGGGACAGACGATAAAGAAATTCAATCGAGGATAGTACAAGCAAGAAAAGCAATAGCATGTCTAAATGGAATCCTATGGAATAATAACATAACCAAACACCGAAAATATAACATCTACAACACAATGATAAAGAGCAGTTTGTTATACGGGGCCGAAACGTGGAGAATTACAGAGAAGAACAAGAAAAAGATAGAAGCAACAGAGATGGATGCTTTAAGACGATCTGCAGGAATTTCACATAGAAATAGAGTGAGAAATGAAGTGGTGCGACAACAAATGGGTGTACAAGATACAATTATGAAAGACATTGAAAGATTGCAACTTATATGGTATGGCGATGTACAACGGATGACGGAAGAAAGGCTACCTAAACAAGTTATAAAATGGATACCTCACCAACGCCGTAAAAGGGGAAGACCAAAAGGAAACTGGAATGAGGGAATAAGAAAAGCGATGAGCGATCGAATTTACAGGATGGACAATGGGAAGACAAAAAAAGATGGAAACTAGGCGTCGGACAACGTCGACAGACGTTCTGAAACCGATATATATATATAGAAATAAATAAAAAGGCTGTCTTATATCTATCAGCTTTATTTACTTTAATTTGATGAAAACCTGAGGCTAAATCAAGGTTAGTGAAATATTCAGATTTACCTAAATTGTCAAGTACTTGTTCTATGAGAGGGAATAGGTATTTGTCTTCTATAGTGTTCTCGTTCAGTTTTCTATAATCAATAACAATTCTCCATTTTTGTTTGCGATCCATATAGGTGCGTTATATGGTGACTCTGAAGAGTCAATAATTCCGTCAGTAATAATTTGATTTATTTGTTTTTTTTTACCACCTCGCAATGAATGAGGGTAGCGATAATTTTTTGTAAATATTGGGATGTCATTTTTTGTACGTATAAAATGTCTTGTCAAATTTGTGTAAGTCAAAGGTAGTTCTGGGTGATGAAAAATATCTTTGAATTCATAACATAAAGTTTTTAATGCATGAGCTTCTTCAGTATTTAGATGTGTTGTATTAATGCCTCTTAAATTTTCATTTTGAAGTTGATTTCGAGATTTCAAATTCAAATTTTGATTTTGAGTATTGATGGCATTTAGGTCTATTAAATTTGAGTGTTTATATGCATCTAATAACAGTGTATCATAAATATGAAATTCTTTTGTCTGACTAGATGCGTTGATTGCTGTTGCATAAAAATAATTATTGTGGAGTTGAACTATAGCTATAGGTGTTCTACAGTCTTTGTCAAATATTATTTTGTCACACAAATATGTACCTTTACTATTTACAGTTGGTAAAATAATTTGTTTTTCTGACCTAGGGGGTATATATATATATATACGTTTGATGGGTTGCGAGTGTTGATTTATTTTACAAAAATTACATACGTTTCTCTTTTGTACTTCTTGTTTGAGTTTAGATTGATTATAATAAAATGATATAATGCTTTTTTCTGTTTGAATATGCATCCATTTAAAATCAATATTTGCATTTATATTTGCTAATAAATCAGATCCTATTAATCCAACATAATCGGGAGTAAAATTAAACATATAGCACATATGACTTCGGCGTTTTAAAAATAATGAATTTATTGGAATATGGGCTACTTGATTATGTGTAGTAGTACCTTGGGGTGTGGTTATTTGAAAATGGTAATTATAAATTGAATTCGGGAAATGTTTTTCTACAAATAAGGGTGATATTAATGTTTTACTACTGCCGGTATCTATCAGTATTTTATTTTGTACCTGGTATTAAAATGTAAGTTAAATTAGATTTAAATGTGTGTAAATTAAATGTTTCAATTTTATCCGAGGCTTTATTTAAAAATTTACGTTATCACTGTTGTTTTCGTGGTCAATGTCAATGTATTCCGGTGAATAATCAGCATAAAAATTCCGAGAGTCATCAATTGCGTTATCTTCAGGAACTGGGTTATCATGTTCTGAATAATCTGTGTCAATCTCTTCCTTCGGGAGCGACATTATGTGGTTGAGCCACTTGTACATGATTGGAACGATAATTTGGCTTTTTGTTTGGATTTAAATTTTGAATGTTACTATGTAACGGTCTTTTTGGAATGACTGCATGTATAGTAGATGTTTGCATAGGTTCAACAGGATTACTTGGTATATAATTTCGTTTCGGAGCGAAAACATTTCTTTCAAAAGGTTGGTATCGACCTGGAGATTGAAATTGTGCAGGGGGTTGATAAAAGTTATGTTGTAAAGTGGGAATTTGGGGACTTTTAAATATATTAGAAATTTTTAAATTGGTTGTCGTTGAAAACTTTGACTAAGTAAAAAATTATTATGTTTAATCTGTTCGTTATAATTAATCCATGGGTTGTTTTGAAAACTGACGATTCATTACTGGTTTATTAATACTTTCAGTTTGTGAATAATTGCGATATTAATTTTGCGAATAGCGTGTATCTAATTCATCTCTAACAATTACAATAGAAGTTTTTAAATTATTGGGGTTTCTAGATCGCAATAAAATACCAATAATGGTTCATTCAAGCCGCTCAAAAAGGCTCTAAGGGCAAATTTTTTTTAATTTAATAATTTATAATCCTTTACAGCTCTAAGTTCAGGACCAAGGGAAATTTTTGAAATAAAAATTGCTAAATGTGTCCTAATTTTATTATAAAAATAGGGGATTATTTTTGATATTGTTTCATTTTAGCAAGATCTATGATTAAATTTAATTCTGATTGCTGATCTCCAAAGTTATTGATCAGTGTCAGTTTCAATTCATTCCAGTTATTAAATTCATAACCGGTAACAACTTCTAATGCTTTATCTCTTAATTTATTTCTAACGGATGAAAGTAAAAATTTATTAATATAAGCTTCTGGCTGGGCTGGTACCAAAAATTGAGATAAAATAAGCTCAGCAGATCTAACAAATTCTGATAAATTTAGAGGATTGCCATCATACAGGAGTAAAAATTCTCATAAAATAAAATTGCCATATTTTCTCTAAAACATATTCTTTGCAATTAAAGGTTCAGCTATTGATATATAATCTTGATTTAAAATGGATACAGCATTCTGTTGAAAACCTGTATATGCTTCCCAACCGGCGCTAGAGCGAAGTGCTAGCTCATGGCACTATTGGATGTTACCAACATACAAAGGTGTAGGCATGGGTAATATAAAGATGTTGTAAATGGAAACGGCGGAAATGTGTAGGTTTACAGTCAAACCTCTTTCGGTATTTTTGGTATAATTAAACATAGGGTGCAAGTTTACAAGGGCAAGAAAATGGGAAAAACTGTTTGTAGAGAAATACGAGTTTAGTGATCAGTATCACAAGCAAATTATTGATCATATTAACAGTATTCCGCACTATGACAGTAATTATTCTCGACCAAAAACATACAAAGAATACCCCAATCTAGACCTCAATGCCCACAGACTTTCAAAGTATTTTAAAGATTAATTTTAAAACTTAAATAACGTATTAACGTAGCCTCTACACTGCAAGGTAAAAGGAGGTTAACGATAATACATACATACATTAACGATAGTCAAATATCCATTTAAATAACATTGTCCATAGTTCTCTTGCAAGCCACCACACTCTGTCGCATTAAATCCGTCTTCATTAGAACATGACCATAGAAAGGCTGAGAAATCCATAGGCAAACAGACTAACTCTCCAAAACTGTCAAATATTTTTCTTCGTGTAACATGAATAGTTCGACAACAAGGGATTTTCGTACCTATATTAGTACAGTTTTATAAAAGTCAATTTTTTTTTACAACTAAAGCAGTACATGCGGTATGAAGAAATAGCGCCTAGTTAAAATTTGTAAGAACTATGACTTTAAACGACAGTTGATCATTTAGAGTGGTAGATGCACGAGGCAGCGTAAAAATCCAGTAACAATTTGTTACGTGTTAAAATCCTATTGTATTCGTTATTAGTTTACGATATATGGTCATGAATAGACGATCAATTGGGAAAACGCAGTCGAAGCGTATACAAATGTATGTCCGAGTTGCAAGGGTTTTTAAGAAAGACAAGAGAGTAGAAAAATAATAACAGGTTTTTGTTGTCGAAACTGTGACATGAGAAAAACATAGCTGTGCATTAAGGGTTTCGTGGTAAAAATGTGGTGAACCCGGGATTTCTCGTTCTTCGTAAATGGTATGTTGATACTAAGGAAGCATACTTGAGGCAGATTTTGAGAGCGGCTACCATTTTTCAAAGGATTTAGCTCCAAGTCACGTTGACTGATTAAGGATCCAAGGAAAGCGTTGCATAGATTTTGCCTGTTAGTACAGGGTATCGACAAGTTTGGGGCGACGTAATCGTATCAGTTTGAAAATATCTTCCAACGGACTTCACTACGGAGGGAGAGTCGTGCGGTTAATTGCGGCCAACTGACAGCTGACATTTAGCGGCTGACAGAGTAAGCGTTTAGGAGAGCAGATCACCCTCTTGGTCAGTGATGCATGCTGGATTAAGATTCTGAGAGGCTAATCTTCAATTCCGCAAGCGTAACGAATACAGATAAGTGAATTAAAGTTTAAAACTGTGATATTTTGCATATTTTTAAAAGTAAGAACAAAAACAGTTTATAACCACATAATTGTACACTAGCTAATAAATAACTGTGTGTTAGTATTAGAGTCAGAAAAAGTAGTTAAAAAGTTAATTGACATAATCTTAAATGGGGTTCCCCTTTTGATAATTCCAAATATGATTAGATAAGAAATCGCTGACAATTGTTCCCTTTTATGCAACAATAATAACTAGAACAAGAAGTATTAATAAATCTATATAAAGAATTTCTTCTTTCATTTAATCATTAAAGTTTCAAAGATTGTAATGTGCTACTCGTATATAGCGAAGTTTATAAGTTTTCTTTTACCTATATAAGTGTACCTGGGAGAAATAAAACTTGTTGGGGCCCAGATAATTAAGACTTTCCATCACTAAAGAATACAAGCCGTTTTCACTGAAGCTAGTGACGGGCCTCCAAATACACTTTTATAGCCTATGATTTTTAAAGTAAAATATAGAAGGCTGACCTAAAAGTAAGAGAAAAGCTATAATATGGCGATTACTGATCTCTTCGATAAATGAGCACAAGTGCCTTTCTTCTGGTAATTTTCGTACTGTGTGACATGGACTTTGAACGTATAAGGAAAAGTAAAAAGTTGGGAAAGCTTATGTCCCAAGATAGAAACTTTGTACAGCCGTCAACACATAGGAGTAAGATTTAAGTGGTAAAAATGAAAAACATTTGCTAGATATTCAAATAGTCCCTTATGAATAAGAACCACCATTTAAGGACATTTACTGTGAAAGAAGAGTGGCAGATAGTAAAAGAAAAGTAGCAGCAATATAGAGAAGGTTAATTTCGTAGGAGCTCAAACGCATTGTACGATCAACAGTGACAAGAAACAGAATTTAGTATGATAGGTGCCATACGTGAATAAATTAATGTGAACAGAGCCCTTATTTGAAATTTATGCTACGTGAAAAACATAATATTTTATTCAATATGCTTTTATTAACAACTGACGCTACCTGTACTCTTTTAGTATAAAAATAACATTAAAATGCGCACTCCATGTCATTCACTAAGGTGTCTTAGGTCATTTGGAAGTTACAAGATATCACACCAAGAAAGTGAGGAAAGCTTGACTCTTATGTGAATATGTTTTCATGACTCAGATGGATATTCCTAAGGAATGCGACGAAGACAAAATGTAGAAGAAATACTACTCCTGGAGGTACTTTTCAGTGAAAAATTACAAAATACACCCCAGAAAAACTACACTGTAGTACACTGAAGAAAGGGGTTGTTTCCTGAAGAAATACGCGTTTTTGTCCAAAGGCAGCGAAAATATCTCAGAAAAAGTGACAATGAAAAACTGACTCGACAAAAGGCAAACATCAACTCTTCTGCTACAATCTATACGCGCAGCTTACAACTATGTGGAAATCAGGTAAAGGGTTGGAGACGACATACGAACCGCAAACTAAGTAATTTAAAGGAAGGTCAAGAGTATACTAACCCACGTTCCAGAAAATTGACGCCCGGAAGGAATACTAAGGGTACATGGTGAGATAGTATTACTAGTGACCTACGCCAGATACCTCTGTAAAAAGGAACAATATAAGCGAGCAATCGAGATAGGTGAAAAGCTGAGGCCCAACACAGGTGGTTATGCAGTGTGTGAGTGTGATCAAACATACGGTACGGTAAGGAAAATGGTTTGAGATTGTTTTTCGTAAAAATGACCCAAATCTTCACTGCCAATTGGAAGGATGACGACAACTGAAAGTATAAACAGTTGCTGAAAGAATATTTGGGCCAGCGATTGGAAACAGTTTTTCTAATAGAAAATACATTTTCCAATATCAGTGATTTCAATGTCACACATAGAACTGTTTGTAGGCATACTTTAATCACGAGAGTATGAATTTCCTTCTTTGAATAAAATTCACTTTTATTTATACAACACTGTAAATGACTTCCTAGCCTTTATATTTAATTCCTTCAAAAATGTTTCAGGCTCTGTGACTATAGTCTTAATGATAGACCAACTCATCATCGGCATCAGATAACAACTGTGGTGAACTCATCACCAGACACGGGCCAACTGATCACCAGTATTCCTCCGGTAATTATCACTTAATCGTTTTGAAAATGTCAATTAAATTGCCGCTTACCCACAAGTTTGGTATGAAATTTCTACTCAGGAAAATAAATCAGCAAAAATTGGTGGAAAGACTATTAAATTAATGCAAAATAAAGCTATTTACATAATGTAAATACATGAGTAGGTGCACATTTAGTTGATAATAATTATTTTCAAACAACATGCAAAGTCGAAACCTTAGTCCTATTTGTAATCATTTACAATCAGCATTATCTGTCCACGCTGACTTAAGATAAAATCTGCAACGTTAAATAAAATTACAGAAATTTTACTTAATTATATGTTAAATGCCTTTATACAAGCTGTTGGAAATTACGTTCGGGTATTTTACCCACTTATAATAGATCTCATTAATACAAAGAAAAAAGGCCCAATAAATATGGGCCCGAAAACGATTCGCTTCTGAGTTAAAGGGTGTTGAAGTTTAAAAAAACCGTTTTTTATTGTTATTTAAAAAGGGCTTTGGGTGATTTTAATTAAATTTTTACAGTTTGTTTATAACTTTATGAAATATCTTTTGGACCTGTTGCAGTTTATTCAGTAATTCCAGGGGCATACCCACGGGGTATGTCGGTTAGGTTTTCTCATAAATAATTAAGGCTCAGCAGATTTTTTGGAATTTCCATATTTTTTTGAAAGCAACTAAAAGTGCATTTTTTTTGTCTCCTGAGTTTTTTCGTATCTCGCTTCGTTTTTAGTTAAAAAAATCCCATATTTTTGCACGTCTCTGAACCTGTTCGACAAACAACATGTTTCAATAACTGAAAAACCCCGTAGCCGATATTAGTAAAACTGGTTGGTGCTATTGAGGATCAAGTTTTGACGCACTTCGATTTAAATTATTCCAAACGTATATTTTAAACACCCTGTATAAATAAGGAGCCACCCGCTAAACTTTCTCTGCAACCAAATTCCAATCATCGTGAAAATACTCCAGGGCTTAATTGTCATAGGTATTTAATAGACCCATTAGACGAGGGATTATATATCAAAGCAGGTAGTTGGTGATGAATTCTCTAAAAGATAGTTTTGAAATGACCTGCAATTAGCGGTGAAGAATTGGCCTGTTTATTTTATTGCAGACTAGGATTGATGATGAATTCACCTGTACCCTTGACTATTCACTTTGCATTTATTTTGAAAGCTAATCAATATGGGATAAGAAAGGGTTAAGAAAAAGGCTAACTCCGTGCTATTTCGTTATAAACTTAGGAGCTTTACTATTTTTTTTTTGTTGAGCAGAAAATATAATTCATTTAAATGAGCACCGACTATTAGAGCTATTTAGATACACATTCACAGGTCGTGAATACTGAAAAACTTAAAAACAAAGCTTAAACGAAAACATCTCTATGAGCAGCGAAACTTTGAATAAACAATCTCCTTCGTCATCCAGAGGGCGCGACAGAACAAAGAAAATATCAATGTTTCCCAATACAGACTTCCTTACGCACTTCCGCCACTTTGAAAGTAGACGTGAAATTTCCGCAAAAAGTAAGCGCGTGTCTTGGTTCCTCAACCAGCTTTAAGTCGGCATCATTTGAAAACAAGTTTTTCTCACATTTTTGAACAGGACACAATCAGCGGGCCATTATTTCAACTGCCAGAGGAACGATTTAATCATTTTTCGCGAGGAAGGCACAGGACATCCCTTGTTTAAGACCGAGGTACACCCAAAAGGGTTGAAAACTCTTAGAACAATTTTATAATTTTTTCAGTTACACCATTTGTAATATTATTTTTGGTGCTGGTATTTTCTTATAGAAAATTCGAGATCTATAACGATATCTTAAAATATTAAAATTAGGATTTATGGTGGTTTCTGTTACTATATGAGTTTTCAAATTAAAATATTTGTGTCCTGGCAAACTTGAAGTGAGCACTTCTGGAAAATTTAAAAAAGCGATGTCAAAATAAAACAATTTCAGATACGTACAGGGTGGGCAAATTTCGATGTTTGCATAGATAATCTCGATAACTATAGAAGATATAGAAAAATGAACCCTGCATTCTCGATTTCTTTTGGAGAAAAGCTTAATGGTGGAAACCAATATTGGCTATCGTCTTTTGTTTACGAGTTATAAACAAAAGTTCAAATTTTCGACATTTAGTTTTGTGGCTATATTTCGCTTACTTATGAAAATTAGAAAAACAAATTTTACGTTCGTCAGGCACTTTTTTTATAAGAATCCAGAGGAGCAGCCAGTCTTTCAAAAAAGGCTCTAAATTCGAGTTATAACATAAAGTTGTATTTTTCTATAAGGAACTCATAGTGTGGCTGTGACACGAGAAAGACGGTTTTTCCCATTTCAGTGATTAATATCATATGGGATCGATTTATTCATTGCACTACTTTATAGAAACAAAATCGCAATTTTAAAGTAGTTTTTAATAGTTCTTCGTTTTCTAGTTGAAGGTTTGTGCCATTTAGAATATAAGTGATTAAACAAGGTATTTATCTCTGCGCTGTTACAATACCACCGTCTGATTGTCAGAATTAATCACGTTTGATTGTTGCTTATAATATTATACAGTGTTCGTCATATATTTGGGCACATACGGAAGTGTTTTATTATTCATTTATCAGATTATTTTACTCTTGATAAAAGTCTCTGTATCTTTTCAAATTAAAAATGCAGTAGCAAAAAGATAAATATCCTTGTTCGTATACGAGGGATGTTCGAAAATATTTTTTTTTATTTTTATTTTATTTTATTTATTTTATTTAATTCGCACTCAGCCAACAGCCGTTAGGCCAATTACAGGCGTCGCTGTGCAGTTATGAGGACTTCCAACCCCACTAACGACTGCCATGCAAAAGGTTCAAGAATAAAGTACCCGTAATTTTCAAAATATACAAATATTTTAATTGGAAATATTTGTGATAACATTTCTATTAAAAATCTGGTGTGATACACGCACACAACTTCCTTTTACAGTGATTTTATAATTAGCCAAAAATTTTATTTTAAATTTTTAAGCATTTGTCAAAAATTTTCAAAAATTACAAATTTTACAAAAACCGTACAAAATAGAGTGCTCGTTTAAGAGACAAATTTTCTCTAAAATTTTAAGCTGAATTCAAAAATGTAATAATATACCGGGTGTTCTATTTAAAAAAGGAGTTAATAAAAAAAATAGACAAGAAAACAAAAGAACCCATTTTAGAAGTATTCATTTGGAAAATCACCTATCTCACATCAATACACATTAAAAATGTAATAAAAATGTAAAGTTTTAAAAAAATCGTTAGAGCCGTTTTTGAAAAAATCGAAAAAAACTGAAAAATCACAAGAGTAAACACCTACTTCCGGTTATGCGATTTTATTCAAAAGCTTGCTGTCGCATCTACATAGTACACAAAACTTATATATGAAGTTTCAATGCCATACCTCTTTCCGTTTTTGAGATATTCTGTTCACAGACAGACACAGACACACACACAGACAGACAGACAGACCAATGAAAAAAATATGTTTTTTGGGTTCAGGGGACTCTAAAACATGAAGATCTGTTGAAAACTCAATTTTGAATTTTTGGGGTGAATCCAATACTTCCTTTATCGTAAAAGGAAGTAAAAATTATAATTGATTTGAATTGTTATTAATTCTTGGATCATTTGTTATTACATTTTGTTGAAGATACTTATTTTTTGCTAGAAAAATGTGATTTTTAGCACTAATTTCGAAACACGTAATATCATAGATGCTCAGTGAGGCAAACTCAAGTTCGACAGTACACCTTTATCTTATTCATTGATAAGTTAAGTTTGAGGATCTCATTTGCTATTACACAGGCTGGTAAGAAAAGATAGGAGAAATCAGAAAATAATTTTTTGCATCAGGGTGGCTGTAGTATCACATGTAACACCTAATTTCAATTCAAAGCAACTTCTTCAAACACCATTTTCGTGTATTTTGAAAAATAAGAGTAATTTATTCGTGAACCATTTTCATATTTTTGAACCTCCCTCATATACGAATGAAGATATTTAAATTTTGGTAAGTGCGTTTTTAGTTTGAAAAGATGCGGAAAATTTATCAGGAATATATTTTTTTAATAAAGTAATAATTAAAAAAATCATATGTCATTGCACTCTTACTTAATTTCCGAAAAATATCACTTAATGGCTTTTGACAATTTCGAGAAACGCCATTTTCTAAATAAGTAAAAATTACTCGGTATATATGCTAGGGGCTAAATAGGTTTTTAGACAAGCACAAATAATCGTTATAAAGAGTAGTTTGGAAAAATTAAAAATAAAAAACTTTCCCATGTGATGCCGACTTTTTGGCGGTCACTGTATATACGAGGGCCACTAGATACATTTAAGCTATAAGCTAAAAGGTGGGTGACCCAGTAGTTCCACATTTACAGAGGCCAAAAATTCCATTGTTTGAGCAGCGGTGTATGATGATGCATTGTCATGGTGTAGGACTAGGCGACTTCGAGGACGTTGTGTACGTACTTTTTCGACGACTGCTGGTAAACAAATGGTGGAATACCACTCAGAATTTACTGTGCGATGATCTTCCAAAGGAGTTGCTACACGATTTCCTGATCTGCTAAAGAACGAAGCAACAATCTTTTTACTTGCACTGCGAGATCGCATACATTTTGATGACTTTGCTTCAGCTGTGCAGATTGTCGCTTCGTTTCCGATTCATAACAATAAATCCATGTTTCGTCACCGGTGACGATGTCATACACATGTTTTGACTGACCACTTGCAAACCTCTTCAGCATTTTTTTGCACCAATCCACTCGTGATAGTTTTTGAGCTTCATCCAAATTATGTGGCACCCAACGCGTGCATAGCTTCCTGGCACCCAAATGTTGGTGAAGAATTGTGTTCATTGCAGTCCCCAAGATGCTTAAGGATGCCCCAATTTCAGTGTAGGTGATTCGCTGGTCTTGCTCCACGAGACGGCGTACAGCGTCAACGTTTTCATCAGTAACCGCAGATTTTAGACGACCTTCCGGACTTCGGCCACGGCGGAATTCCGCAAACACTCGTAGACGGTGCGGTTTGATGGTGCTTCATCCGCAAAAGCATTGTGAAGTTGTTAGATGCACTGTTTTGAAGTGAGAGACGATTTAAAATCGTAGAAAATCATCGCACGATAATTTCTTCGACTTAGTTCCATTTTTCATCCAACTCACAACAGTTAAAAACTTATCACATACGAACCGAAAACAATTTTTTCAATCTGTCAACTTCAGTTGTCTACTGAAATGTTGTTGTTTCATGGCACCCTTATAAAAAATTGTGAATTCAATTTCTAAGCCTACTTTGCCGAAATTTATGTATCACTGGAGTGGAAAAAATCCCATTTCTCATCTTGCCCCAGACAGATGGATTCCATATGAAAAAATACTAGTTTATGGTATAACTCGAATCTCAAAACTTTTTTTGTAAAGCTAACTACGCCAATGCAATCGTATCAAAAACGTGCCTAAAAAACGTAAAAATTACTATTCTCTATAATCTATGTTTATAAATAAGTGAGAGCCACAAAACGAAAAGTCGAAAAATCGAATTTTTGTTTATAATTCGGAAACAAAAGGCGGTAGCCCATTTTGGTTTCTACCATTAAGCCTTTCTGTAAAAAAAGAGATCGAAGATGGGGGTCCATTTTTTCATATCACCTATAGTTATTGAGATTTCCTATGAAGACATCGAAATTTGCCCACCCTGTACATGATGACAGTAACAGAAACAATGTGTGCACATTTATTGGAAAATACCAACACTCATTCCAAGGAACGCATTTAGAAGTGAATATAAAAACACAGACATTTTCTTAAAATGTATTAATTCATTAGAATTCCAAACCAAAACTGTATTTTACCCATCCCTATTAAACTGACTGTGCTACAATGCACGAATAATTTCATAATTTTCAAAGACAACGAAACAACTGTCCTCTTGAAACTGTCATTTATTCAAAAACGGATCTGAACTGCTTGAATCAGTATCGTGCTAATTATAATCTAGCAAGGAAGCCAATGCATATATAGAGCATTTTTGAAGTTTCCAACTGCGAAGGCTTGGGCAGCTGTGCTAAAAAACACATGTGAAGAACGATATTATAATAATTAAGTTCGAACAGTTTGGATTTCATAGCTAGATATGATCTACATACTATAAGCTACTACTATTTAAGTGGAAAAGTGTGTGTGAGTAGACTGTATATCACAAAACATTAAGCTTCTTTTTATAACTATACCATCGTTTGTAAATCTCTGCTTCCATTACATTTCAGCAGAGCGAATCCATCCTAGGATTGGTTAAAAAATTCTCATTGTTTTAGTTAGAACTAAAAAAAGATAATAAAATATTCCTTTCTTGTTTACCGCCAAAAAGTGCTTCCCACGTGAACATAGAAGTCATGCTCAATAATATAATTGTTTTCAGTGCAGAGGTAGGAAGCCCTGTTGAATATCAAAACAGAACAGCTACATTTCTCTTGTAGCTAGTTAATGAACTCCGCTTCTCATATTTCCTTTCATTTTTAGTTTTGATGGCTTACTTGTTTATTTTTGTATATTTTAATTTCAGCACAGTATATTAACAAAATTTGCCGCAGCAATTATTCCAACATAGCAAAATCATAGAGCACTATTTTCAGACAACGAATTAGAGCAGAAATGCGAGGCCCACAAAACAAATATTGGCGAGACCTGAGCTGTTATTCAGCACAGGACTGAAAAAGAATTGTAATTTTCTCTGCAAAACGTACTCAGGACAAAATTTATTGTTATTGTTGGACTCAAGTTTTACCTCGAAGCTACATTCGATTCGCATGTAGTACAGAAAATATGGCAGAAAGAACTTGAAGAAGAGGGCCATTTTTTATGGGACGTTATTTTTAATTAAAATTCAAATTTAGAAAAATGGAAAGATGTAACTGCAAATGTGTCTAAAACTATATTTTTAGTTTTACAGCTTAAAATAAAGTGACACTTGTTGCCACTGCGACTACTCATGTTCCGCTGCAGCTTATGCCATCTTTGCTCTTAATTACATCTATTAAACGTCAATAAAATACTCATTAAGTTTGCCATTGTCACCAGCGAGCTATAACTTGAGGTGGAATTATCAAAATCATTGTCGCTTATTCGCGTGTGTTTTCCGACTCAATTTCCAGAGTTTCCCACTTTACAGCTAATCATTTTTATTGCCACTTAAAATTCAGGAATATGACTAAAGATAGCAAGTATATTTTTTTTTGCTACTGGCGTGGTCTCACAATATAATAAGGTTTTGCTTTGTACTTACCACTGTATAGTTTTAAAAAATACAATAATCTTGTTAGATGTGAAAAATAGCCACGCCAGTGAACAGTTGCCTCGTTTAAATTCCGCCCCCAAAACGCTGTTTTTCTGCGATTTTATTTTACGAAGAGCAATTTCAAATCAGCTACATTTATTGCAGTCTCAGTATTGGGTGAAGGTCTGATGATGGTCTGTACTAAAAAGTGGCGATAAAATTCGAAATTGGCATGGTCGATTTGGTTTCCTTTTCAAAACCCTCCGCAACAGGTACATTTTTGTTACCATTAAACGTGTGATAGCAAATACTTTTTGTCGGGGTTAACCCCAATAAAAGAACAAGGAAATACAAGAGTTCTTTGTGTAAAGACTATTTCGGCAAAGGCCTTTTAACGCAACTCTATCGATTGAGAAAACAACCTACTTTTGTGTTTTTCCTCCCTGTTAAAATACTGACATTTAAGATGGTAGTCTGCACGCTGATAGATATTCCGTGATTATGAGTTAGGCAATTTCGGAACCTAAGTGTTTTTCTAAGTTGATTAAAGTAAACCAAAGCATTGTAACGCTAACCCCGGCTCTATAAATTTTGGAAATTTAACACGGCATCCAAGATACGTTTTATATCGGTCCTTGGCAATTAAAGTTTTGTGAACGGGGCTCCTATTTTGCCTAAAAGGGGTTGGAAAGATCTGCAAACTTAGTTAAGGAAATTTCACGGAATCCATTAAAAAGAATTGCTTCTCAAACGCGGACCCTTCTGCAAACTACAAGTGGTTATGGCTTATAAAATAAATCTTCTAAATGACCTGCTACCTATCTGAATATGACCTGACCTTTGAGATCCTACGAGCGACGTGGGCTTGCGTTCTGGGGCTGAACGAGTTTCATATGCAAGAGTTCGGCCTAGGAAACTTGTTAACGTATTGAATTAAACTACAGTGAGATAGTCTGGGTATTATAACTTTATCGTGCGCTTAAAAACTACTACACAGGGGATCTCTGCTCTCGTATGAAATACTTTGACGATTAGGTAACAAGTTACCACAACTACAAGAAAATCTATAACAAAAGCATGCATTTATTCCATTCAACAAAATAATTTGTTCTTTATAATCCAAAACTAGGGCTGAATCAATTTCGATTACGTTTTAATAAGTAATCTACAGAAACACTAACGAGTTAAAAGCAGAAAACGAACCACAAAATTATTGCTTACAATAATAATAATAATAGTAATATCGTGGGACTGTCACCGAAGTAACAAGAGAACCTGAAGTCTTAACGTGCGCTCCTAGGCATAGGTGGCTGCCATATTACATTCAACTGCCAACTACGGCTAACGTTACTTAACTATAGAGACCATTTGAGCGGCGCGCGTAGTGTGAATCCATGCACCCAAACTACAATAACGAGAAAACCATAAAATAAGTATATTTAAATATCAACTACAGTCATAGCCCAGGAGAAGGAAACATTTTCTATAGTAACAGGTTCTAAAAATATGAAAAAAGTAGAGAATTATTTTCCACAACAATGAATACCTTAAATACCACAAAAATCGCTAATGCTCCAAGTTAGAATACTATACTATTTTGAAGGGAAAATATGGAATAACACGTAATTTGAACGATGGAATATAAGATTGTTAAGAATAAATTAATAAAGATGTTGCAGATAAAATTTCACATTGGGCCTCATTTCATGGAAAATTATTTATTACTTCCCTCGTCTGAAAGACGAAGGAAGTATTGTAATCGCGAAAAAAACACCTTCCGAGATTTCTTTAGATCCTCACGTTTCAGGGTCCCTAGATGACGAAAAACAGGTTTTTTCAACTCCGTCTGTCTGTTGGCAGTATAGCTCAAAAACTAATTGTCGGAGGAAGACAATATTTTGCATACATATTATATACCTGCCTCGCATGAAACTCGTACAATTTCATACAAATATATACAGGCTGAGCACCTTCAAAAAATAACATTTTGTTTATTTTTGCTTAAATTCAGTAATACATAAAAGTACTAATTTGTATATAGTGCTGGATTTATCCTTGCCAAAAATGGTAATCAATAAATACAGAATAACTGTGCTACGAAATACAAAGAAACAACGAATAATTGCCTTACGTTAAATAGACCTGAATCGCAAGAATTGCCATCGCGAGCGTCGTTCAGTCATCGTTGCGGTGCTTCACCGTTGAACAAAGGAATCCAATGTTCGGGTTCATTCTCGGGATCGTTCGCATGCACTAGTTCGAATCTCATTAAGGATAATATTTTTTTTATTTAAAAATTGAATTTAGTATTATTAGAAACGTGAAGATATTTTTACCTACAGTTTCCTTCGATTTTTAAAATTATTTAGTGTCACAACGCCCACTTGTTGTGTTTATGAACCTTATAAAACTATAAACTATCCCAGAACAATGCCGCCTGGGCAATTGCCTTTGTTTGCAGAAAGCGGACCGCTGGGCGCGTGCCCATCTGGAAATTTCCTGGTTTCTGGGTAGTCCCATCCGTCCCTAATTCTGAGTAACTCAAGATAGAATATTATGTCAACAATATTAAAACATTGCGCTTAACCGTCATTTTGCTAAAAGAATATATGTTTATCGAAAATACAGTGTAAGAAATACCAGGAATGCAGTCCTGGATTCAATTTTTACGAATTCGGCACGTACGGTGACTGCATCTAGGCTAGCTGGAGGACCGCAGAGCCCGGCGATGACATTCCTTCGTACACAAGAGTCCAAACTCGCTGTGCTATTTTAAATCATATTTCTTTGTACCAAGTCTTATTAGTTTTCATTATATTATTATTACATTATTAATTGGTTTAATTACACCTTTGTGGTATCAACAGCTATCCTCAATTTTGTGTCACACCGTCCACTGCGAGGGAAGTTTTGAGTAAAGCCTTTTACAGATTTTTTTATTGTAATTTTGCAGATGTGTCTTGACATCTAGGTATTATTACTTTGTGTTTTGAAATTTTATTTGTCATTCGCTAGCCTTGTCGTATACGTCCCCACTACAGGGAAAGATCTCCACAGTTGCCCAAGTGGGACTGGGAAATTGTAGTGGGGCAAGGCATGCAGTAGCCACCTTGGTTAGTGTATAAAATAAATCAAAACGCATATACAAACATTACTGTTACGGGTTACCCTGAAGTCAACGTATGATTATGTGGTTTCCTTCGTAACGGCATATATTTTCCACGTTTTTATCCATCCATTTATGGCATTGTGGTATTTTCTTCTTCTTTTGTCTCTTAATTTACGCTGAGAGCCTTTTACTTACTAGACACTGTGCAGTTGTGTGAGCCCTCTCAACCACTATCTGGGCGGGTGGCTAGCCTAACCCAATAAATTTAAGGAAGAATGTCCTACTGGAGGGGTCGCGACCACCAACGGTGTTAGTATGGTAGCCGGATAAACACCACTGTCCGAGTGTGAGGTTGGAACTCGCTATGTACCGTTGGAAATATGACCGCTCTACCAGTCGATCATATGCTCATACTTTAGTGGGTCTTAAATTTGTTGAGCATCTCATTATTGATTTTCAAATCTTCTGCATCATTTGCCATTATTATCTAGCTTGTTTCTTAGAATTTCTGTTGCATCTGTTCTATTTGCTGCTTCCCTACATACTATCTTCTTTACTAGTATCGTTTATAAGCATTTAACTATACCTACCTGGTTATACAAATTTTTTAATTCCTGGTTATGTTCTATCCACTGTACTCTACTTTCTAAGGTGGTCATTCTTAGAACCTTATGCCAGTGATTTCATGATAGTTTTGTGGAAAAATGTACTTTGCTTGCAGTTGTTAGTTTTGGTTATAGGGCTCTAAGTAAACCACATTCACACACACTAAGATTTCGCCGTGGACTTATTGTACTTTTGCTGTCTCACTCAATCCATTTTACTCTTTTGGCAAACCTGAGGACACTGGTTATGGGGATGCTGTTTATTTCTGCAATGTCAGGCCAGAAATCCCCAACACTAATCGTTTTATCAAAGCGAGTTCAGGAGATTCACATAGGATGTACTCTGTGGTCTGGGTCTCAAAGTTGCACACTCGACTGGGTCGTCAACTATGCCCATCCTATGCATATGTTTGTTCAGGCTGCAGTAACAAGGAAGTATTGGTTATGGGGTTTGCCTAATGTTATCGTTTATTTTTGATTTTTATAATTAAGCTTCTTATCACTCCCACATGCATGGTGTTAATAGTACGGTTTTATCTAAATCTTGTTTCCTTAGCTTTATAAATCTTTTTTGTTAGCTATTATGCGTCTGCCGTTTGAGATAATTAGCCTATGCGACCATTTTAATCTTCATAATTGTATTGGAGATATCAGTACATGAACTCCTTAAGACCTGACTGAGAACAATATTGAATAGTAATGCACCGCCTTGACCTAATTTGATGAGTTTATATTCCAATCTAATTCCATTCTGATTAAATGAGTCTGATCAGAGCACGATCAGACTGAGACTACACCTACTAATACTTTTGGATGCTTGTAGGAGTTATTCTTATGTCATGCAATATTGGACTGATCTCTGCTATTGTTCGTGCTTGTGAGCACTTGTGGGCAATTCAAGTCTGCCACTCGGACCAAGCCGTTCTTCATTCTCATTTGTAACATTCCACATATACCTGATAGTCCTGATTCTTAGTAGGCGCACTGAGATGCTATAGCCCTTGCTAAACCCCGCTTGTTCAGTCGGTTTGTATGTGTCAAAGTTGTTGCTGAGATATGTAATTATTTTAATGGAAAGGTTATAAAGTTGCTGAAGGAATACCAAAAATTAATGTATGGGTAGATCATAATATACTCATACCTTTTCGGTAACATTTTCAAATCTGTTTTACCAGCTCTTGATTGCCTTCTTCTGAAACTCGTTTGGTATTTATACCTTTTGCAGGACCTACTACAATCGTGTCAATTTTCTTTCATCTTATTTATGTAATCCCGCTGACATACCAGCTATACCTGGCGATTTGTTATTCTGTAATTCTAAAAAAGTTTATCACTTTCTTGAAACTCAGTAGGTGTACGATATTGGTTGACTTGTTCTTCATTGACTTGTCGCCTTTGTCTTTGCATAGTCCTCGTTGCAGGTGGCATTAATTTTGTAATTGTTTTGAAACGTTTCCGTGATTGGTTGTCTCGCCCTATCCAGTAGCTCTCTTGGAGACGCCTTTTTCCATGTTTTTATCAATTTCTTCAAATTTACTGACTTCTAAATCTTACAGTAGTTATTGGTTTGCAAATGCCACGTTGGATTGGTTCTTACTACAAAGTATCTGATACCCCATCTCATAGAACTCATTATTACCTCACACAGTGTTATCCATTTCATTCGGAAAATCCTCTAAGCTACTTGCTCTTTTTTTGCCATTTGCATGTTTTAAGTACAGTGGTATAATAATAATAATAATAATAATAATAATATGTCTTTATTCAACCAGAAAAAAAAATTCGAAAAGGAATACAACCATTGAATATATTCACAGGCGAAGTTCAGCCAGACAACATAAGGTTGTTTGCTGCTGTTCCACTTAACCTGTAGTTTGAACTTAAAATTATAAGAAAACATAAATACTAATTATTTTAATTCCGACATGAAAACCCATGCGCCTGCCTGTACGTAACAATACAAATACAAAACTATTTAACAAAGAAACTATTGATTCTGCTCACGAAATAGGTAATAAGTTAGATTTCTTTTGAATAGCGATTGACTTATAGTAAATGGAAGCATATTTAAAATTTTATTGAAACAGTTAACGACACAATATGAAAATAACAGGGACGGCTATCTGGTTATAAATTACAGGGTAAAGAACGTCAACTAAACTAAATCGATTGTTACCCTCAGAGTAAAATTTTTCTAATTATTTCCATTGTCGCCTCTTGCTACCTAAGTTTTACTTTATAGTTAATAGATGCTGTTCAGAAACATTCTAGATTAACAAAATATGCACTGTGTATAATATCGGTGGCAAATTAAATTTTATGATTGATAATAGAAGTGAAGCACAAAGGAAACCTAAATTTACGGTATCGTATCGTTCAAATGCTTGGATTTGAGTACCGAGGTTTATTGCTCGCTACTTGATCTTTATTTCCTGCTTCGATATACGACCTTGTAGCCACTTCATCAGAATTTCGATGCCACTCAGAATCTAATCCCTCTTCTGCTGCTCTCAATGCTGTGTTTTAATTGAAGCTAAAAAATTGCCTTAAATTAATAATTTTGAAGAGTTAATTTAACTTTAAAATTTTCCATTACATTGCCCACAATTCTTAGAACATATTTAGCTTGTTTTTTTAATAAACATGCACTACATGTTATATTTGATTATAGTGAATTATAAAGTAAAAAACACCAAAATAAATATGTAGTAGGTGCTGTGGCCACTCCAGTAAAAGTTTCGCACTAATCATTGCGCTACCACTTCAAATCTTTAATAAATGATAATCTAGGAAGTTGTGCGTTTTAAATTCGAAATAAATGTCAATCAAGTCGTAAAAAGCTAATTCAATTTATCTAACAAGATATGAATTTTGCTGGTCGAAATAAAGTAAATTTATTCATTACACAATGGTATTTACGTTTACAACAAGGAATTAATTAAAACTTCAATGTAGGTGCAACGCTGTTGACCTTTACTACAAGGGTAGAGCCTTTTATATATTTGGGCTAATGAAAATGCGCGTGCTCCGCAAACACTTCCTTGCTAGGTGATTTCTTGTTAATAATTTTCATAATAGCTTTTGACCCTTTGTCATAATTTCTTTGTCCTTTTAATTTATCTGTTTATATTACACAGTGTGTTTACAATGTGAGTATCATAATGACAACCCGGGCATATCAAAAACATTTCTATTAACAGAGAAGCAAATTTTCATGATTGAATCTACGCGAAATCATGTGTAAACTTTAGTTCTAATCTAATGATTTTAAGAAATTAGTTTTACGTTGAGTTTTTTAGCTTTAGCAGTAAACAAGTTTGAAAACCGTGTATATCTATCGAGTGAGAGTTTCATTTATTGTTTAAATACTTTAAAATTGTAAAACAATGAACAATGATATGGACATAAATGGTAAATGTGCTCTACCTGGCGATTATGCGAAGAATTTGTTTGTTTCCTGACGCGGCATTTTGATATCAGGACCCGCCGGGAAGCACTCGTCGTGCGGCGCAATACGTGATCAGTTTTTTGAAGTGCCTGATCGAGCTAATTTGAATTAGGGTTTTTACTACTTCTCCCAATTGATCAAATTATGTCTTTTTATTTGTACTGTTTTCTATCTGTTATAGTAATTTATATATTAACAATTGGAATTATGGATTGGTTTTGCATTCGTGAAGCTAGTGTTATTAATGTCTTTCAGTGTATTAATGCAGTTGTTTCGAGTCAATGTATTGTTGATGTTTGGGTATTTATTATCTCCATATGGTTGAACGGAATGTGCCACAGTAAGTTGGTAAACCTGGCACCCTTATCTATTAAATCACTACTGCTTATAACATTTAGGCAAATCTATTACGCATTCTTTATGCCCACGACTCCTCTCCGGTATTCTGTTTGAACTAAATAAGTTATGACGATCATATTGACTACATTCATTTATGGTTATATTTTACCCAAAACTTTGTTAACAGGTTGGAAGATAATGATTCAATCGGCGTTCCTGTCGCTTGTTTTTATCCAACATGTAAAACATTTAGACTATGTTTACGAGTAATGCCGTGTTTGTCAAAACGAAGCTAGTGTTTTAAGAAATCAACGGTATGTACGTAAAGACATTTTTTTGGGTAAACACGGTATTACTCGTAAATTCCTCAGTCGTATCATCTCGAATTAAGTCACAAGTGAATACGCTCTTCGTTTTAGCGCTGGCACTCAACAATATGAAACCCGAACAAACTTGTGCTACATTGTTTGTTTATAACAGAATTATGAAAAATGAGTAGCCGTATACTTTTCCTTGGGTTTATATTCCCCTCCACCTGGTTTTCAAGTATTCGTATTTGTTTATTTATTTAATTTTATTCTTTTTTTGTTAGATTTAGTCTTCCATCACCTTCCTCGATTGGGTATCTTTATTTGTTCATTCTTTCAATGTGTTCATACTACTGCTCTCTTTATGTCCCTATTTGGTTTTTTATGCTATATATGTTCTTCCTTGCTATTCGTATTTCTTTTCCTAACTCTTCAGGTGTATGTTCAGGAACTGATTTGAACAATCGCATTTCAGAATTATTAAGGCATCTCTCGTCTTGATTTGTTATCACCCAGTTTACCCTTTTTAAGAGAAGATACTGGCTGACATTACTTTATAGAATTTCAGTACTGTTTTGATTTGTACTTGATTTGCCAATGTTCGTTTTATGGCTCCATTCTTGTCTATGTTTGATCCGCATCTAGTGATAACTCATAACCCAAGAATTTGTAGGCAGTGATTTGGTCTGCTGTTGTGTCGTTCATGATTCTTTTTGAAGATATAAATGAAATTGGCTGGAAAGCTAGAACCTTTGTTTTTGAAGTATTCATGTATAAATTCTTTTTATTATTTTATTATTTCTTTCAATTCATACGTATTTTTTGGCTCGCAAACAAGTATTGATTTTATCGTTTATTCTTGTATGGTTTTGTCAATATATAGATATTTCAAAAGCAATGGGACACCATCTTGGAGGATGCTGTTCTCATCAAAACGGACAGATAGAGCCCATCTTAGTAAAAAATGCACATTTGTCGGAAACATACGATTACCACCCCCTTTTATATGTAAAGCTGCCTTGGTATATGGATATCATTGCTCTGATTACATGTAATGAGATTTCTTTTTCAGTCATTACCTTCCATAACTTACTTCATGGTAGCGTATTAAAGGCTTTGCTGTAATCTATAAGTATAATATACGTTTCTTGATTGAATTGTCTAAGCGTCAGTAATTAGTTGCAGATTGGGTATTGCGATTTAGTGAATTGCTACATCGATCTGGTCAAATCAGGATTTCATAGTAGTTTTCAATTACAATCACTTGTTCGCCTCCCAGCATCCAAGGCACCGGACTGTTATCGCTCTAGTTGTAGTCTGACGTTTTTAGGATTTATTTTAAGTCATTGTCCAGTAATTTCGACGCTCTCTACGTTATCGTTAACGGTCTCTTAATAATGCTGAAAGAGCGTATCCACCGTCTGTTCAGCTGCACATCGCATGCTAAAAAACCCTACTACCTGATAGCACGGATCCAATCTGGCGACTGAGGGGACAGCCTCTTCTGTGGAGGTGATAAACCGTGCCATACCTAAAATTGCGTCCGTTCGGTGAGATCTCCTCATATAGAGGAATTATCTTGTTGAATTTCAGGTAATACTTTTTCAGTTAGGGTTTATTCTATCGAATCAATTCCGAGCGCTCTTATTTAGTCAAATTCATTTATGTTTGCAAAAAGACCCCGTATACCATTTATTTAATAAGCCTCAAGTTCGTTTTGAATATAATGAATTTTGTGCTACTTTTCATTTATTTAATTGAACCACCATGCGAGTTTACACTTGCGTTTAACATATTTTTGTGTTAAAACGCTAATATTGTTTGAAATTTATATCGGTATCCCTGCGAATCACTATTCGCGTTTAATTATTTGTTTTAATAAAGCATTCCTGCTTGAAGTTATTTATGATTTAATATTTGCTGTGGCCTATCGGTATCATTTTATTTTTTTAAGATTAAGGTTATGGAAGAAACTTTCAATGTAAGTCACTTTTTTTAGGTTATTAGGTTGATAATGTCGGCTTCTTTGTGTTTATATATCCAACCCAATTTGTAGTCACTTCCTATATGCTTCTGTTCTTTGCTTTGCCTTTTCTTCTGGTATGTAAGCGCTATGTGCTTATCCAAAATAAAAACTTGCAAAAATTGGATTGGAATTAACTTTGTTATTAGAAATGAATTTGCGAAGGAAATATTTATTTTCCTAAGAATCTTGGCCCTATAATCACTATATGCAAAAGAAACAACCAGATTATATCGATTACCCTTCGTAATGTACACCTTCCACGTATTTTACATTTATTTATTATTCACATAGTGTTCTGTATTTTAGTTATTGTATTTGATTTTATAAGGCTTTTGAGGCGATATAAGTAAATAAATGTTGCCCATCTATTACTAATTCTCTCATTCAAATAACGAAGAAAGTATTGCAATCGTGAAACAATCACCTTCAGAGATCTTTTCAGATTTTCACTTTTCACACTCTCTAAATGACGAAAAATATGTTTTCTCAATTTCCCCTCTCTGTCTGTTCATCTGTTGGGGTTATGGCTCAAATACTGCTTGTTGGAGGAAAATAATAGTTTGTATACGGATTAAATATCTACTTGGCATGAAACCGAATATACTTCCGGTTAAATATATATACAGTGTGTTTCACTTTTCATGAAGACGGTCATGTATCACAGAAAGTTCCCAACCAATTTTGTTCAAATTTGCAAGGAATGTATATACCTTTAGTGCCACCCAGGACACAAGGACACATACGAATGGGTCCATAGGCGTCCGTCTTAGGACGAAAAAAAGGGCTATTTCTTCACACAGTAATATTAGCGATTTTTTCCGGCCAAATTTTTTAACATAACCTTAATACGCGTCTTTAAAAACTTTTTTGGCCAAATTTTTATGCAAAAATTTATTTCGTCATTTTTGGAATAATAGCTGCGTTTTAAACATTTCTTATTGTAATTCCAAGCAAATTATTTAACAAAAGCGATAAAACTATAGTTTAGCGATAATCACACTTTAGAAAAACGAAAACAGTTAAAGTAAAACTCAGCTATTATTCGAAAAATGACGAAATAAAGGAACAGTATTTTTCAAGTATGCGTTTTAATATCTTTCTAACGCATAAGAATTTTTGCATGACAATTTGGCCACAAAGGTTTTCAAAGGCGCGGATTAAGATTATGTTAAAAAATTTGGCCGAAAAAAATCGCTAATATTACGTTGTAAAAAAGTACCCCCTTTTGTTCGTCCTCAGACGGACGCCTATGGAGCCATTCTTATGTGTCCTTGTGTTCTGGGTGGCACTAAGGGTATATACATTCCCTGCAAATTTGAACAAAATTGGTTGGGTACTTTCTGTGATACATGACCGTCCCCATGAAAAGTGAAACACACATATACAGTATGTCCACGGATCGAGTTGCAAAGAGGGAACACATTTTTATTTTTTATTTTACGAGAAAAATGTATTCTTGATAAAAGTTTTGGCATGTTCCAAAACGGCCAATTCAGTTTTAACCTTTTCAAATTTTCAGAGAAAAATCGAAAATAAATCGACTTAATTGAAAATGTCCCAAAAAACAAGTTCGCGTTGTTATAGTAATAGGCATTATTTATTTGGTTTCATTGACTGTCAATTACGAAAATCTGTTGTAATCGTTGAAAGTTTTGTCAAAAGAGCAACGAATTTACCTAATTCAATGCTATGGCAAAGGTAATAAAGCGATCGGTCGAGTTGTCGAAGAATTTAATCAAAAGTTTCCGGATATTTACATCTCAAATGAAAGTGCACGAAAATTGGTAAAAATATTCCTGTCAACTGGCTCCGTACTGGATGTAAACAAAACCAAGATAGTACGCGATGAAGATGACGCCGCCACTCTTCCTGTAGTGAACTCGGTACAGAACTATCCAAAACTTTCTTTGCGGCGAAGATCGCTCGCCTTGGGAATCAGTAAGTCGTTCATTCAAAAGATTTTGAAACAATGTAAGTTCCATCCCTATAAGCCAATTTTTAATCACGCATTAGAACCCGAAGATCCTGCGAAACGTTTGGATTTTTGTCTGTGGATGGGCGCTGAAATCATGAATAATCAATACTTTTACCGAAATATTATTTTTTCTGATAAGACCACGTTTTCGACTAATGGTACTGTTGTATCTTAAAATGTGAGATACTGGAGCAATTACAATCCGAATTTCCGATTCCCGGCAAATCGACAATATATGGCTAAAGTTAATATGTGGTGTGCAATTTATTACGATGGTATGTTTGGACCATATTTTTTTGATAATACTGTCAATCAGCATACATATTTGGATTTGCTGCAACATTTTCTTGTTGAAAGGTTGGACGATTTACCGATTAATTACCGTGCAAGGTGTTATTTTCAACAAGACGGTTGTCCGGCCCATTATGCTCGGGTTATTGTAGAATGTTTAAACCAGCAATTTGAACAGAATTGGATCGGCCGAAATGGTCCCGTGTTATGGCCACCAAGGAGCCCTGATTTGACTATAACTGATTTTTATCTTTGTTTATGCAAATAATCTTACTCCGAATGTAGAGAAACTAAAGGAGAGGATTAGAGACGCTGTGATGTCTTTAACTCTGGAAGAAATTCGAAGAAGTTATAAAGAATTGCGTCGAATACTAGAATTGTGCGCTCGAAAAGGCGGTGAATGGATTGAGTAGAATAGTTGCTGTTTATATTATTTTTGTTGTTAAATTTATGAAATTAAAATTGAATAAAAGTCATGTTAACAATTATTACTATGACAACGCGAACTTGTTTTTTTGGGACTTACAAAAATTTTCAGCTAAGTCGACCTATTTTCGATTTTTCTCTGAAACTAAAAGAAAATTTGAAAAGGTTAAAATTGAATTGGCCGTTTTGGAACATGCAAAAACTTTTATCAAGAATACATTTTTCACGTAAAATAAAAAATTAAAATGTTTTTCCTCTTTGCAACTCGATCCGTGGACATACTGTATATAGGGTAATCAAATAAATTTTTTTTGTCTATTTTTGCTTTACACTGAAGCGATAAAAATAATAATTTGCTAAGAGCTTAGGTTTTCGCCTTTAATAAAAAATGAAAACCAACAGATACAGAGCAAATATAATAAAATGAACAGAAATATGCAGTGATCAACGCGTTCCTTATATAGAGTCAGAATCAACCCAGCCGCTCTCCCGGCGTGGTTTAGCGGTTAAAGCAGCGTAGTAATCGAACTACACCTGTCTGAACGAGTGGGAGCTAACCTAGGAGCTCGAGTTCGAATCCCAGCGACTACATTTTTTTTTATTGGCAAATTGACGTTATTCGCGCACTGGAACTTCTGTGTGAATCTCTTTTAAAATAGATGCTGAAATCGGCCATTTGTTGGCTTTCTAACTTTAATCCTCCTTTACTCGTCAATCGAGCACAGGTCTCATTTAGGAACTAAAGCAAAAATTTACTTTGCAACGTGATTTCTGAAAATCTGTAAAAGCATTAAGAAAGATTGAAGTAAATAAACGGTAAAGGGCGAGGGGACTACCACAAGTATCAACATTGCTCTTAACCGTAGCGGTGTTTGAATGGCAGTAAAGATAAAAGAGTGTGTTTCAGTTTTATTACTGGCACCTTTACGGAATTCATTTGAAATAAATCGGCGTTAAATCAGCCGCTACCGCCTGTTCATGTGAACGTCAATCCGTAGAGGCAAAATTTTAGAAATATGTTAAGAAAATAATTCATCCGCCCCTCATGCGAATTATGCAAATTTGTTATGAACCGTCTTAGTTTTCACGCATATCATAATACCCGAAAACACTGAAACCTCCAGGGTTGCAGGTAACTTCGCGAAGTATCCGAGGAATTTGTGACCATTAATCTAGTCGCGATAGTAATATAGTGTTTTGAATAACAGCGCAATAGCGTGCAATTGTAATTTAATTTCGTTATCAGTGGCATTGTTTGTGCACGTTAGAGGAAATGCATCAATTCTGCTTGTTTTCTTTAAGCGCAGTCGCCGCAACGGAACGTTGAGTGCAGCTGAAGCGGTGCTCAGCCACCGGATATTACGTATTCCGGACGGCAATGTGTCACCCAAGAAGTAAACCGAGGGACGCGTCGTTCACGATCTTTCAAGCCCTACTTGAAGGAGGCAGTTGATCCTTATCCTCCGCGTCCTTTCGCGTCGCGAAATTTTAAAATAATTTTCGCCGCGCATTGTTCCAGGGCGTATTGTCCAGGCCCCATTCGCGCGTGTGTGCGAAATTTCGCCGAAAAATTAATGAGCACTGCTTGGGCGTCAAAGGGCGTAAATATAAGCCCATAATCGAAGGGCTGTTGTGCTCGCCCTAACAATCGTATTGCCGTTATTCACGGCGAATTCCTGAACTTCATGTGTCGAACTGAAACAATATTACTGTTTGCCGCAGCGTTGTAAGACGTGAAAGCTTTTTGTGCATGCGAACAAAAACACCCGTCTAACGATCGACACCATTCTCAGACGGTTATTGGGTTAACCAGACGCCTAATACGTGCAGGAATAAGGAAGTTATAACAATTCGCAAGTGCAAATGTCAGATGTAATTGTGCAAGCTGTCGGGCGGAGGTGTCTGACAATCTGCCCGCGAATCCGCGCGAGAGTAATGCATGTTCTCCTTAACTATTTTATAGCACATCTGAGGCGAACTTTACGGCACTCCGGCCAGACTCCGGCATGCTATCCGATACATAATGCTTTGTCGTTACTTTGCAACGGCTCCTCCTGAACAGCTGAGATAACTAAGCGATTACCGAAAGACCTGTAAGTTACCTCTAAATAACAGAGAACATAGTCCCGTATTAACTTGTACCCTGTAACTTATTTTGCAGGAACTTTTTTCGCGGTTAAGCAACTTTCCTTATCTCCATACCGAATATAACCACTCAGTGCTCTAATCTTATTCATTTATACGCCTTTTAGCTACACACTCTAAAGCCCGGCCCTATAACTGTAGAAAGACAACGACCGCAACACATTTCCTCAACGAGTTTAAGTTATTACGTACAACTCAGAATAGTAACATTGTCTAATACCTATTACTTTAGTAAATGATTCAGAGATAGATAGAAAGGTTATGTTGACTAGGGGAGGCAGATTAGTAAGTTTTGTAGGTACTGAAGGAACAGAATTGTGGTAATTGAACACTTATTAATGATTTGAGGCAGAATGATCTCTGTTAGCACGACCTCAAGGCCAAATTGTCTCTTTAAGACTTTTGTAGCCTACGACAACTCACAAAGAGGTTAGATTGTATTAGTTTATTAAAAAACAAAATCTTTGGTGTGTAATGTCTAAACGTAATAGTGCGACTCTGCATTTTGTCAATTCAACACGACTTAGTAACATGGCTTATATTGAAAATGATGCAAATTATTCTATGCCAATGAAACCAATTCGCTAACACAACAATAATGGATACATTACAAAACTTAATTTCTTGGTCGGTAATAGACTAGGTTTTAACAAACAGAGCCATTTCCCCAAGCGAATGCTTGAAGTGAGAAAACTAAACTCAGCGGAAATCTGTAGCTATGTAATATAGGAATAGGAGAACAGATCCAGTAGCAGAAGCCATTCTATATCAAAGAAAATTAACGCACAGTCCTTTATAAATAACAGCACAAAAGAACTATATGGATAAAGACTAAACATTAAGCACTGACAAACAGGTTTAATGTCACGTCAGAACGAACAAAATGCATTGTTTCGCTGCAAACTTAAAGTGGAAGAAAAAATCGTAGAACAAACAATAAAATTTAATTACCAGAACAGAAATATCCAGCGAGAAAAACCTGTCTGAAAAATCTTATATGGCGAAATAAACACATGATTACTGAGGCTAAAGTCAAACTTTAAAAACGGTTGTAATACTTGTACTAACATATGGATCAGAAGCCAGGACCGATACAAAAAAGACAAAGCATTAATGGGCACATACGAAATGAAGACCCCACGAGCAATCCAAGGGAAGACTCTGCGAGACAGAATTACAAATGACGACATTGGAGACATGTGCAAAGAACAGGACATAACAAAATGGACGAACGATAGATAAAAGTCTCAAAACAGACAGGTAAGGATGGATACCCAGAGACTGGTAAGAAAAAAAATAGACTGGAGGATGGAAAACGAGAGCCAGAAAGCCATCCCAAACACTGAGCCGAAAGTGGTGTTTCCACATCTGAGGAAGCATACGACGAAGGTTTGATAAAACAGGCTGTTAGCTTATCTTTAAAGAAGAATAAGAACTTGTGTATACTGCGGTCACTAAATAAAACATATATTTTAAACTAAATTTAAAGGAACGTATATACAATTCGAAATCTGCCTGGAGAAACTATATAACTCAAATCACGGTGCTGCCAGCATACCACTAAATAATAAAGAAATTAAAAGCAACACATACTTAGATGCACTGTTTTTTTCAAATGAAAACAATAATTGATCTCCAATCGATATGAGAATACACAGTTCTAGCGTTTTCAATGGTTTCCCCTATAGTATTTTATTGAAAGTAAGAAAACAAGAAAACAAGAAAAAATAGATAAGAACATAGTAGAATGATGGTGTAGAAGGTGTGAACGATATTCAACTGTTCAAGAAATCTAACTAACAGTGAACCAGAAAGACCACCCAACAGAAAGTTGCACTGGTGGTTGGTCACCTTGCTTTCGTATTCTCACCCAATTGGATTCCGATCAAATGCATCAAATCATCTAGTTTCATCGGTATATACTGAGGAGCATATATCAATGAGTCGTAGGTATCATAGATAATATGGGGGTCATTCATGTCAAAACTGGAATTTAATTTTTAGGTATAGTGATCGTGGTTAATTTTTTCAAAGCTTCCAGTACTTATTCATGTTTTTTCAACTTTGATAAATAGTTAGTCGCCTATCTCCCAATGAGGTTCTCTACACGTTGGATATTGACATCATTTACTATTGTGGCATTTGAACCTCGTCCTCAGTCGTTGCTACGAACACACTCGCGCTCTTCTTTAAACCGTGCACATCACTCTTACAGCTGTGTCTTTTTCAGAGCTTGTTGTCGAAGCCATGCTGTTAATCGTCTCCAAATATCATCTTTGTTGATAAGAAAACCAACAGCCTCACTGGGTTTGCAGTACACCACTTGAATAACAACTGACACGGTTTTCATGACAGAAAACGGTTCTATCAGAAGTTTAATATGAACGTTTACCATTGTAAAATACCACATGCTTAATGTAAAGATATAAACAGTGCGAATTACTGAAAAAAATCCGTTATTGACGTGAAGGTTACCGATACCTTAAAAAATAATTTTTATCCGTGTTTTATTGCGCATTTTTTTTATTAGGCATTTGCCTGCTCAACAATTTACACTGTTATACAAGGCAGTGATGGCAGGTTATATATAATGTAAGACGTAGCGTGAGCGGTAAGTATGACCAAAGGAAAGTTCCGAGTGTTAAATAGTTGTGATTCTCATAGAGAGCACTACGTATGTTGACACTGATCATGTAATCTTCACTGTTATCACTTGGGAATGTCTCTTTGCTGGTTGGATGAGCGGTAGGTATGACCGCGGGGGAGTTTTGATTGTTAATTGTTTTTCACTGTGAGAGCACTGGGTGTGTTAAAACTAATCACTTAGTCGTTGTCACTGTTATCACAAAGAAATATATCTTGTGGAAGCTTACGTTTTAGTAGTACGTAGATGCCTCGCTGACCTATGGTGTAGTAGGCCGCCCCGCTGCAGTTGGTGAGATTAGAGTGAAATTTTTTAGTGAGTTTCGCTATGTGTTGTTCAATTGTGGGTATGCCTAGTTCGTGGTGCAGTTGTTGATTTGTGACGAACCAGGGAGCGTTCACCGCAATTCTAAGAATCTTGTTCTGGAGCACTTGAATTCTGCGGAGGTTTGTTTTAGATGTGTTGCCCCACACAACACATACGTATAGGACTAGTGGGCGTATAAGTGACTTGTACAGGGTGGTAGTACATTGAGTAAGTAAGGTAGATTTGCGATTAATAAGAGGGTATAAATGAAGTGATCGCAGGTGTCCTTCATTCAGTTTTTTGAGGACATGTTTTTTCCAGGTGAGCTTGGTGTCGAAATAAATACCTAGGTATTTAACGGGTTCATCGTAGGCGTTCCACTGAATATAGTAGCGTTAATGGAGATTTCAGGGGGGTTGTTAATTTTTGTGACGCATTTGGTGTAATTGATTGAGAGGTTCCATTTCTTGAACCATTTGGTCAGTGTAGTGGTAGCTTCTTGTAGATTAGAGATCGCCTCTTCCAGGCATTCATGTCTAGCTAATATGACGGTGTCGTCGGCATACATTGCAAGGTTAGCATTGATGGCGGGGAAATCGTGCATGAAGATGTTTTTAATGGGAGATAGGGATGTGTAGATTTTGACTGAGAAGGAGCGATTATCTAGGAAGGAGAATAAAATGGATTTGATGTATTCGGGTATTTTCAAGAATAAGAGTTTGTATTTGAGGCTATTTGTCCACACGCGGTCGAAGGCTTGTGCTATATCAATAAATAGCGTTGCTGTGAATTGTTTGGATTCATATCCTCTTTCAATGGCTTCTGTCAAGCATTGTAATTGATGGCTGGTGGAGTGGCCTTTCTTGAAGCCGAATTGATAGGTTGGTAGGATATCTAGTCGCTGAACTTCGTCGTTTAACCGAGAATAGATGACTTTTTCCAAAAGTTTCGAAAGTATTGTAAGTAGATTGATTGGTCTGTAACTAGTCATGGTTTTTTATCCTTTCCTGGTTTGGGGAACATAAGTACAGTTGCCTGTTTCCATACGTTGGGGACATACCCTAGCTCTAGGCATGCATTAAAAACTGTTGCTACGTACGCGTATGTTTTCTTGGTAAGTTTCTTCAATATGATATTGGGTATTGCATCGTGGCCTGGTGATTTATTTATCGGTAGAGTTTTGATTATGGAAGCAAGTTCTTTAGGCGAGGTTGGTTTGAAGTTAGTTTCTGGTATTGGTTGATGTGTTTCGACATGGTTGTTCACTATGTTGTTGAAAACCGGGTCGCTGTGGTTGGGGGAAGTGAACGTTCGCTCGAGATGTTCTGCGAAAGCTACGATTTCTTCTTCGTAGGAATTGAGTGTCTGTGCATCCAAGGTGATTGGTGGTATCTCGTATAGTTAACGTAGAATTCGTTTGGTTGTTCTCCAAAGTCCAGGATCTGTTCGTACGTTTTCGGTTGACCCTCTGTTTGGTAGCTCGTTGAACACTATTAGTGACGCTGTTTGTTATGTGTGCGAGATTGTGTCGTCGATGTGGGTTGGGGATTGTAAATCGTTTGGGTACTTGAGCTGATGGTCTAAGAGCTGGCGGAAGAGTTCACAGTCGACTATCCCATTAATTCATCTTGGCTCCAGGGTGGTTGTTGCAGGTGTGATTAGAAATGAAATGATGACTGGTAGATGGTCCGAGTCTAGGTCGGGGAGCACTTGTTGATGTATTTGCTTTTTGAAGTTCTTGCAGGCTACAATATCCAGTATGTCGGGTTGGTGGTCGTTTCTATAAGGCTAGTAAGTTGGCTCATGGGAGCTTGTATTTGAAAAGCGTATAGATGTGAGGTCGTATAGTTTTGAGCCGGCGGGGTTTGTTGCTCTACATCCCCAAATGGTGTTTTTAGAATTTAGGTCACCGATAAGTAGAATAGGTTCATTTATGGTGAATATTGTCGAGATGTCTTGCTCTATGAGTCGCTTGTTGGGTTGTTAGTAGACACAAATTATGTTTACGGTGCTGCCGTCATGGGCTTTAATTTTAATTGCTACGGTCTCGAGATTTGTAGTGTTGATTAGTTGATATTCATGGTGGATGATTTTGCTCTTAATGATGATGGCCACTCCTCCCGATGCAACGTTGGAATTTCTGTCAGAGCGGCAGATCTGATATCCAGCTATTTTGAGTGTTTCACAGTGATTTAAATGCGTTTCCGAGACGCATGCTGTATCTATGGAATATCGTGACAGAAAAGACTTTAATAACTTTAGCTGATTTTTGATGCCATTTGCATTCCAGGTGAGGATACTTATTTGAGAGATTGTGTTGATTTTATGGTCCATTGAAGAGAGCCGGTAAGAGATTGGTTAAGAGAAAATGCTTTATTTGTTCAATATATGGTTGGAGTAGATTTAGGAGGGATGATAGTAGGGTGTTAAGTAAAGATGAGGTTTCTGGAGCTGAATTGTTCATTCTGGGTTGCCATGAGGGGTTCATTTGTGGGGTATTACGTGAGAATTGGGGAATTTTTTTAACGTTATTATCAGGTACGTGGTTGCTCGATGTTTTTGGTGTTTTGTTACGTTCGTTTCGGGGTCGTCTGTCGTGATTTCTTGTTTCTGTGAAGTATTTACATCCCCTAAAGTTGGCGGGGTGATTTTCTCCGCAGTTGGTACACATCGGGGGGGGGGGGGGCTTGGGGTGGTTTGTCACAGTTTGTGTATAAGTGGTTGCCTAAACATTTTAAGCATCTAGGTTCTAGGCCACAATAATTTTTAGTATGGGCAGTACGTTGGCATCTGTGACATTGTGGGGTTTTGTTATTGTTCTTTCGTGGTTCTATAATCACTATGGAGTGGTAAATTTTGTTGATTTTAAATATTTTGTTTGCTTTTTCATTCGCTGTTAAGAGTATTGCGCCGACTGGCATAGGTGTTCTATCTTTGTTTAGTAGTCTAGTAACCCGTTTTATCGGTAGTTCATAAGTTGCAAGTTCAGCTTGAATATCAGCTTCCATTAAGGAGGGGGGAACGTTTTTAATGGCTACTGAAAGTGGTCTGCCATTAGGATTTTGGAAAGTGTGAAACCCAATTTTGTTATCTAGATAATGCTTGGCCAGAGATCTATAGTCTTCTTGGTAAGTTAGGGTAATCTTTAATGTAGATGAATTTAAGGATGTTGTGAATTCTTTCTTGACGAGGCTTTTAATGTCGTTGATAACTTCTTTGTGGTTGACTGAACCGTGAAGGAAAATAGGTGGTATTTTGTCTTTCGGTGGTTGATTAGTTGTCTCAGTTTCGGTGGAGGCGGAGGGTTCGAGATGACTTTTTGTTGTAGATCGGAGATCGGTGGTGATAAGTGATCGGAGCTTCTTTTTAAGACGGACATGATGGATTGCGTCTAAGCACACCCCCAGCTGGGGAGTTACGCCTCATGAGCTCGTTTTTGCCGTGGACACCGTCAATTATGGGGTAGAATCAATTTGACTTGGTTGGTGTGTCGCTGTTCCTGTCTGTTTGCTGCAGGATATTGTACCTTCTTCTGAAGGCAAAATATTTGTTGGCCGTCCACTATAGCTAAGGTAGGACTTGATTATATCTGTTTTCACATGCACTAATACTCTGTCGAACTTGTTTTGAGGTTTTTTCATTTATTTTTTCTATTTCATTCTCTGATGAACTTTTGGTTTTGCGTTACTGCTCCGATATATCTCCGTAGTTGGCGAAACTCGCAGTGGTAACTGCCGAAAAATAACCCGGGGATACGTGAAGTATACGGTAGTTGTAGGTGTTACCCTGGGCACGGTGGCGGCTCTAAGTCTTTTAGGGTCCACACTCGAAATATTGACCGGCACCCACCAATAAAATATTTTTATTAATTTTATTGATACCGCGGGGTCTGCCTGAACGTCAAAATTAACCCCACTCAATGCTGAACCCCTGCAGTAGTGGTTTCTCTTGGATTTTTGTAATATCTATACATCACAGCCACTAAGGTGAGGTCTTTAAATGCCCCAATATTTCGCCCATCTGGTAACTCATAGCATGCTTTCCGATACGAGGGAAACCCATGGTTGATTAGATTGTGCCCGGCATGATAATTACACTTTGCAGGTGGAGAGTTTTGTGTGGGGTAAATCAGTCGTTACCTGGTTCAAAATGTTTTTCGTATATATAGCTTTTCTGACGGTGGACAACTCTCCGTTGCCCACCTCTATCTGTTTATGTTGTAAACCTTGGCGGATTTTACACTGCATTTTTCAATTTTAACAAAAAACAAGAGTAAACTCGATTATACATACTCACATGCATCATTCAGCTATTGATAAACATTGTGTACATCAAGCGATATGGATACGCTACGTCGAAAGATTGTACTCGTGAGTCACCTTAATCTCTAATTTTGCTATTTCGTATTAATTACTTCACTAGATAGGCTGCTTCCGCTCATATCAACTCAAACTATGTATTTGCACCAACCCCGAAAAGTATTTTAGTTTCAAACCTGTCATAATGATACGTATACTAACAACTTAAATTGTGGCTTCGTTTTGCGTTCACGAACCTGGAGTTTTTAATGTCTTTCTGAGTATTATTGTCGGCATTGTGAACAAATGTGTTGTTAATGTTTGATGTTAGCCGTGGTGGTGTCTTCTTTGCGCATCTATTGTATTATGGTAGCCTGTCTATCATCGCAGATCATTTACTCCGTGTGGCTAACGGTAAGTTGCTGAACCTGGTGCCCTTGTCTAGTAGGTTATTATTACCCATACCAAATAAGTGAACTTTTTAAGCATTTTTATGACCCCTTTCGGGCATCATGTTTGGGCTAGGTGTTTGGAATACTCAAAGCTAGGCGGTTGCTACTGAACACTATCGTTTCCTGTTATATATTTATCAAAAATTGGAACCCAACGGATAAGATGTTAATAAAAAAGTTATGAGAAATAATTTACTGCCTAAGAAACTCAGTTTATACATCCTAGTGATTAATTACTAAAAGAATCACCAAGAAGTAAGAATTCATAGATACGCAATATCAGTATCGAGTACTTTAAAAGACAATCTGAAGAAGCAAACACAAATTTATGCAATTTATGTAAGGCTAGCGCTTTCGTAAACCAGATTTCTTGCAGTTTAAACAATGCAAATTATGCATAAACGAAGACGCTGAGAACATCATGCTACAAACATTGCATAAAGTAGAGCAGTAGATGGTGTTCCCTAAATACATGTACTATCAAGAAAAAAGTCCCTAGGCGATATAATAAACTTACCACACTTTAACCGCCAGGTAGATCAGCAAAAATTGAGAGACTCATATTACAATACATGCATAAGGTTGGTACACACGTATGTTGATGAAACCAAAATTAAACAACTGTAGCAAAGTGCATTAGACAGGAAGTGAAGTATCGCGTGTTCTTGCATAATCAAGAAACCTATGGACCTTATAAAATACAAAATGTAATTAAATTAGTTAGAAAAAGAACAAAATAAGACAACACGAAAGAGAAGATGCAGACTCCACCTAGATGAAATCAATGCAACGAATGAAATATGACAAAAGTAGTTATGATTTAAACATCAATTGTACTCTAACCTCCAGGTTTGTAACTAGTAGAAGAACTACTGCGTTGGGCATAATCATCTTATGATGAAAAGTAAACATAGCTACAATAGATGTAAATATAATTACAGATTTGAATTACGGTAATGCCAAGTAAGACAAAAAAAATTTTAGCTACAATCTGCAACTCTGTTCTGCTAATTTCACTTTTATTGAACGAAGTGATTTTATATAGTGCTTCAGCTACTTCTAGTATTTAGCCATGGATTGCTCGTATAGAGGTCGATAGTAAAATTGTCTGTCATCTTTTGAAATGATTGTAATGAATGCCAACTGTTATTATTATTAATATATTGGATTTTTACTTTTATACTACAGCTTGATGTGAATGTGAACTCCGGTCTTCTTTATTTATATTTGTGAAACCTAGAACTTTATATGCCATTTTATAGGTTATGTAATATTCCGAAAGGTAAATAAAGCAACTAATGGACTAGGTTTCTATCAATCAATGGTCAGTATGGAGATGTAAGTATACACATCTTATTATTATGCATTAGGCCATAAAAGCAGCTTCCTAATTAAAACTACACCAGTAACTAACCTTTATGTGACAGCTGACATCATAAGTGTTGTACCATTACCAGCTCCAAATACGAGTAAGCAAGTTTTCCTTGTATCCCTCCAACAAATGCTACTACCCGTGTTCTTTAAGTGCCTTAATCTTATTCATTTATATGCCTTTTAGCCACACACTCTAAAGCCCGGTCTTACAACTGCAGGAAGACATAATCCCAGAGTCTTTCCACCACTAACTTAAAATATTGTCCTACGAAATTTATTATAATCGCGACTTTCTCCTTTAAGTTTTCCAGCGGATGAGTTTCATATTTCTAAGTCGAACATAATGCTTTCGGCCCGCCGTAATTTCAAACTACATCACTTTATGGCAATTCCGGGGCTATTTTTAAAAAAGACAATCTAGAGTTACGAGTCTTAAGCTTTTCCCATACTGTTACGGGGCTTGTTTAAGTCTACACGGAAAATTCCGTCCAGCAGTTGAAAGAAATTTCTATTTTACATTAAAACGAAACTGAGTGGCATTCCGTGAATCGTAAGTGAAACAAAGAATAATTCGGGAATCACTTTGAACCTTCTAGGCGATAGTGGGCAGCGGCAGTGGAAATCGGGGATTTACAACAGGATTACCAAAGGGATCAAGTTAATCGGGAGAAACTGATATGCAGTGTCTTAGAAGGACATAGCAAAGGGTATTTATCTACATTCCACGATGTGGTATATTACGTAGCAAGAGATACGGTACTTATTTTAAATCTCTCAAGAATTTGTTGACTTAATAAGAGAAAGGTATGGCTCCCATTATACCAATGGTAAATCATTTTTGATATCTGTGAATTGGATGCATTACTTATAAGGAACGAATGAAGACTCTCTCGTAATCTTGGCCAAAAGGTAATGCTTTCTATGATGCTGAAATCCTCATTTAAAGTTTGAATTTGCAACTCAAGTACGAAGACTTAAAACAGGTATTCATCTCACCGAATTTTTTAGAAAATCTAATTATATCGTTATCCATGGCGTCACTGGCCAACTTATAAACTCAGTTTTGCAGATAACTCGTTTTCGAAACAAATTATATTTTGAGATCTGAATTTCATTAACTGACTTTTGTAATTATTATTTGCGTGGTAATCGAAGTACTGGATATATCGAAAACTTGCATGTGTCTCAAAATTCCAAATGCAAAGCCCTTCATACTAGACAAATAAACACGCACAGAAGAAGTGAGAATAAATCTGTTACTCAGTGATTTTAAATTATGTGTTGGTGTTTATTAGTTTTATTATAGCATGCTTTGTGTAGTTTTGTTAATACAATATAGTTTATATAAATTAATACAATGAAATTGAATGTTTTATAAAACATCAAATGGATGAAGTACAAACATATTGTAAGGCAGATATTCTTGACAGATGAATGCATTTTAGCCTATCATAACTCCATGACAGAATTGATACCAAAATAGTTCTCATTAGCATTGTATATGTTACTAGATAAGAGAAAATGAGGTAATTTAAAGGATACTATAACACCTCATCGGATATTTTCTCGTTTTTATGTTACACTAAAGCTGGAATACGAACCACAGCCTAATTTTTTGAACAAAACAAAATTATTTGATATTCTAATAATGTCATAAGATTTAGCGGCAAGTTGGAATCGCAACGCATGTTTTAGTACTAAACAAAAGTGTAAAAACAATTTGCCGTTCATAAATACTCAGTCAATTTTTTGCGAACATTTGGAATTCTAACTTTAAGTGCAATCCATTACCGACCAGAACATTTTTAGTGCTGTTTTGGAATGCAGTTGTTCAAATTCGTTGTCATTGTTTTTAACACCGAACCTCTTATCTCTAATTATTCATGCAAGAAACTGTCGCGTGTAAAAACTCGACACACTCAACGGGTCAGACTGAGTCATGACTGCCTAAAATAATTATAGGCAAACGGATTCGCCTGACAGGATTTTCAATTTAAATTAATCGTACAATTTCAGCGAAACTGAATGCTGACGAATCTACAGAAAACCATGGAAACCCCAACTGCAATAAATAGGTAAGTATTCATTTGTTGGATTTACAGTGGATAAGCTTTCCGCGGCTTTGTATTAATAGCATTATCTCTATAGAGCGCGTTCTATATAAACAATGTTTGTTTCTTTCTCCAGTAATTGTCCTTAGCACCTGCTTTCCGTACTTATATTTAACAATTGCATAGGAAACGCGTTTTTATGAATTAAATTATCTTGTTGCAGGAACTTTCTGTCGGCAACATTGAGACTTAATTACAAACAAATAAGTTTTCGTTCAATTAAGTTTAGTAAAAAATATTTTCATATGTGCAGAAGGGGAACTTGGATAATAACACATTTATGCTAGCATACATGGGGCATTTAAATTTAATTCTAGCGTGGAGCAATAATTGATTTACTATATTACCGGCGTCCAATTCAAGTTAAACTTTTATTTGAAATAACACGTTCTAATTGAGTAACTAATTACATCTACCATGGACTTAGGCCTGTAAATGATATTAATTGATTTACATAAATTTACACAATGCGAATGCATAAAATCATAGTTGAAGAATAAAAGAAAGGCTAGATCCATTCCAAAAGCAGGAAAGCATCTTGCGAATGCCAAAAATGATACAAAACTGTAAGAAGCAGAGTGAACGAAATAATGTCGATCGTTATGAAGAAATTTTGGAAATTAAATGCTAAGGATCTGGACCACGATATTAAGGGAAAAAGAAGCCAACAAGGAATATGTGCAAGGGTGGATTAATCAGTTTAAAAAGCTTTATCAGATCAGAAACTAACCACAATAAGATAGTTGAACGCATACGGGATGATAATCAGAAAGAAGACAATAATCTAGAAGAAATTATAACCCATGGAGATGTTGTGTACTAGAGCAATCACAATTATCTTAAAATAAAAAATCTTCTGGTATTGGCGTACACTAAATAAATGATGAAGAAACGATGGCAAAAAACTAGAAGAAAGTTTACAACTGCATTCTAAAATGTGATACAAATAAGAGATAAATTCAGCCACGGGAAGAAATACTTCCGTCAACTTCAGGGAATTACGTATCTTCCATGTAGAACAGCTAAACTGCGAGGGGTGTTTTTATATTCCCGAAATAAGTACTTTGTCATTTGGTGGGAATTTTTTTATTTAACTTGCCGTGAAACGACATATGACACCTTATAAAACAATTGCCAAATGTATAGCTTAGTTCTTCTCTGGTTTTGGAAAACGTGTGCAGCTAAGAGGTCAAAATGAATAAAGTTCAGTTCGCTCGGTTATAAAATTCCTCACCGAGCAGGAAAAAAGTTCTCAAATAATGTTGAAGAATTGAGAGCCATGTATGGTGATCTGTGGCCTTCTAAATCAACCATTTATAAATGGTCCACATTTTTTAGATGTGGTCGAGAATCATTAGAAGACAATACAAGATCCGATCGTCTCACTGAAACGATTACCGCACAAGTTGTGGATAAAGTTAAATTTTTAGTGTTAGAAGACGCCAGACTAAAAAAGAGGCAGTTAGCAGTATTAACTGGTGGATCAGAAACTACTATTTTGAGAATTTTACATGAATATTAATGTGTGCATGTCAAAACTTAGTCCAAGATGAGTTCCCCGAATGCTTTCTCCCTTTCAAATGCAGCACAGAATTCAAGTCTGTAATCAGTTTTTGAGTTTGCGTGAAAAATATCTCGAATTGCTACGGGAGATGAGACTTGGGTCCATTATTATGACCCAGAGTCCAAACAAGAGTCAGTGTAGTGGCATGTTAAGGGTTGCAGCCATCCTAACACGTTTAAGCTCGTTGCATCAATAGGAAAAATAATGACCACCATTTTTGGGATTGTGAGGGCATATTATTACTAGATTACTTAAAAATGGGCTAAAAATAAATGGGGAATACTATTCGGGCTTATTGCACCGTTTAAGGGAATCAATTAAACAAAACAGAAGAGAAAAGCGAAGCAAGCGGATACTGCTGTTACACGACAATGCTGTTGTTTATAATGCAAGGCTGCTATGGACAGTTGCGGCTTTGAAGAACTGAACCATCCGCCTTATAGTCCCGATTTGGCTCCCTTGAACTCATAGGCGTAACTAGTGTGGGGCCAGGCCCTCACCAGAGTCACGTGTGCCCCCCCCCCCCTAGAAAAATAGAAGTGTTGTTTTTTATTAACCCAGTCAAACCCAGCTGGTCGTTGACGATCCACACACATTTTTTACATTTTCTTCCGGTTTTCTCATTTATTTTGGCTTCAAAAACTATTATACAGTAAATTTATTTTAATGTACAATGTGGTCTTGCCGTTTCCCTGAGGATTTGATTGTTATCACTTGGTTTCTAAGGACACGCCACGCCCACACAGTGTGTAAATGCGTTTATTTTAAAATGCAATATATAAACTGCCATTTTATTGAAAAATAAGCATCACTAATAACAACCGCGAATGTAACATGTAATAACTCACACACTTACTGTAAACTGAAATCTTTATATCATTTGAATTTCTTCCTCCGTAGAATATAGAATACATCATGTTTACCTACTTTTCTATATTGCATTTTAAAATAAACGCATTTGCACATGGTGTGAGCGTGGCGTATCTTTAGAAACCAATAGGTAGCAATAAAGTCCTTATGGAAACAGTAATACTACATTATCCCTTAAAACAAATTCACCATATAGTCTAAAAGACGAAGGAAGTATTGTAATTGTGAAAAAATCACCTTCCCAGATTTTTTAGATCTCCACATTTCAGGGTCCCTAGATGACAAAAAAACAAATTTTCTCAATTCCGTCTGTCTGCCTGTTGCCGGTATAACTCAAAAACTATTTTTTGGATAAAAATGATATTTTGCATGCCGATTATATGCCTTCCTGGAATAAAACCGAAAAAATATATACAGAAGAGCACATTAAAATAGAATTCTGCCTATTTTTGTTTTAACTCAAGAACTATTACTTGAATAAAAGTACTATTTTGCATATAGTTCAGGTTTTTACTCTCAACGATAAAGGGCATATTTTGGGCCCAACATATATAGAGTGAGCACTTTAAAATAATAAAATGTTGTTTATTTTTGCTTTAACTGAGAAAAAAGTGATAATTTACACATAGCTCTGTGTTTACCATTGACGAAGATGATAACCAACAGATACAGGGTAAATGTCGTAAATGAGAAGGAAGGGTCAACAATAAATGCGTTTTATTTAAGGTAGCCGCATCTCATCAATGAGAGAAGTCTCCGGTGGCCGATGCAGCTAACATAAGGTTAACTCGCGGGCTACCGGCAAGCGTTGAAATCGCATTCGCAAGCGCTGAAGTCCGAATACTACCGCCAGTAATGCTTTTATATTTGAAAATTAATGTACTTCGCATTAACAAGTGTTTCCGTTTCTTGTTTAAGTATTATTGCAAACGTGAAGATATTTTTACTTTGTTGGATGACAGGTTGCCAAAGATAATGAAAAATAAAACACATAAATAATTAGCTACCCATCCAAACGTTGGAATGAGAACTGCGTATTGACATCAGCCAAAACTGAACGATGTGAAAAAATGGGAAAACTACATGATGCAATTCTTGAAGAGAAAGAAGAAGTCCAGCTAGGGATGAATAACTGTAAAGACAGGTCAAAGAAAAATTTAGAAAGTACAAGATATACTCAAAAAAAATAAGGGGCATGGCAAATGAGTATCAACATTAGTTGAAACGGGCCGATGTTAAAATATAAACTACAAGATAAAATTCGGAAAGAAGAACAAAAATCATAGCAGCTGGATGTCCACACCTGCTAAAAAAGGACTATGGGGAACATGTGGAACTGCAGAATATATTTCTAAAAGAAAAAGAAGACATAGGAGAGCTGGGTGCCGACATCATCCAACACAGATCCATGTGAAAAAATAGATACATGATACTATCCTAAAAAAGGAAGAGGAACAAAACTCAAGGCAGCTGGGCATCTACATGTACAAAAACAGAGCTATAAAAAAATGTTGAACCACAAGGATATACTTTAAGAAAAATCATCAGAACTGGGTGCTATCGTCAGCCAAAGCAAATTGATGTGTGAAATACAAAAATTATATTTCGAAAAGAAGCATGAGAGCTAAGTGCTCGGTGTCAACGTCAGCCAGAGCAGACCGATGTGGAAGATAAAAAAATACACCATAAAGCTCTAAAAAAAGAAGAAACATGGCAACTGGATATAAACACCTGCCGAAACCCACTGATGAAGAAAATGTGGAAATTACAAAACGCGCTTTTAGCAAACAAAAAAAGAAAATGAAGAAGAAGCATAAAAGAAGGGGAAGCATCTGGATGTCAACGGTCTATCAACAATTTTAATTTCTGTTTAAGGTGTATTGTAACGTTGAAATGTTTATTCCCCCGATGCCCTTCTTTAATAATTGCTTGTATAGAACTAAGGGTTAAGCACTAGGTCACATAAAAACAATACAAGGAGAAGTCACACTTTTATTTAAAAAGGGTGATAAAAGAGAGTCAAAAGTTCTAAATCTATTACTTTACTGTCGCTTGTAGAAATCGTTTATCAGTATAATCACAAGCAGGATAACTTGAAAATTAGACAATTACCAACTACCGGAACAAGCCGAATTTAAAAAGGTCACGGTGCCAACAAACCTTTTGACCTTAAAACTCGTGATAGAAAAATATAATTATTATTACCTCCCGTTGATACTTTCCTTCGTTCACTACGAACAGGCTTTCAGTACTATTGAACTAATATTTAAGCAATACGTGATTGTGGCGTATATACCAGAAATGCGGTAAAATCTAACTATATTTTATCTTCAAAATTGTTCACTCATGCCCTAGAAAAGAAGTTAGACTGGGTGAATGAAGGAGTCAACATAGACGAAATAAACCGTATACATTTAAGATATGTGGACGACATATTGCAAATCGCCAAAGATATAAATGAAATGACACAAATGGTAGAACAACTGAATTATGTGTCATAGAACATTGGATTGAAGATAAAACATTGAAAAGGCTAAAATTGTGCTTGTAGATGTTATGATTTGGGCTACGTTAGTTAAAACAGGTAGTACATATGTATCATATATTTTTGGTTTGTGTTTCCTTGAGTACTTTTTTTATCCGAGTATGTTTGACAACTTTCTAAAGCTACCCAGTTTAATCGAATTCGTCTTGGTTTTCTTTATTTAACTTAATGTTGTAATGTCACTGTTTCAATTGGGTCTCCAGCGATTGTTATTGTATTGGTATTTATTCATGTTAAAATATTTCTCTTAAAAGTATTTATTCCACGGCCTACATTCTTTGATCCTTCGTTTAGCTGAAATAGCATAGTTTTTAATTGTTGATTTTTAGTTATTAGGATCACGTCATCTGCGTATATTAAGTGATTTAAATATTTTCCGTCTATTTTGATTTTCATGTGTGACCATTGTAACTATTTAAAGATGTGCTCAAGCAAAAGGTTACAATATCTTATCGAGTCTTCTTGTCGAACTCCTCTAATTATTGTAAATGTCTCTGTGGATTGGTCATTTACTTTTACCGTGGCTGTGGCGTTATTGTATATATCAGTAAGTGGGCAGGTAAGTATGAAATATATTCGACAGTTCGTCATTGCTTTTATAATGGCAGGAAATTCTATCATGCCAACTCATTGCATTTTTCTATATAGAGGGTTTCAATGTTTGGAGGTGATCGTTGGTTGAATATCCTGCTCTGGCCAGTAATCGTTTGTTTGAAAATAAGACGTTGAATTCTACAGGGCAAGTATTTCTATTTGTAGTAAAAATTAATGACACCTATTAACATTCTAAATTCCACACATCACTTGTTGTAACTGTTCGGTTCATAAAGTAGACATCCAATCAATAAACTAGAACCAGATCGAGTACTTTCAGGATTTTTCACAATTTGAACTCTTTTTTGTTTAGTTAATGAAATGCTACTTCTACAGTTTATGAAATCGTATAAAATTACGAAAACTGGATATGACAATCATCCATTTGACGATGCAATGCCTATTTATATTTCAGATTACATCGTAAACGATTCACTAATACTATGATTATCATTTCGCCGTCGGAGGTAAAAAATACGAAAATAATTGGCATTGAGATGTCCTACTATTCATCAACTTCAATATACTGACCTAGATAAAAATTAATAATAAAAATAAATGCAAAACGAATGTTTTCATTGCAAATTTTCTAAGAAAATGTGGGCGATCTGTACGTGCACATTGCTACAGTTCATTAAGCGGAAGATTGTCATGTCCAGATTGTGTAATTTTAGAGGATTTCATAAAGTGAAGAAATACGTTTCCATTTTATGAACTGGATAAAGAAAAGTGTTCAAATAGTGAAAAATAACCTAAAATTACATAATCTGGCTCCAACTCTTGAAATGGACAAATTACACTAAGTGGGTGCGACATGACATATACATTTTCAGTTATCAATGACTGACATGAATTTATTTCTAAATTCAGGGGTTATATTTCCATGTATTAAAGTTCAGAAATATTCTTACAACAGAACAGATTTTCTAACATATATAAAAAGGCACCCCTTTAAGCCACGCCGAAATTAGTTGGTTTTCGATGAATCCAACTTCCACTATTAACTGACATTTTTTGCAAATTTTGCAACAGCTCAAGTACGTCACTCGCTTGTATCTCCGTCATTCGTTCACAAAATGTTACCCGCGAATATCCTCAACAATATTTAAACTTTAATGTAAGCTACGGTTAACATTTTTCGCTGAGAGCAACGGTAGAAATGTTCGTATTCGCATAAAATTTAGATAATAAAAACAATTTTCCAGGCAATTCGGAGCTTGTTTAGTTTTTCTTTTGTTGTTCACTTCGTAACATTAATTGCAAAGAAAATTAAAATTCCTACAGAAGCTACCCTTGAGCTGTTCCACAGAGTTATTTTGCATTTTTGCGACGTTTACAATACTTCGACATCTATGTTTTTACTTAAAGGCTTAGCAAGAGCAAGGCTAGCAAAACGCTCGCGCAAATAAATATCTCGAGCATCTCGCCATATCTGTTGATGCTTCATTTAGTTGCGCATTTTTATCAAAATAGGATCGGAGCACAAACAAATGTAGCAAGAATCAAAAGTAGGACCTTGTCAAGCCTGTATTTGCGAGCCTGCATTTACAAAACAAAATTCGAACAACGCCGATTTAGATAAAGGGCAGGAAACCCAATTCCTGGACAAAGCCATCAGAAACTCGCGTTCCGGCTCAATTTAAACCCTGTTTATAGCTACATTAAAACGCAGATACCTTTAAAAGCGAAAAAACGCTAAGTTCCTAAAGTAAAGCTCAATTTTTAAGCGATTAGGGTTCATTTGGTTTGGGACGGGGCGAGCTTAAAAATGACAACAACCGCAAAAAGTAATTGTAAAACGTAAAGCACCTGCAATGTCGACGTTAATTTAATATAATACTGAAAATACGATGTTATTTCGCGACTCGTATGTTGCGACTATGCTGGAAAAGCTCAGGCACGTTTGTACGACCTTTGCCCTGTCCCTGCAACGCAGGCACGCACCGCTTGTCATAATAACTTTGCACCCATTCCTTTGCGTTTAAACATTATTTATTTGAGCCATCCCGGCTGGGGATTAGGGTAGCATTACGGCACAGTAATACATCTTTCTTCGGAAGTGCGGCCGAACTTTCTAATACCATCGATGCCGACTGTTTTGAGCACCAAGTTTCTAAAACATTTGAAATTCCATAACTAGGACACCCTTTGGGCCAAGACTCAAATTTGACCCACAACTGCACCGTCTTGTACACCTACAATACTAAATTCAGGTCTTAGAGAAAGTACGTGATTAATGGTGGAAAAGTGGATGTCATAACCCCGGATTTAAGGACATTTTACACAGAAGAACACCACTCTATTCCAATGAAAGGAAACTAATGAAGAATAAATATTGGGAATAGAAAAATCACCGATCTAGGTGGATATAAGAGACTACAGAAACACAATATAAACATATCTGCATAGATAATCCGATGATATACCTACTTACTCACACAAACTTTTCATGGTTATACAATAAATATACGTGTATGTTTTGTTTCCCCAACGCCTTCCCATTCTACCGATGCTTTGTCGACGTTTAAGATTATATCTTCTTATAGTGTTAGGGATTATTGCTCCATCCATTTTACCAAGGTTTAATCAATTTCGCATTGCTTCATACCTACTTTGATCTCCTCTAGCAATTCCTTTTATTTTTCGCAGAAATTTCATTTCTTAAAACCTGGTCTTTCTTCCGTGTTTTTATTTCTTGGTGCTTTTTTGACCTAGTGCACCATTACCTTTGTTTTACTTATTCTATCTGATAAATATTCCCACAAAAAGAACTCATACACCAACATAAATACCACATAAGAAGACTCTGCACCTGGAAAAGTCCCAGAGATAAAACGACAAAATATCAGTTGAATTGATTCATCCATCAAGCGAAGAAGGCATAGATATACTGCACTACCCACTTAATAGCATTTGGCATATCCGACAGTAGTCCCAAGAATGGACTAAATCGACAACAACAACTCTACATAAAAACGGAAATACGAGGATTGTTTCCGGAAAGTACCCGTATCTCACATCATGCTACACATCAGATAACTTAAACTGAAACTGTTTATGTAATTTTAGAAATTTAGTTGGCTTATCTGTCCAATTGTGTAGTGAATAGCTACCTCACAAAATGGAGGAACATGAATTCACAGTTCAGCAGCGATCAGTGATCCGTTTTCTAGTATTGTACTGTAAAGTGTTTCGGGTAGAGAAATTTGTCAAATATTGAGAAATGTCTTCGGAGATTATGCACTAAAGAACACTGGTGTTTATGATTAGTTTGAATAATTCAAAGCTGAGGGAAACAAGCGTCCAATATGCAGGGCGTTCTGGCCGTCCAACAACAACCACGATAGTTCAAATGAATTGACGAAAGCATTAAAACTGACAGACGTATTACAATTCGTGAAATCGCGCAAACTACGTATGTGGAAAATTGTTGGTTAATTAGGTTCTCGTAAGATTGCTACTAAATAGGTCCCTACAATGCTGTCAGGAGATCAGACACCTTGCTGTGTACAAATGCCTTCAAAGAATTAGGCTCAAAAAGGAGACCAGCTTTTTCATCACATAGGGACTGGTGATGAGTCCTGGATGCATAGATTTGGATGGGAATTACATAGAAGAATTGATAATTAATTGCAGTTTTCAAGAATAATTTTTGTTTTGTACTTATTCTAATAAACTTCATTAAAAAAATCATTTTTGGAATTTACCAAACAATCACAAATACTAGTAGAACAAGTGGGACTCAAAAAAGAGGGAGAACCTGAATATACTACAAATAATAGAAAAATCTCGTAACATAAATAATTCGCTATTTATACAATACTTCTTATACTACTTTGAAGAAACTGTTTGCTGCCAATCAGAAGACACCGACACCAAACTTGGATGAAAAACACCACAACACAATTAATAACTGTTTATTTTCAAGTGAGTGCGCTACACAAAACAAATATTTGAAAATGATCAAGGTAAAACAACTTTAGTTAACATTAAACTAAATGCGCAACTGGTCGACTTTCCCGTTGAATTATATTAGTGAAGTCCTCGAAAACAACGCGGCTTTTATTTATAGTTAGCCTCGGAAAACCAAAGAACACCACTGCCTGATATTGGTCTAATTTGACGTAAGTTTTTTAACAATTGTTAAATGTTCGCAAAAGTAATATGAACAATTGCTTGTCGATCATTGTCTAAACGCAAAACTAATCATAGTATTCTCTTTAGCGCATTTCGAAACTCGTGTCATGTCGAACCGTTTTTAGCACTTCCTGGGCTATGCCCCACACCAAACTCATATGTAGTGCCGGAAATGTTTTCCCACGGCCTTCCTGCACCTGTGTGAGTGTTATCTATCACGGGACAATTTGATCTGCGTCACCGCCAAATGTGACACTGCGACTTGCATTCTCGCTTGAAATCACGAGGCCCAACCTCTCTGCCAGTATGTTAACATTTTAAAAATTCCCATCAACACCTCCTTCAAGTGTGTGTCTGCTTTATAGCATGTACGGGCCTCTCCATGGAGCACACTCCTTGCACAACCTGGCTTTCAATAGCTCCAACTCTACTGGTACGTAAACTCTAATAGGTTTTAAAGCAAAAGTTGACAAATACGCATTGGCTGCTAAGTTACGAATACTTGGTGATGAGTTAAGTATTGATGAAAAAATATAAGCAGATATTGGCCAAGGTGTATATAATGCTCTTCAATAGAAAATCTATAGCAGCTACCATAGAGGCAACATAAGAAAATTAAAAATAATATTACCACTTGCTATTTTACCATTTCAATAATGTTGGCAAAATGTTCGTAAAAGTGTAGCTCTTAATTTAAAATACGTTCAACTAAAAGCTCTTTGAAGGTTAGATGTGATCCACTTGATTCAAGTGGCACTGGTTTTAATGTTATTAGATTTTTCTTTTATTTCTTCTCTCCATCTCCTTCATCCTCTTTTATCTAGGGGTACATAATTTGTTTTTTATTTATTTAATGTTGAACTCCAGATCGACGCCGATATTTTGAAGAAGTCGAAACAAATTATCAATTGGTTTTCCATTTCGACATATTTTTGGAAGTCAGTGGTCGTTCATTGCTCCTATGTCTTTCTTTGAGTTTTGGCCATACCAGTACATCTCGAATTTAATTTATTTATTTCCTTATTATCCGCTATCTTGTTGTGCTTTAATATTTAACATATCAATTACAATCTGCTTAGTAGTTATACATATAATGACCCGTCTATTCCCATCAATAACATATGAATTCTAATATGCTAGGTACTCGATTTTTCATAAGACACGTTAAGCCATATGTCTTACTGTGTTAGTGCTTTTGTAAATAACACTACTACTAGAAGCAGTCATAGCGGTTAGAAATATGACAAAGTATTAAATTATAAGAAAAAAGAAGAACCAACGTTATATATTAACAACCTAGGTCGTCGCAAAATGCAAAATGTTTCTCTAAATTAAGATACGTTTGTAAATACTGTTAGCCAGTGACTTCTTTAATTTCAGTGGTCGTATGTATTTCTGTATTTTTCATAAAGTTTTAAAGTTTGAAAGTTATTGCGCAACTTTAATAAAATAAAAGACGTGAAGGAGGAATGTATCTTTATGAGTCGGTAAACGTCAGAAAATTGCTTCCATCCACTTAGAATTAGAAAATCTTAAGTGTTTTAAGTAAATGTCTTAATATTTAAAAATTAATTACAATGTTCTTAACATTCCATTAGATGAGCTCTGGCATATCATATAACGTAAGAGTTACAAACATGCTATCGCAGAATCGCAATTTTTCATATTTCATGTTATTTCGATAAACAACGTTTGTTACGGAGACTTACGAGTTTAATCGATCAGGCAAGACGTTCAGGGAATCCCTCGTCTTGTATAAGAGATAGAAAGAGATTCGGCGATAGCTTGTGAAGTAGCATTGCTGAAGTTGTCACTGTATATATTTCAAGAGCTCGTGTGAGTTTCTAACTCCGCCATCAATGTGTAATGATTACGAGGTCCCTCACAGTCGCAAAAAGCGAAGCTGTTGAAATCAAACGACTTAATGGTTTTCAAGGCACACTTTTATGGACAATTTCAGCTCGAACAACAAAATTCATTGTTATAAATGATGCAAACTTGTAACGTTCAGGGAAGGCGAGAAATTCGGTTTTATTGTTGGAGCTTAAGATTTGACGGTTAAAAAGATATCTCTATGTGGTTCCAAAACTATAAGCTTTGTCAAGTTTTTAAACCTATCTAGAATCATCTAACATAACTCATACTTGATTGATAAATTGAAGCAATTGCAGCTAGTAAGCTTTGCGGTCTGTTAATTAAACGACATTGAAATAAACTGACATAATGTTCAAACGTTCTGATTCAATGCTTGTGCTGCAGGATGTCGTCAGTCTGGTGAAATTAAAACACATATCATGCGATCATAGGTTGGCAGATTGCTAACTTTGGTTTCAGTCTGGCACTGAGAGTGACAAATTTGAATGTCTAGTTGTGAATTGAGTGCAGTCATCCCGTCAATCATTATGCAAATTTGAATAATATTTGCTAAGCGTTCTTTTGATTTATCCTATTATTTGACTTATGCAAATTTGGTTTATTCATAGCCTATGAATCGATTAAAATATCAAGTAGCTAAAAATCGTGCTTTTTAGTATGGCTATTAAGTTTATCTACCATTTAGCATGCAACCCACTAGTACCGAGAAATCGTAGTTAACTTAGTGATCCTTGCATTGTATAGTTTTTAAAAATGTACTTGATGATTCATGATCATGAGCTTTACATTTACATTAACTGAATAATTTATTTTTTAATAGCAATTATTTGTAATTTAATTATGCTCGTGTTGTTGGTGGTCTTCGATATTCTAATGGCGAGTATCGAAATCGAACAACCCTGTATATGTTATCCGACATAATAATTTTCATTGCTTGCTTGCTTGACGCCACTTTGAGAGCGAACCCGTGGGCCGAATTGGCTGATTTTGTTGTCAATCGACTCAGGGCGACGCAAGTAAGCCAGTAGTAGAGTTTTAAAATTTTTATAAGTGACTTTTTTATGTGGATTTTTTTGTTGATAGCTAACCTCAAAATTAACTCGACACACAAAATGGATCACTCTTGTACAAATTGCATTAAATAAATTATTTCGCGCCCAATTTGGGTGCAGAACGCTAGCTTTTTCGTCACTATGCTTTTATCATTCGAACGATGCAGATTATTTGCAGTATTTCTACGTCTACCTACTTCAAAAAAACTTATTGAATTGTATTAGACTTCTTAGATCGTCTGAGTCTGGCACATGTGACAATTTATAACAGCTGAGTTTTTTAAAGGGTTACGAAACGATATCTCGAAAACGGTTTAAAATATTTTCATGAAATTTTGTGAGGTAATAAAGAGATGGGGGGACATATTTAAACATATTTACCTCCTCTCTGATTTTCGTTCGGTGGAAAATCATACCAATTTGTTTCATTCGGTAATAGATACATGTGGTGGTAAGTCTTATCGATGAGACCACTGGGGGTTATTTCGATTTCGATGTTCACGCTATCGGTGGTACTCTTCATCTCGACAAATTAAAATAACTCAAAAGCGGAAGTAAAACCAGTGTGTGGTAAATCACATTCGTGGTACATCACATTCGTGGTACTGCATATAACCCACAGAAATACAAAGCCGTATAAAAAGAATGTTTAGTACTCAAACTATCATTCCCGCAAGACGTAAAAAAACATCACTGAAAAAAGTTTGATTTATCAACACAACAGCGACGGGTTTCATACACACAGATATGAATGTAACACAGCATTAGTCATAAAACAGAACTGCTCTCATGCCATGTTTAATTGCCCCATGCTTTTGGTAAAGGGTTCCAGGGGAAAGCAAAATTGAGGCATTTGAGTTCACTTTGCTTTCCATTACTTCTTTGCTTAACATTTCAATAGTTTTAATATAAATACATATATCGAAAATTGACTACCTGTGTTTAGAAACCTTTTTTCAGCAATACGGATAAACGGTAATGAGGCAATGTCATTTAAACGCTGAAATGATAGGTGGAAGTTGCTATTGCAGGAGCAAAAACACAGAATACGAATATATATAAAGAAAAAAGGTAGATGGACTGCTGTTGCTTGCATCACTTACAAGTAGCAGGAAGAACACTTACAAAATATGGATGAAGTCATCTTATACGCTGCTTCATCCAAAAATGCTAACATTAACGCCTTCTAACGCCTTCTTAACATTATTAAGAACATTTTTGGGGGACCAGTTAGTCGAAACGTTCTTTATTTGTTATTAAAGCTTTCCTTGTAATCTCCAATACTCCTAATATATTTTCTTTACAGAACACTTTTTTCGCAAGTAACATAATACTTGAAGGTATTTTACTTATTAAAAATTAAGATGTATATGTACAGGTAGACACAGCGTCGTTGTACCATACCTGGTTCAGTTCTGACATTTCTGACTATCACATGTTTTTGGATGCAGCGTAGATTATACCTATACAGTGTGTCCCAGGATTGATGTTACAAGAGGTGAGATGAACTAAACATTTTTGAATTTTATTTTAAGGTTCTGGGATTCGATTCTGCTTAGTTTGAAAAGAATTTTAAGAATATTTTCAGTTTTTGAAAAAACTTGTTTTTGGAATTGACAGTGAAGTGAAAACTATTTTCTTTTGTAGGTAAACTACCCTTTTTGTTCATGCTACGGCAAAATGTTATTAAGGAAAGTTGTTCAGAATGCGAAATTATAGCCCTATACAAAGGTTCGTTACTTGTGTATTAAATAATGATCTCGTCCCATCCCGTCCTGTCCTGTCCCCTCCCCTTCCATCTCATACCTTCCCTTTCCGTCACGCCCCGCCCCGTCCCGTCTCGTTCCTTCTCGTCCCTTTCCTTCCTTTCCCGTCCAGTCCAGTCCCGTCCCTTCCCGTCTCGTCCCGTCCCGTCCCGTCTCGTCCCGACCTGTCCCCTCCCCTTCCATCCCATCCCCCTCCATCCCATCCCTTCGCTTCCTTTTCCGTCTTGTCCCGTTCCGTCCCGCCCCGTCCCGTCTCGTCCCTTCCAGTCCCGTCCCATTCCGTCCCTTTCCTTCGCGTCCAGTCCCGTCCCGTCCCGTTCCGTTCCGTCCCTTCCCCTTCCATCCCAACCCTTCCATCCCAACCCTTCCCATCCCTTTCCGTCCCGTCCCGTTCCGTTCAGTCCGTCCCGTCCCGTCCAGTTCAAACCCGCCCGGTCCCGTCCCGTCCCTTCCCTTATGTCATGTCCACCGTCTTGGACTTAAAAATAAATGCAATTTTCGCAATCAACGTCCCAAAAAACCTCAATAACGACACCCATATCGTATTTTAGGCTTATTTACCCCATTTCACCCCCTAAGAGGTTTATTGTCGGAAAATTACAAAATACGTGTTTGCTTATTTGTTTTTATGGGTACTCCTACCAAGTTTCAAGTCGAAATGTCTATTTAATATTATTTTTTCATACAAAATTGGAACCCCCCATTTTACCCCTTTAGGGGTTGAATTTCGAAATATCCTTCCTTATTCCTTGTATACATCATAAAGGGAACCTCTGTGCAAAATTTCAGCCAGGGGTCCAAGGGTTTGGGCTGGGCGTTGATGAGTGGGTGAGTGAGTGAGTGAGTGAGTCAGGACTTTCAGTTTTATATATACAGGGTGTCTCAAAAAGAATCGGCCACCGATTAGTCAGAGATTCCTTAGGTTATAATAAATCGATTAAACCTAATATACCTTAGTACAAAGTCCCTCCAGTAAAAAGTTACAGGGCCTTGATGTTCAATTTTTTATTTCTTTTTTTTTTGTTAATTTCCGCAAATATAGATATATCAATTTAAATTTTGCTATACATGCTTACTATTATGTAATGCACTAATAAAAAATTTTCATCAACTAGACTTGACTGTTCATTTCGACCAAAGCGTCACAGCCCTACGGTTGACAAAGCAGCAGTGGTGAATCACAGTGGACTAGATTTTCGCAGCCGTTGGAGTCAGTGGGGATCAAACCAACGTCTTCTTGTTTATAACGAAGGGCTTTACCTCTGAACCAGATCCATTGCTGTAGTTTATATTAGTAGTATTTCTTATGATGGTGAATGACAGAACAAGAATTAATATGTTCATCATCGCCTTCTTTCTGCGTTAGGAGTTAGACCTGTTCGTCCCATTGATTCTTATTCTATGGATTTTTGTTCTGTGGCGGGAATGATATTATCTTTTACGTGGTATTGTCTGGTAAACGTTTTCTTTCTGGTTTTTCTGGTTCGCGAGATTTTTGCAGTTCATGTTTTCAACATAGTTTCTGTATGGAACTAGGACGAAATACAAGGGTACACGACAAGGAAGTAACACAAAAAACGAAAATAATCAGAATTAAAATATGTTTTTATAATAAACTAACAGCAGAAATATTCTGTTGAATTTGCAGTAGGCTTCATTGTAATGTAAAAATGTTGCCCTGGTGAAAAAATATAGCCATTACTATAAAAATGTCAAATATTGCACTCAAAACGCCACCTGAATTCCATCCCAAATGCATGATTGAAATGTGGGTGACCGAATTTTGAATTTTTCGATGGTACCTTAAAATGTAGAAAATTCCAAATAACATGCTATAAACATCAAGTAAACCACACGATGCCTATATTCAAAACAGTAGTAACCATACGAAATAACTGAAAACGATGTTGCCTCGCCTAAATTAATTCACCCAATAGTCATACTGTGTATCACGATGTAGAACCTTTCCACCAGGAAGGACGGACAGAGTTAAAATGAGGTTGGTGCGTCTCAAATGTTACGTATGGGGCTCTCGATTTGCTCATGTGTTTTTTAAAATATGTGGCGCGCCCAAAGCAGTTGAACCGCTAGATTGAAGCTGATCTAACCGTCCTGTAACAAGGTGTCATCATTTGGGATTCGGCAGAGGCAAAAAATAAACACGTTTATGTCGGTGGAATGCAAATGCGGTATAATGCTATTAGAAAGGGGATCTTTCATCTCTTATCTTTCTGTTCCTTTAAATGCGATCAAATGCTTTGATATAAAACTCTATTTAGATAAAGTGCTATTCTAGGCATTGTGTTTTCTAACAACTTGTATTTCAATAGTCGGTGAATATTTACAATCTATGTATTTCGACTTCTAAGTATCGGAACTATGAGATTTTGTCCATTAGATAACATTAATGACTTTGTTTTAACACATTTTATGTATGGTGCTTATATAATCAGATCAGTGGTAAGAAGACCCAGTACGTGTTACAAATATTAGATGAAAATATACCAATTCATGATATTATATTTTAGAGCTTCTCCTTGAAAGTACAGTCGTGTTCAAATAAATATGGGACAATGTTTTTTCATATGCAGGTTGAGTTAAGAATTAAAGAATATCTCCATGGATTTTCTGCTATCAGAAAGAGTTACATTTAGCTTTAACAGGTAATGAAATCTGTAACTCGTTCTGATAGCAGGAAATCCATGGAGATATTCTTCAATTCTCAACTCAACCTGCATATGAAAAAAACATTGTCCCAGATTTATTTGAACACGACTGTACATTCATGACATGCACTTTAACATCTAAAATTTTATTATTTTAAAATGTGGATAAACATAAATCTTTTCCCAGAGAAGAGAGTGCCAATATCAGGGGCGAAGAGTTCTTAGCTCTAACTGGTCTCTATTGAAAAGTGTGTCTTATTTAATTTTTCCTTCTGCAACCCTTTTAGGCCAATTTTTTATGGGACCACCTTCGTATCTCCTATAAACCAAAAGATAAAAAAGTAAGTTCGCAGAGTGTTTAGTGCTTACTATACGTTTTGCTACTGGTTATAACTGTATTAATATTAAGTAAAGCTTGAACAATGACACTATTATGGCACGAAGTGGAGGTCATAGATTAAGTCATTTTAATTTATCCTTACCCCGTTAATAATTATCTGGAATCTACATCAAAAATATTATGGAACAAGCTCTGTTTTAACTAATAAACTAATTGAATGGTTAATCCAGTCCCACTGTGATACCTGGATAGGTATCAGCTAGTTGTTTCTTAGATCAGTGGATCGTAACGGGGACCATGGAGGATTTATGGGGGGCCACAGGTAAAATTTGAATAATGGGGGACCTCCACAACTCTTAGGGGGCCACACTAAACTTCAAAATAAAATAAAATAATAGGTTATGCAAGCACGCGATGGTGAGAATAGGTCCCTTATAAAGGGTGTGGAATCATGTGACCAAGGTTCCCCCTAAAGCAAGATTATGTTTCCTAGAGGAAATGTATAGAACTAAGGGCTAGACATCCGTTCTTTATATAGTTTTTATTACATTTCAGCTCGAACAGAATCGTGATTCATGTTTTATTAAAAATACAATTTTTGGGTGCGGACACCATAATCAGCAAGGCTTCTGAAAGGGTCACATTGATGTGGTCGATTCTCAGGGAGGCCGCGAGAAAAATAGTTGAGAACCGCTGCCTTAGATAGTGCGAAATTAACCTTTCTTTACGTTGGGTAACACTCTACAAAACTTTGCAGGCATGGTGAAACCTTCAAATAAGTAGTCGTGGGAGAAACTTTATTAGTATCTTTACCCAATAAAGCGCAAGCAGCGTCGCTGATTACATGAGAGGTCAGATTTAGTTGAATGTGAAGAACATGGAATGTCAATTTTATACTTGTTAACGAGAAAATGGAATCAGAAGTTGAAGTTATTGTGGGTTAAGGTTAAGCTAGGCTAGGGTTGGGTTAAATTAGGGCGGAAGTGCTTCCAGTCTAGGTAATTGCAATCAAATTATTGCCAGCCGAGATTCTGCGGGTTTAATACCCATTTCGGACGGAAACACCTGCACGTGCGTTCTGTACATCTTTTCTGAGGCAGCATAAAAAGCTGGGAGTTTGGTATGCGGCGAATAAATAGACGAGCGCATAATTATCGCGTTAATTAACGTAATGGGAATATAATGAAATATACATTTGTAATTACATGTAAGGGGAGAAGTGTGGATTGGGGCGAGTGTGTTGCAATCCAGCCGGTCGAAACAATAAAGGACTGAGAAATGTCCGAAGCACCTGCACCAAGAGCAGAGAGAGGGTGGAACCTCTTCAAACAGACGTTCGTATGGCACGGGGGGTCACGTTTTGTAGCATGCGCTTTTTGTAAAATGCGAATTTACAATACAGCGGGCATGCAGCGGAGTTTTCGGTAAATTGCTGAAAACGTCGAATATAAGGCTGGCGCTTATGGGCGATTTAATATGAAAGTATAACGGTTCGGGCTCCCTCGAATTTCGCGACTCGCGAGTCGTAAAAACACTATTTAAAATTTAACTCCCACATTTTTAACCGTCACTTCCCTAGATAAACACGTCGCGGCGACATTAATACCAGCGTGCTCGAGTGGCTCCAGCTACATTGGCAAAACATAAGGAAACAAAAGGGCAACAAGTCGTTCAAGACGATGTATTTTGCCGCGGTTGAGTCCCATGAGATATATCTGTGATTTTTGCACAGCGGGAACCAAACGAGGCAATCTCAGAGTCGAGGCGCAACAAAACAGGGGACACGACAAATTAAACTTTATGTTTCCGTACATGTGTACCGTTTGCGTCGCTTGGAGACGACTCGGGCACCACCTTGCGGCTAAATCGCGGCTGCAGGTTGCAAGGGAACCCGCTAATATGTCGCGGCGACGTAATCGATTACCATTAAATCGCGATCGCGATCGCGAAGAGGCATTAGCAACATTGGTATTGTGCGGTACAGAGAATATATTATCTTGCATGAGTAAACTGCGTTGTGTTGCGGCTGCAAGTCTCGGGGGAGCGAAGTGACTTAGGGAAAATGAGATCTCGACAACCCTCCCGCCGTTAGTTGGTGTTCTACCTCCGCACTTCCTTTATTTCCGTATCTTCCTTCAATAACGTCCGTTCTCCATCTCCACTTCGCCATTCAGTGGCATTTATACGGGACTCTGATTTATTGTAATAACACGGCGCGATTTGCATCGGATCGGTGTGTCAACAGTAGTCAGTAGCTGCATCGCCCCATCAATAATTCATGGCTGCGTGTATTAAGTGAAACCTCGGAAAACGCAGCGGGGGCCCGATTAGCGCCTCCGCCGGTTAACCTGCAAGATATCGCTGAATAACATGAGCTGGGGATGTACGAAATAGCCATCTGTATTCTCTAGGGGTTTTTGACTGCAAAATGAGAGCCATAGAGCAAGAATCAATACAAATCTGCCGTTCTAATGCGCCAATATATCTGCTCAACGTGCTACTGATTACTTTTCCTTTCCTAACTCACTTTTCTAATGCGAGTAGTTTTCTTTCTTCCAAACTCAACTTGTTACTTTTTCCGTGTTTTATTATATTGCTTTCATTTCTATAATCTGTTTATACGGTCCACTGTCTCCCTTCTGTCATTCGTTGTTATTATTTGTATCATTTCTGCGGAGAAAACGGACAAAGGGGGATTTTTTGATATCCAGAGCATTCGGAATGCTTTCTTTACTCATACCTCGCGAATAAAAACGTCTATACCTATGCGAACGCGAATTCTCGTATTACATAACACAATGCCGCTTTGTTACCTGACGTATTTCTTCCTCTGGCTCTCCGTTCTGTCTTTTTGGGATTCCTTATTATTTGTTTTTAATTAAACCAGTTATAAATATAGCGTGTAAGAGGTTTGAAATGGATCGCTTTCATTTGACTACCAGCAGCTTTTGCCTCGTTGCGAATGTGAACTTCAGAAATTAGTTCGGATAAGGTTGCAGTAACAGTTCTAATTCCAATAAAGAGTTCGATCACTTTTTAAATTAGTTGTTAATCTATTAGATATTTGTTCAGATCGGTGTCAAGGTAAGTAAACTAGGGAAATACTTATTTCAGGCTTCCATTCGAGGTATTAAGTACACTAGGAATAGATCCTTGAGTAATAACCAGCAGAAGAGCCAAATATAAGTAGAGTAACGATTTAGAATTTTTTCAAGAATGGTCAGGGCCGGCCCTACCCCGAATCGGGCTCGATCTTATAGGGAAAGACAAAATCATCCGAAAACTTTTAAATATTCTAAATTTCTCGTTCCTCAATCGCAGTCTATATTGAAGAATATAATAATCAAATTTATAGCCATTATTCTTGTGTGCCGAAAGCTTTGGTCACAAAAATTTCGCGGGTGATTTGTTTAGAACATACTAACTTGGCAACGTTTACAGTTCGTCGCTCTAGGTCGTATGGCTAAACATTTACCTGGTTTTATGGTGCTTTTTAATGTAACTGCTTTTTTTTTAAATTAACACCTACCTACGGAATAAAATGGTAACGTAATAAATTTTATTGATGAAAGTTTTTACACCTTCTCGTTAGGCAACCTTTTTATACCTATGACTAATAATTTTAACCTTTCTATATGATAAAACTAATAAATGTATAGCTAGAGTGATTAGAGTCTTTCGTTTCCTTAGAAGAGCACAAGCTAGGTGGTTATTGATAAACATTTGTAATCTGCAAGTGTAGAGACGATTTTCTAAGCAAATTTGATGTAATTAGTCTCTTTCGTTTGTATGCTAACTAGCTACAATGCGTTTGCACATTTCTGTCTTGAGAGGCATGGTCACATACTAAATGAACATTAAAATATTTACAATTACACTTATAAGGCCGAATAATAACTAAGGCGCAAGTCAATTTCAATCGCATTGCTGTATCAGTTGTATTTATTCAGCTTGATTTATTAACCATTATCGTTTTTATCGACCATTTTGGACGTTCTTCGGTGCTGTCATACGTTTTCGTCTTATTTATGAATTCATTCTGAGCACGAAACTAGCTGCAAGTTTTCGCTGTTGGTAAAGCTATAAGTTGTTGGTCGAATGTGGTGCCCTGCTTTTTGAAGAAGACGTCAATTTTTAAGGTTATGTGCTTACTGATCACAAAAAGTCATTACTTAACGTTAATGTTTTATTATCTTAAATTCTGTTAGTGTTTGCGGTGACAGAATAAAGTAAGTACCTAATTGAAAATGATACTCGTTTCTTGCAACTATTTGCAAAAAGTTTGTAATAATGTTCCTGAAAATTGGTCTGCTAGCAGACATTTAATGATGATTGCATTCGAAACGGCTATTTGAAAATGCTGACATACTGTATAAAGTAATCGTGATTTTAATATAACAAACTGGCATGGTATTTCCAACGTGTCACATTACTATGTACTAACTTTTACAACACTATTTAGGCATTTGAATGATTATTTGGTGAAATATACACGTATACTCAATCTGTTAAATATAATCGTTATTGTTGAGTATATGGTTTTGATTTATTTGTATTTTCTGTGTTCTTAAAAGCACAACAACCTCGAGTGGCTCTATCGAAGTATTTTACACCTTTAACGCTTTCTGGTATGACTGTTGTACCACTGCATAACAGTCAATAATATTTGTTTTGAAACTTAATACTGCTCTGAAATGTCTTGTTTCCGTTCTACAGACATTGCAGTTCCTTTGTCTAATTTTATATTTTCTGGAATTATTGTAATTATAAAACTATCCCAACAAACCTTGGTGTAAATATGTAGCTGGTATGACAGTAATAGCAGCGTGCATTCCGAGTCACGACTTTGAAATGTGTACGCGAATTGGTGAAGTTTTTTGTTTCTTACTATTTTCTGGGTGCAATCTTCAAGTTTTGAGCTGGTAAGGGTTTTTGTGTAATATGTAAGGATTGTAATATTGATAAGTAGAATAAATTATTTTGTCCTGATTTTGAAAAATAAATTAATATTTGCAAACCTTTTATTTACGTCGCAAAAATAGTCTATATTTATGTCCGCTTTTTTAGTAATAACGTACGTTTTATACAATTTATTTTTGTGTTTCGAGTATTTATAAACATATCTACTGAATATATAATCGAATTGGTTTTGCTACTATGTTGCGTTAGGAAAATATTTACGTTCAAACCAATCATGGTCGCATTTTAGCTAATGTTTTTCGGGGAGGGCGCGGCGGCCCGGATTGTTTACGATGGGGTAGTCATACATTTTCAACAGAACGTTAGTGCTCCACTCGCAGGTGTTTATATTATTCAGTTCAAATTTCAAAAATTATTTTACTTTGTCCATTCAAGTCATTATGTTATTTGCAACCTCTTGAAAAGTGTATGTTATTTTTGTTCAAGGTAGGTTTTTTGTAAGTGATCAAATAGTCGCTACTAACTATACGTATAAAATATATGACAATGCAATTGAATTATTTGTTAGAAATTTTACCAGAAGACTACTTCAAAAAATAAATTTTTATTTATAGCAAGTTTTCACGCTTTCTACAAAAAATACATATTTCGTCTCCGATTCAACAAAAAAATATATACTTTTCAGTCGTGTTTCCAGGCTGAAAAATGCATGATTTCGGTATGTTTACGTGGTTGCTAGATAACAAGAACTAAGAGTACGCAAATGTATTAGTTGCTAATACGAAAGAAATAACAGTAAAAGATAGGTAATATATTTACCAAGAGATCAAAGTACCGGTTTTTCGTGAATTGAAAATTTTGATTTCACGAACGAAAAAAAAAGTATTTCATCGATGGCAGGTAATGTTATATGTTATTCAGTAATTTAGTAAGCATCTAAATAAATAACTCGACAATATTATGAAGTGGTATACCAATGACCATTGACAACATATTTTGTCCTGAATGCTCACTGGTAGAACGGTTTACCAGCATCTTTTGAAAAACTGAAAATAGATTTTTAATAAAAACATTGCTTTTCGGTTTCCTGGCATCTCAAAGAAAGCATTCCAATTAAAATTTCGATTTTTTTTCTGTAAACTAATTTTGGGCGTTAAAGGGTTACGTCACGTATTTTAAGAGCTTGACGACCATTTATTAATGTTATAATTGTAACGAATGGTCCTTTATCTGGTACTTGAACTACGAACATTCTAACGTTATTTTATTCAGGAGCTAACGGATAGCTTATCAGCTGCATAAGATAAAATTTGATGCTATTATTGAATTTGTTACAACTGTCAGATTTTACACAAGATATACATTTTTCTAACCAAAATATTATTCATCGTAGCAATCATTGTAGGGGCTTCATCCTGAGATTTCGCAAGATAAATTCCTAGGACCGCCTCTGGGAACGGTAAATATATTTATCAAAGTACGGATGAGTTACAATGAATTTATAGCAAGTTCTAATTATATTTTCTATTCTATTCTTCTAAGTGGAGAAGGTAGATATATCAAACCACAAAATACATTTCTGTAAACCAATAAAAAATATTTAAAATTGTACAGTCTCGTCATTCTTACGTAAATATTTCAAAAAAAAAACTATACAAACTATTAATTGCGAAAAAATGCAGCTTTTCTGAATATATTTTCATATACAGGTGCAAGAAACTAAGGCGCGATCACATTAAAACGACACTGTCCGTATCAAAGTTATTGAGAAAGTTTTATTCTGATTATTTGGATGTCATCGTCGCGACCTCAGTTGATTATTAAAACTAATCTACTCAAGGAGAATTTTTATAATCTTTCCTTAATTCGTACAAATCGTAAAAACTTTTCCAATTTTTCTATACGTTCAATATTTAGAAAACAGGATTCTAGTGATTGGCCCGGCGTTGGGCATTGCCGAGATGACATTTTTTAACACGATTGGTGAGATGGGATATTGTAAGCTCCAACAATATAATGTTATATAGCTAATACAATGAAAACTGAACTGTGTTGGTGATAATCTATGGCATATACGTACTATTGAAACTGATGTTGAACTAAATTTATAAATCTTGAACATTTCTAATTAGAATTAGTTTATCTCTCATATTTTGGCTTATTACTTCAGCAAACTTAAGTAAGAATTGATGAGCTAATTTATATTTTAAACACATACAGATACAATCACAGTAAGCGCTCACGTGACTGTTAATAAAGTAAGAGGGTAACTGTGATATAATTAGGCTACCTCAACCATGTTTTAAACCATCAACCTGATGTATTCCTCAAGATATGCCTTCCTTATTATTCTTTGTGCCAATTGTGATGTACTAATCTTACTTTTTTTTACCTTGATAGAGGAATAAAGCTTTCCGAAATACTTACTTAAAGAAAGTTTTTATTTGAAGTGTTGCCCTTAATAACGGGGCCCAATTTTGATTATCTTCAAATTTATAGAGGTATATTATTACCAAAACAATATCAATGTTCTGGATTAAGCAAATGTATGCACTTTAATGTATTAATTTTTTGTTACGTTGATAGAAGAATAAATTGTTTTCTCGAAACCATTCATATGCTAATATTTTTAATGTATGGCAATACACCAAGTACATAATAAATAATCAAAATGATTACCCATGAAAAAAGGTATGAGACAGGGAGGATGATATTTCACCCAAGCTATTCATATTGTGGATGGAAAATATTTACAACTCTAATTGGATCCTCAAAGAATTTAATATATATCACAACAAACTAAGTCATTTATGATCATTAGACGCAGTACTACTAATATCGGCAATCTGCTATCATGAACCAACTTTTAACAAAAGTAACTGGAAATAAGCTTAACAAGTAATCTAAAGCAAAGTTGCTTTTCTAAGCAAAGCATGTCAAAAAACAAATTTGTTGAATGAAACTATTTTTCCAGTCCTGGCCTACGCACTAAAAACATAATAATTAACGAAAAATTAAGTACTCGTATATCCCAGAAAACTATAAAGACATATAAGATAAGAATAGTTTCAGCAATCAAACAAATATTCTAATGGGAACCTGGCCTTGCTCGCCTGAGCGTATTTGAACTAACATTTTAATATCAAGCCCATTTATACGTATATGTTCTTTATTATTTGTTAGCAGAGTTTAATACTTACATCTAGCAAAGTGCCTGACAGTAAAGCGGAGGTCGCAGTTAAAGTTTAAACGCGTACCAATGTATTTGTGTATACTCGCTAATGTGTATGGGCATACCGCGCATGAACTCAAATGGGTTGCAGAGTGCAACACGCGGAGATAGAAAGTTTGTGCTTTGGTGGTAGGCATAGATGCACGCCGAGCGACTTCAGCTTTAAGGTGTAATCTACCTTCACTTAAAAGTAAGCACTTCTGCATTGTCCTAAGTATCTCGACTATTGAAATACCTGGAGTGGAGGGGGGGGGGTATTGCCCGCTGTTTCTGTTTTTGGCTACAGTTTCTTTAGTTATGATTTGCAATGGATGATTTTTTTAAATTATTATCTGTCCGTAGTTGTACCTCTGCATCCTTTAGTTAGTTCTCAAATATTTAGTTATTATTATGTTATATTTATTCTGTACTAGTATCTCGTTAATGCACAAATATTTTTGAGAAAAGTTAAAGCAAATGAAGGTAGGCAAAGAATGCTCCACTTTTGGATATGTATCTATAAAGCCGTTCTTGAGTATTTCTAAGGTTAATGGCATGTTAACATCACGCAAAAGTTTAAAAAATCATCAATTAAGGTAGGTGATTCATGCTAGATTCTGTCTTTGGTTTTGTGTAAATCGTCGAGACCAGCATGAGCATGATATTTTCTATTGTTCTGTATGCATGCGGTTAGGGGTCTACGTAGTAGACTGTCAGCATAAAATTATGGTAGAAGCAGATTTTTCTTTGTTTTTTAATATCTAATTTTAGTATTAGCTAGAATCGTTTCGGTAAATGTTGTTAAGAATCCACATTGCCTCTGCACATCTGCACTGTGCAGCAATACTATGTTGGATCTTTCACTTACATCGTCCTCCTTGAGTTATTTATAACGTAGATTATTCAGTTTTGTGTATGTTACAATTTACGATTAGTTATCCCTACAGAGCCATATTATTTTTATTTCTAACAAAAATGTGTAAATTTACATGTTCTGTATGCCGTCAGAAACCTCGTATACTTATTGTTGATTGCTTACAAACAGCAAATTGGCCTTTTACTTGATAAAATTTCTAGGGTCATCGGAAGAAGGGCTTTCGACAAAAAATGTCGCATTGCAACTGAGCTAGCTGGCAATAAGGAGGCGAAGAATTTGTTACAATTCGGTGCCCAATCAATAGGGCTCAAAACGCAGCGTTGCACTCTATAGTAAGAAATAATACAAAAGTGAAAGATTTAGTGGTACTAAATTGAAGTACAATTAAAACACAACAGGTAGAAGAAAATGATAATGAAGCATAATCCATTGTAAGGAAGACTATGTAAAATAATCGATGGCATAAAAAGATTGGCAGATTACGAGATTATAGATTAAAATAATGCGATTCGACATAGGCTCCACGGCTAGACGGCTTTCTTTGAGAAATTATTGTTTGGCTTTTGATATGAAAAAATATGTTTAAAGTTTTAAGAACCTTTTTTCTCAAAGATATTTGTAAACTCTATTACGCTGTTGACAAAAAACGGTGACTTAAAATTAATGTATTTTTCTGGAAGCAACCGACTTGCAGCCCGGTTTCAGCCGGTAATGGTATAGGTACTCGACAACATAAATGGTTTTTGCGTCTGCACGTGCTTGAGGCATCATTCAGTTTCGTTAGTCTTATATTGCATTTTAAGTTAAGGTAATATACTGGTTATTAGAGAGCCTATTTGTTTTACTTTTATAAAAGTTAATTTGCACCAGGTCACATTTGACGTATTTCGGCTTGGTTAACAAGTACACGTGGCTCTTTGGCAACTCCCACAAATACTCTTAATGCCACAACTTTAATTTGATTAATTTTATCCACCCACTTGTTACTACAACACCTCTGCAAAAATAATCTTACAAAATAACAATGTTATTTTGGTATCAGAGGTTTGTAGAAAATACGGTCTTTATTTCTAGTTTCTTTCAAACCAAAGTTGTTTTTAAGACGTACTGCTTCTATTTCAGGCGAAGGGATATGGATTTTCCTCACTGCTATTTATGTTCATTCAGTATTAGTCCCTTGGCTTCAATTAATTCGTGAGTAAATTAGTTCATTGTAGGCTGGCTGAATTAGGCTTCGAGTTTTTCAGAAAAAATACCAAAAGACCATCTTTGTAACATTGTGTTGAATCAATAATTTTTGAGGACTAGGAAAATTATTAATAGGATCCCAAGAAAACTGTCATAAGAAATATTGAAGAGTTGATTACATTGCTCCATCTATGAACCATTTCTAAATAAAAGTTATTAATAAACGATGAATTACTATAGTAAAGAACTGTTTTTTGCATACTGTTACGATCAGAAATCTGTTTACCTGAATTTTGACAATATCGAACACCGATTTGCCTTTTGGGTCATATAATTAGTCTAGCACTCTTGTTTTCCAAATTTTCGAGTTGATTGACAGAGATATCTTCTCGGCAGCCATTTTCGTTTTGAAAAACCCTCATTATTCTGAGCTTTATGGAGCTACACGACGTGTTTGTACAGGACATTATTTGACTGCTACGCCATATGCGGATTTCTTTCGACGAAGCCGTCGTCACAGGAGAATCCTTGGTCTTGTTACTTCAGGATGTGGTAATTTTCCTTTTTCATTCAAAACTTCTACGGTTCACCCACAATCTGAGGTAAAACCCGTTCGCAATTATTTTCACATGAACGTTTTTCTTCGTCTTTTTGTTTTCCGCCTTTCTGTTTCTTTTTCACCGTTTGGATTCATCATTTGGGCTCCAACGTTCGCCGCCGAAGGAAGCACCCGTGGACTGTTTTCGTTGGCTTTGTCCAACATGCAACTCAACCATCAAAGGTCAGATCTATCTAATCATTTGGGCGTTTAGCAACGTATCACACGCTACCAAAGGATATGCGGGTTCTGCATAACACTCGTAGGCGAAGATTACTTGACGCGGGCGGTGAATGTTGAATTGTTATAAACGAATTTATTCGTCAGTCGTTTCCCAATTGAATTTTACTTCTATATAAATCATCACCTCGACGCCTGTAAAGGTACAAGAGGATGAGATTAAGTAAGAATAAATCATCACCAGGGCGGCGACTACACGTCGTCCACTGTTCATCATTTTTTGTGCCGTAAAAGCCGGTAGATTTCGTACTAAGTTCAATTGTAACGAGAATGCTACAAGGGTTAATCTGATTATATATAGTCGCAAGCATTCCTCTGTTATTAAAACCAGAACTGTGTGTCAGAAACGACCGACAATATTATTGATTCTGTACACGAAAGCGTTGCGTTGCGAGGAGGCCTCTTCGACGACTGTATTTCCGAGTCAGTTTAATTCATACCTTTCAGCGTTAATTAAGGTTTTTTATTTCGGGTCTTTATAGGTTCGCTTGATCGGTACCGTACGCACCTAACCTTTTGCTCATATGGGCCCGTGCACTATTCATGCAGCGAATTTACTATAACACTGTTATTTGTGACTTTCGACGTGGTTGATGTTTATCGGTGTCATTAATTCTTTTCTATGCTTTATTGTCGTCGCTATTAATAAAGACGTGGTAGATGTTTAGCACTAGTTGATGCTGCGTGTTTAGTTTGGATATTTGTCTTCATTTTATAGCCAGTCTTTCGTCGCAGCTCATTTACTACTTGTGGTTCGGCGGAGCGGATCAAGGTCAGTTTTTCCTGTTAAACCATTATTGCTCATACTAGTACGTGAATTGATTTCGCGCCCTTTATACCCATTATATCTCACCGGAATTAAAGTTACTAATTAGTTAAAATACGTGTAACAAAATTTGCACTCAACAGGTCAGGCGTGTAATAATACTTAAAAACTTAATATGTCTAATATGCTTTATATAATTTTAAGGTCTATGGTTTGTTGTTGTATTCTTCTTATTTCTTATGGCGTGCATGGCTTCGAAGCCCAGGTTATCACGTATAATGTGCATGGTTTTATTATTATTCCTCATGAACACATAGGTATCACCACTGAAGCAGCCTCACTGATAGTCTGGTTAAAGAAATTATTGTGTATTTCTGAATTTATCTTTATTCCTTTAAATATGAAAGGTGAGTGGCCGCAATACATGCTAATGATATTTACTCTTCCCGGCTATGGTTGTAAGGTCGGCCCACTTTAAGACACTTGAAACTTTGCAGCAGGTTGTTTTCTGTATCAAGCCTATGAATTACAGCTGTCTATCGCTTTGCAATTATTCTCTATAATTATGTTACACAAAAAATACGGCAACAGCTTTTATATTGCTGTGATATTATTAGGCCCCCAAAGCCAAAGTAATATTTGAGCAAACTACCCGGCATCAGTTAATAAAGTTGATATTTATAACTGCGCCATTACCTCATCTGCTCAAAAGGAACCTACGACAGTTCTGTAAAGCTCCGTGTACAAAGCATCATCATTCTCAATGCCAACTTTTAAAGCAAAACATTCGATACCTCGCAAATAAGGCAGGTGCAGAGGGTGAGTAACCTTGTATGGGAATCGTATTAAAATATTGCTATGGAAACATTCTGTCGTAAGTCTTCTCTAGGCCGTCATCAATCTCTGGAACGAGCTTGAAATGTGCCGTTTATTTTTTTGGTAAATACTTAATATAATTAAATGGGAGCTACGTATCACTCGAATTGTTGTGTTGACGTTGCGTGATGGATTAACGGGAATTTAACGGCGTGTCAGATGAACCATAGATTAACAAGAATTGACAACTGTGTATTAATTGAAACTTCAAAGTATGAAACTTTATTTTTTCCGAACTTTTATTTTTCTAAGTATCAAGTTTCGAATATCTTGCTTAATCGCTTAGTACGATTAGGCGAATTTACAAGGGCACTTCCAAAAGTTTATTATCATTATATTTTAATTGTTTATGTTTGTTCAACTAAAGGACCACATTGTTGGAATCGTTTATAATAGTATAAATCTATAAAAAATCGTACGCGAATAAATACTATTATACTTATATACTAAGAGATCCTGACTACTTTTTTTGGAGGGAAGGTAAACAATGACTTTTTTTGATGCTCATATGATTTAGTATACCGTCAAATTCTTCAATAAATAACATGAATAGTTATTACTGAAGATATTTTTAATCCAGAGTAGCTACTATTTCACATAAGTATCTCACTCCAAACAAGGTATTGATTTCGTTCAATATGGACACGAATGAGGTTTGTCAAAACGCATAGTGGATTTGTCCCAATATTCACGTCTTGGCGATTTGGAAACTGAATGTAAAACTTTTGCATAGTATTAATGTAGTTAATTTCAACGGTAACTATTTATTGTAAGTTTTACAGGACTTCGTGTTTCCGTCGTACCTTAAAACCCTCTCCAGTAAAATGCACTTTTATCTTCGTTTTTATGGATACTAGTTATTGTAAAAAACTTTTAACAGTATCAGTTAATTTGTTTTTTAAGCAAATAATACTAGGTATTCAAAGGCTTCTAAACGTTTTATATAAACACACACTATATTATGGTGATGAAACCATTAGTGCTAATTTTGTAAATATCTCTTTAGCAACTTCAATTGCTTCAAAACACCAATTTCATAAAATTTTCTTTAAAACAATATTTTGTATTCTCTTAAATATTAGGAAAATCTTACTATTTTTTTCACACTCCTGCAGATTATCTTTCAATATCGCATATTCAAACCTGGCCCAGGTGTATATGTAGCGTTTTTCTCTATCTACCAATTTTTTATCGAAGCTATTGTTAAAACTGCGTTTAGTTTCCTATACGAATATTACATATAAAAATGCAATATATTTACTATTCTACAAAATATTAAGCTTCTTCCTGCCCTGTGCGCAGAAGTACGTGTACACCTAGAGTGTCCCTGCGTTTGTTTTTCGCTGCCTTGTTGCGATTGACAACAAATTTCAGTGCTCATTGCCAGTTCTTTTGGTAAAAAAATTACAATTTATAAATTCTTATCGCATAGTTTACACCATGCTAATATTGTCTTAGTATCATTAGAAAATTACCGCCGCCGTTGGCTTTTTAGTGCACGCAGTAGAGGAGATTGAGTACTTCGACCCGCCAAACTACTTCTCCCGGCATATTCCAGGTCCCAAGCAACAGATCAGTTGATGGCCAGATATACTAGAGCACAGAGGTTGCTGTGGTGCGTTATCTTGTTCCGTGAATATCGCCCTTTGGAGAAGTTTTGCTACGCCAACTTTAAGAAAATTACTCCGATTGTAGGATATCTTCAGCTCTCCATTTGAAATTTCGACTTCCGTCTCGCTTTTGATCTACACTCGGGTAAATTCAAAGCAACACTCTGCATCGTCCAGCTATCCACCGTTTTGCAGCCAGCCTGTAAAGCAACAATCGTTGGCAAGGAAGACCTTGAAGAAATCTTTGAACTGCCCGTTGTCTATTAATTTTAGCACTGCGCATCGCGTGTAGAAGCATGCAAATTTTCCCCGTGATCATCCGCAGAAGCTGTTAATTATGCTCACGTCGTCGAGCCCGCAAATCTCGCCAACTTTGGTGGCCAGCGATTGAGTAGGCCACGGCCAAGATTTTATACAACGCTCGGGGTCTTTAACTTAGCGTCTGTTGAACTGCATTTCAGTTCAGTTAAATTTATGTATTTTAGCAACTAGAATGTGGCGAAACAAATTTTGGGGTATATCCCCATTAGCAGCGCAGTAACGCTTTCAGCGTTGTGCACCGGTGGGTCAATCTTGATTTCCCCTGTGGAATTTTTCAGGCGAAAGGGGACAAGCAGGCGGACATTTTTGGGCAATACTTTGAAAGGCTGGCCCGCTAACTACGCGTACTATTATGGATTTTATCTTAATAGAGTATTTAAATTCGCAAGTCATAGCTTTCATGGTGCAGCCTCCAACTCCATGACTGCCCTTTTTCGTACTCGGAATTTATTCACGTATCTTCCAAGCTACAATTATTTTGACTATGGGGTCCCCCTTTATTGCAGTCTACATCCACTTCCAGGCCACTCAGCAATCAAACCTCTTATTACACGTCTGTCACAATCTAAAGCTTTTAAACTTAGTGCATATAACGCAATTGATAAATATAAAATAGGAATAATCTTGATGTTTCTCTGATGGTATACGAATGAAAAATTAAAATATTTCACTTTCACACCTGACTCAGCTATTGTTCATTAGTTGGTTTACTTTCTGAACAAATACAGCGGGTCTCCTTTAAAATCTATTATAGTTAGAAAGATTATAGATGTAGATAATAAATAAAGCCTTGGAGAAATCGCGTAATTGATATAGTGCAATATATATGCGACGTCGCGATTCAGCAAATGCCGTCGCGATTCAGCAAATGCCGTCGCGGTTCAGTGGTGTAGGGCGGGGCTTAGGAATTAGCACTTTCCACATAGAAGGAAGGGGAAAGCCTTCGTCCCGATTGAGATTATTAGGGTGTTTGCAAATCTCAATGGCTTCGCGAATCTTTCTGCTAAAGAAGAATGGGGATTTGCAGATGATGGAAGTTTCATCAAAAAGGATCTTATAACCAGTATCGCGTTGGTGTTCGGCGATGGCCGATGATGAAACGAGACCTGACTTGAGACAGCGCTGGTGCTCAGAGATGCGAGTTTTCACTGAACGACCTGTTTCACCAATGTATACAGCATTACAAGAGCAAGGGACTCTATAAACACCTTTAGATGACATAGTGTTTAATTTATCCTAAAATCGACTAGTAGAAAGTCTCCAAACAATGCATTTACACAAATATTAATTTTAAAATTTTTCTGATAATTTTAAAGGTTTCCCCATTTTGCAACACCTAAATCAACCTGAGCCGTAACATCCTTAAAAGCGCACAGATTCATTCACATACTGGCAAAAACAAAATTCGACATTATTTTCTTTCCCCTTGTTTATGCGAACATCAAATTTGCTACAAATGCACCTAAGCTTTCTACCCCTGTAACTTCGTCCCGGTGCATCGTAGACCCCAAAAACCAGCCAGTACGATGAGCTTTGGTTTATTCTCTTTCCAACTAGCCTCAAATCACATTTGGATCTTTCAAAAAGTATGCGATGTAACAGCACCGAACGCTTTCATGTACAAAAAATCGTTATAACCTCCGTATTTTCGCCCCCTCGAATCTTACATTTTCACAACCCCCCAGAAAGTTCGCTCTTGACGAGATCTTCAAAATGACACCAACAACATTCACCTGCGATACGTACAACTCGCAAAAATTCGCGAAAACTGCGCATTTTCCAAGCGTCACACAAATCGCTAAAAGAGCCCCGTATTAAAGTCACATCTCCAATTCGTTAAACATTTTCAATGTAACAATACTGGACACGCCAAGATTTGCTTCAATCGTCTTAATAATTTGTCCCAGTCTGCTATCGAGTACCTGGTCATGGCGATGGAAGTTGACACATTCGTTTGTGGCACAATATTGACCCTCATATTTCAGATAATATGACCAACGAACTAACAATCATAATAAACGTTAATACTTCTACTCTCACCAAACCAGAGATTAGAGGCGATACACTGAATAACCAAAATAACTTAAAACATTTACTATGCAAGTTAGCTGGACCGGTGTAACCTCTCATGTTATCAATGATAGCTTTAATAACTTTATGACTATTTTTTGGAGTACTTTAACTTAACATGCCCATTCGTTCAAAAAAAAAACTTGTCACATAAATACCGAGCAACCGCTTTGGATCACTCCGGAAATACTAACCTTGAAAAGGACTTCTTAATTCATTTTCTTACTATGCGGATCAGTCAATCCTACATGGAAAAATTCATATATAGACATATAAAGACATATTATAGAAAGAAGATTAAGGAAACAAAAATAAATTACTACATGCCATTAATTAACAACAGTAATAATAAATCTTGAGCCCTATGGCGAATAGCAAGCCCCAATAACAGAAGAGGAAATTGAAGATTGCGTTTAGCTCGGAGGGTTAAATCACTGAAGATCTGCGAAGAATATACCCACCCTATCAGTATATAAGTACAAGCCAATATCATTACTTAGTGTATTCTCAATTTTCGAGAAAGTTATGTACTCAAAGTTAACCCGTTACCTATCGAAGTACAACATTATTACTGATTGCCACATGGCTTCCGGGTTGCTAGTCGACAGAATCGGCTCTTTTGGAATTCCTGGATTTCATTTACAGGGAAGTGCACAATGAATAATATGTAGTTGAATTATTTTATGACCTTACCAGTGTCTTCGACAACGTGGATAGCACAGTGGTATCTTCAAAACTATATGATTTGGGCATTCGCGGAAAATGTGTTAAATTGGGTGATGTCCTTTCTTAGTTACAGACAACTATTAGTGGAAATTGACCATATCCATTCTACTAAACATACCATGAACCTAGGCGTTGCTCAAGGCTCTGTTATGGGTCCACTGATACTTTTACTATTCATTAATGACCTGCTATTATTTGTTAAATTGGGTTTTGTTATTAATAATGCGGATGACACATCTGTTATTACTGGGGCTGACAGTGCGGATGGTTTACGTAGCCTCTTCAACAGCCTCACTAGTGAGTTGCAGTCTTGGTGTTCTAAAATTAGGTTCATCTTAAATAACAATAAAACTATATATATATTTATTTCGGTAAAAGTCGCTATCTTGTCGATGTAACAAATAATACTCCTGTCAAATTTCTCGGTACTAAATTAGAAAACGATCTTACCTGAACATGTTTGTAATAAACTGAACACTTCATACTACCTGATCCTACAGCTTAGATCTACATTAGATACTGTATCCTTAATTACGATATATGATGCTTATGTTTGCTCTCACCTATCATATAATATACTGTTATGGGGAAAGGCGATCTTAATTAAAAGAGTTTTTATACTTCAGAAAAGAATAATTCGACTCCTCTTTAATATCGTCTTCTTCCTCTTAATATACGCTGAGAGCCTGTTATTTCCACACATTGAGTGCGGTTTTATAAGCCATCTTAAGCCGCGGCCGGGGTAGCTGGCTAGCCTAACCCCTAGAATTAAGGAAGAATGCCCTCATAGGGGTCACAACCACTAAAGATGTACGTATGATGGCCGGAGAGCGTTCGATATTTCCAATCTACGTGTGTGGGGCTCGAACCCACTACCTGCCGACTGCTGGCGCAAGCACTATATCAGCCGGCCAAACGCTCTCTTTAATATAAAACCCTTAATTTCATGTAAACCATTTTCAATTACTTACAATATTCTGACATTACCCTGTATAGCAATGTATAAAGGAGCTTTACATGTATATAGTTATGATCACAACTAAATAAGAGGACTTTCATAATTATCCCAATAGACGAGGGAATGTTTTGTCTATACCCAGTCATACCACAGCTACATTTGAAAAATCACCCGTCTACTTATCTATTAAGATCTTCAATGCATTGCTAGATGTAATTAAAAACATAAATAACATTAATTATTTTATGAAAGAATTAAACGCATATCTTATACGTAAGTACTACTATGATGTCAGAGAATTGTGGCATTAGATAGATTATTGTCGAAATTCTGGTTTTTATCCATTGTATAATATGACCACCCTTGTATTTTACTACGCCTTAAGTTAGTTCAAGTTTGTATTTTTGTCTGTTTGTTTTGATCGGCCTATGTCACATATAGTGATCTTTAAGGCGAATAAATTATTATTATTATTAGTACCTACCCCAAGTTACGCCCATGGAAAAATGGAAACGTTATCTCCTTAAAAACACATTTGTGTCTGCCATTGATCCATTAACCTTTTTTACACTGAAATGTATAAATAATAAATAAAGGGCTGGTAAGGAATCCTTTCGCGTAACGTCCGGTAGAGGGGAGGGATCTGAAAGAGGGACCATATCAAAAGTTCATCAGATTGCCTGCTCTTTGTTAAGGCTAATATATAGAGCTTTTAAGTATATAGTAGTAACAACTGGCATTTTCAACACTAATGGTATTCAGATAGATTGTCGGAGATATCTAATACAAAAATCATAATTTAAAACATTCTAATGTTGGATTCGTTAAATTTGACAAAAGGGAAATTTATTAGTGGTTATTCAATAAATTAGTCTAGTTGAAGATATGAGGTGTATTATTTTCCCATTACATGTCTGTACGAAATTACACTGCCATGTCTAGCTTGAAAATTCGTTTTCGGATTATTTTAAAGTTCTTTAGAAACAATCAGTCAAACTTTGCCAATAGTTTAACTCACGACGTTTGAGAAAACCGTCCCCGTATCCTAAAAATACGTGCAAAAAATTGAAACGAGTCAGCCATTGACTATAAGATGTATATCCGTGTCACCTCTGTGGCGTTTATTTGCGTTACTGAATATTTACTTAGGACGGAGATAGCTAATTTTACATTGCGCCCTCTCATTTAAGCATGTACTTAATGTAGCTTTCCCTAGCACAGTTTGAAACATAAAAGACAATTGTTATCAAAACAGTACGTAAGGCTAGTTTATTAAATTTAATATTGCATCAACTTGTCCCGAATAAAACAAAAGAAAGCATGTCTACGAATTAGAGTTTTGACACGAATATTTAACTATGTATAAAGGGAAACAACCACCGCATTTAATAAAAATGAAGGAAATATGGTATTTAGCTTTTTGCAGGGGCTATTTTTCCAGGCTTGAACCTTGTTTGTACAGATTCATCCACCACATTAAAGTTTACAATTTATATGTAGAACAACATGGCACTGTCACACAAAATAAGGAGGACGCCAAATATACAAGTTCTTCGCTCCCAGCTTGACGTTGTATAAGCAGGGCTCCTCAGCATTTTCTAAACTGGGGATGAGGGGGATTATACTGGAATTAAACAAGTTGCACCTACCCCGGCTCATATAAGAGAATAAATTAAATGAGTCTGCGCTTCGTTTTAAGTGCGGATATATTTCTTGCAAAGCTTAACTGCGAGGTGGTCGTTGTGCATCAAGCAGTGAGGTTACCTACCTACTTACGTTTCTGCACATCTCGTCTTCCCGTTTGGAATTATACAGGCGGCTTCTACACTGCAAGTTAACTTTAAGGATAATAACTATTTACCCAGCTGCTTACTTTATGCTGCCGTTATGTTAGCAAGTTACTTTGGTTTTCTGCCGTTAGGTAGAATAGTTTAATTGAAACATACACACCCAAACGAGGGAAACAGATTCACTTTGTGCTCTCTTCATCATCTCAAAACAGCGCCCGTTTCTTGGTTTGCCGCACGTTTTAAATGTAACTTTTTGTTTTAAAACTACGCCATTACGTAGCTGAGTCGTTCTATGTACAACTGTTAGCTTTTATGATCTGGATGATGCACGCTTTCCAACAATACCGCCACGTCCGCAATACTTGCAATAAGCATATTTACTTTGCGGCAATGGGAAATGTTCTAAAATAATTTAGTATTTTATTGCCGTAGCTTATAGCAAGTGCTGTACAGTGGCGCCTACAATAGAAACAAATAATTCATTCATTCCAGCAATATATGGCAACCAAAAATTGTTTTTTTGCCCTTGCGAAACAAAGATTTGTTAATTCCTTACCGTTATCTGAAAATATCCCAACAATTCTTTATAAGAAAATGGAAGGCGACAACTGAGATTGAGATATTAAATATTAAATTACTAGCTGTGGCTTTGTTTTCCCCTACATTGGACTTAAAAGAATTGGAAAAGTCAAGACGTGGAGACTGTAGAAGTAGACTGCAATTGGCGTTAAACGAGGAAACAGAAATTAATCAAAGATGTAATTGAATGAGTGAAATAACAGTTGTCTAAAATACTATTACATCAGTAGGTAATTTATTTTTATATCACATAACTCTACAGAAATTCACACCACCAAAAAACGAAATAAAAAAAGTGCGTGGCCACAGCTGAAAAGTGAGGGAGAGCTTTAGGAATATAGTAAGGCTTACAAAACGCAACATCAACAAACGACATAGAGAACTTCAACGACTTAATAACGGATGCAATAACAGCAGCCTAAAAAAAGTTTGTAACAAGACTAAGAAAAATATAAAATTGGTCGAAATATAAAACTAAAAAGGGAAAAAGAAAAATATTTTTAAGTGAAAAACATTCTGACAAAAAAAACTCCGTCAATAAGGAAGTGTTGAAAACCCTTATGAATGGCATAAATAAGGTTCTCCTGAATGTACTTGGTATAGCATTCTAATATAGAGTCGATTTCATTTGTGTTTATTGTTGTTTGTCGTTATATATTTATATTAACTTTAAATGCGGTATTATAAGCTAAACACGCGCTAATGTGTTGTGTGGATTTTGCACCCAAATACAGGTGCTTTCCGTAAAAAGGTGATAAGTGGCGGCGTTGGTTTGGCAGAGTACGTAAGAAGATGGTCTGCACTCGGGGAAGAAAGGTGCTTCATTCGCGAGTACTAGTAAACGCCGTGTGGCATAGCTTTGAAACGTGTCTTAAGGAAAATCCTAGAGCAGTGAAGTATTGTAATGGTGGCTTATGAGCTCTACAAGGATGCCAAATTCCTGGGCAGTTTGGCGAATTGGAGACAGGACGCCGACACAAGATATAGCAGCATTGATTGGTGAGACAGGGAAGATATCGCGGTGAAGAACTACGGAAGCCCATATTCGAGCCATTGCGCAACGGGCATTTGGCAATCATCACTCAAAGTGAGTGTTAAAAATTAAGTCATTTCTCAGCACCTATGGCCGCCGGAGTGGCGGCTGAATAATTCTTGGGGAACTAAAGTGCGCGCGCAAGATTCCCTGTGTTGGGTGCGCAATGCACCTGAATATATGCACAGTGCCCTGCCAACAGAAATGTATTGGTAGAAACATCAATTCACTGCTTTGTGTATTAGTATTTAGGTTTACTATCTTCTAAAAGAAAATGTTATTTGTTATTGATTTTCGTGTAAATACAGGGTGTTAATAACTGTGCAAAACTTTGAATTTGCAAAAGAGGACGGCAAAACAACATGATTAGTCAAACAATACAAAACAAAACAATACAAACACGTTTAGATTTAGAAATAAGGCAGGTTAAAGTTTTTTTTTTAATTTGTCAACCAGAGAGAAGATTGAGTATATGTAATAATTTATAACCAAAGAAGGCTTTTTGTATTAATATCATGTTAACGTCATATTTATGAAAAATACCGCAAAATGAATTTTATCAAAGCTCAGACGTCTGATATGGATTTAATTTCACCACTGTTGAAATTAGTTGCGTGGTATTTTTCAAAAATCTGACGTTAACATCACTTTAATACCAATATTAATAAGAACAGACTCCTAGAGTTTTTAATTATTACATTTATTCAAGATTACCTGTGGCTCTTAAACTTTTTTAGAAAAACTTTAACTTATTTTTTATTTATTATTGGACTAATAATGTTATTTTACAGTCCCCTTTTACCATTTCAAATATTTGCACAAATATCAAGGTCACTCTATAGATTGGGTTTTGATTTTTTTAATAAATTTTTGAACCTAATATTTTCAGCTTTGCACAAGTACAGGTCAACTTTTGGTTAATTTCAACAGGGCTTTTTATAACTACGAGAAAAGTAAATAAGGTAAAATAGATCTAACTACTCTTATACTAGCTGGCTATAGTACAAGGCAAAAGTAATTAATAAAAAAGTTACATGAAGATAATAAAAAGGAAACTGACAAACCACAAAAATTACATTTTCAAACTAATAAGAAGTCAATAGAAAATACCGTCAAATAGAGAAGTTTGATGTATAGTAAAATATTTCTCCGACATTTCCAAAGCCGAATTAACGATACCTTAAAGAAAATTGAAACGAGAAAGCCTCATTTGAAAACGGAATGGTCACAGATGTCATCGAACAGCTCTGCTATAATCGATATTATTTAAAAAGAAGCAATTCAAATAATTGTATTGTTGATTTGTTGACCTATAAGGGACTCAAAAATAGAAATTCTAGATACTAACTTCTATGCTTAGCTGTTACCTATAGATCAGTAGTTTAATAAGAAAATGTTTTATCAACTATACCGGAAAAATTAATTGAAATCGTAATGTAAACTAGAATAACAAGAGCAAAAGAAAGCTAGAAGACACAAATCTGCAATTTATTATAGTTATTAAGGCTTCGTTATTTCATCAAAAATTTATGCTGTAGATAGAGAGCTTACTATACAAGTTCCGACTAGCGAGAAAATCTTGTTTTCTATAATGCAATTAGACTGGATCACAGTTCACAGAAATATTTTGTTTTGTTGAGTCAACTTAATGGCATAACCCAGTTTTGCGGAAAAATTGAGGACCCGGAACAACATTCTACATAAACTGGCGGGATCAACTTGGGGAGCAGAAGCTGCTACGCTCCGCACCTCAGCGCTAAGCTTAGTCTACTCAACAGCGAAATGTTGTGCATCGACGTGAATGAATAGCCCCCATGTCAAAAAAGTCGACACTGTCCTCAACCAAACCATGCGGATAATATCAGGATCCATCAAGTCCACACCCACTGTGTGGCTACCAGTACTAAGCCATATAGAACCTCCAAAAATTCGTAGAAAGAAAATAATCGTCCGGGAATTCAAGAAAATCTCTGCAAATCCAGCTCTTCCCATTCACCAAGAATTAATTACATTAGCTCCAGAAAACTCCCGGTGAAAACAGCCCAACAGCTCATTAAGCAGGGTTTCAATGGTAGTAATGAGGATGGAAGAGTGGCAGAACCAATCCAGCTGAACATGGCATTCCTTACGCGACTCCCAAAAACTGCCCAGCGGGTTCAACCTACCACGTAAATCCTGGCTTCGTCCGAATAGGGTGCTTACTGGCCATGGCAGATGCGGAGCAGCACTACACAAATGGGGCTTACTCCAGAGCGCTGAATGTGACTGCGGTGCGGACAGCCAAACAATACAACATATCACCTACCTATGGCCAACGAGAGCATTTCCTGGTACCAGTAACGACTTCCTTGAAGCCACACCAGAAGCGATCCAGTGGCTTCAACAACTAGATCTGGAGCTGTAATACTTGAAACTGTTATACCACCTGTATATGCTGTTTTATATTATGTATGTTGTGCCATTAGCCAAATAAAATAAATGGCATAACACCTGGTTAGTTTAAGTAATACGCTATACTCAGCCAATTAAAGTAAAGTTAGAATAAAAAAGCAGCTTACTGAGTGATCTAGTGTTGACAAAGGGCTAAGTCAGCGATATATCGTCTCCTCAATTTGCTTAAAAAATGGGGAACGAATCATACGCAATTCAATAGATGGTTGGCATCTAGGAATCTCGATAGGGGTGAGAAAATCTATAACTTAATGAGTGCTGTTAATCTGACGCTTCTCACCAATACAGAAATGAGGTTTGCTTTCAAGGATAAAGCCAGTCAACAAAGGAGTAACCTTGAACATAAACACGTTCAAAGCCAAATGATGATTATAGACCGGCCTATTGGCCATGGAGATCATCACAATAGAATCATGAACATCGAAGTAGTCCATTCTTTGTCTATGGGTTGAGTTAGAAAGAAAATCAGCCCACAGAGTCACTTGGTGTTGGCAATGAGGTAAGACAAGAATGTGTCATCTCCTCTATTCTTTTTAAGATATTAAGAGAATGGATTATACGCACTTTAAGAGATAGAGAAAGAATCTATAATAAGCCATATAGCCGATATGACTCCGCTCACGAGTACAGAAGATGAAATGAGCGATTTACTTACAAGAATCGAGGCAGTCAACAGCAAAGAAACATGTAGATGCGCACGTCAAAAGTGTAAATGATGATTGTAGACCAGATCAATAAACATCAAGATACTTTAATTATAGAAGAATGATGAGTTGCGAAGGTGTCCGCGAGGTTATCTAGGAGCTAAGATTACAAACACTGGTGAATGCAATGGCAAAATAAGATGCAGAATCACAATTGCTAAAACTGCAGTGAGAAAATTATAAATCATATGGAAGGATAGGGAGATATAAAAAAACACCAATATTTATGTAATGAAAACATAAATTCCTCTATAATTCCGTAAGCGTATGAGAGTTTAACTATCAAACTGGTACCGTATTTAAATTAATTCTAAACTACATTGGCCATGTCATACGACGAGGAACCGATGATCGTCCAAGGTAAAGCAAACGATAAGATACCTCTCTTGACTGCGAGATATACTGATCAAGTAAGGGGTTCTAACCGGCAAATCAGTAAATATACCAATGTGTCCATGACGCTTTAATAATATTAACCCTTAGACTACGGTGTGGGATCCTCAAAGGACCCCAGACTTTGTTTTTCTTGAACATCTTTCTAGGTATTTTTTAAATAAATTTTCCCTCTCGTGTATTTGTCACTTTTACAATTATACATAGCATGATGTATTTAGTTTTCTGTTTTTAATATCTGCATACTTTTGTTGAACAAAAAAGGTGCGTGGGGTCTCCAAGGAACCCCACGCCGTTGTTAATGTGTACCATTTTTTTCTACAAATCAATTAGTTGATGTCAGTTTTTTTATGTGTTTTACGACGATAATGAGGACAATATTTTTGCAAGAAGTAATTCTGATGTTGTAACTTGTTTATACCCTTATCTGAACCCGTGTATATTATCTCAAAGTACACTCTTGAATTGAGTAGTAAGTGAAAATAAGGATAAGGGATGCCTGTTTTTTGTTTTTGATATTTTGTACACGAGCATCCGATAAAAAAGTAAATATAAGATGTTTATAATGTCAGTTCTTCGTTTGCAAAAAACATCGAAAAGAAAATATTGTCTCCACAGCGAGTTGCATCGATCACATCAAAAATTGACAATATATTATACTTTTTCTTTAATTTATAAGAATTCTGTTGTTACCTTTTTTTATATTTGTAATGTGAGTTAATTTTCAATATATTTTACCATTATAAACACTTACTCAAATGTTACCATACGTTTTAATATGTTTTTAGCTGGGGTCCTTCGAGGACCCCACGCCGTAATTACCGTTGGTCTAAGGAACGCAGTAGTCTAAGGGTTAATGCTGTCAGAATTTCCGTACTCGAACATATCAAACACGAAGAGGACATGAAATAAAAAAATACTATTCTAAACGCAGTAATACAAGGTATTAATCCTCTCTACAAAAACCATCAAGAATGAAAATTGGACGCTGTTGTCATCAATTCTACCTTAACCATGCTTCATAGCACCTACTCAACCAATGTCATGCTTATGGCACCACTTTCCATTCAATATAGACATGGGCGATTATACAAGCAATTGATTCATAATACACCATATAAAAGAAAGCAACGATTAGCATAAAATTCGAAGATACATATGTCCAAAAAGACACCTAAGACAGAGAAGTGCGATATATCCTATGCTGTTTACACTGGCAACGGAGGACATTATCAAAAAGCTGAAATGAAATTGTCTGGGTGTTAATATAGACAGGAAAAAACTAAAGCGTTTAAGATATGCGTACGCTAATGATATTCAAGAATTTCAGAATATGATAAAATATCTAATAGAAAAACCGAGCCAGATTGGATTGAAAATAAACATTGGGAACACAAAATAAAATCAAACCAAGGAGGCAAATAAAAAATAAAACTACGTTTGTCATAATTAGGAAAATTGTTTGAAATTTAAAAAAATAGCGTTCCAAAGAGACCCGAAAAAGAAGTTTACAATAAAAGTGCCATTTCGGAATGAAAGAAGACTAACGAAAGTCGAAAATATTACAATACCAAAATTAAGCCGCAAATGGAACTGGACAGGACAAGTGGGTAAATAAGAAGTTGACCAATAGACTGGTATGATTTTGAACTGGAGTTTAAGAATGACAAGACGAAATGTTGGAAGACCTCAGCGACGCTGAGCAGACGACATTGTGGAAACAGCAGGAAAGACATGGCAAAGATTGAGACGAGAGAGACACAAACAAAAGAGAAAAAGGCGGCTTTACCCTCCAGAAGTGGATAATGTAAATACCGAAAAGAAGACAAGGAAATAGTAAGAAGAAAGTATAATAGGAAAAATAATCCAAAATATAAGTTCATGTATTCAATTGTGTTTTTATGTTGTTTTCTTTGTTCGCCTTCTATTTAATATTTAATATTGTATTCTAAAACCAAATGCTGAGGTTTTTTAGATTCGCAGAAGGCCCGGTAGAGAAAACTGCTTGCTGGGGTAAATGATCTGAAAATGAAGAGAATTTACTTACTGATACTAACACCAAATGAGTAAACAATTTCCCACTGTGCTGAATCTTTTATGCATACTTGATAGCTATTATAGTAATGCTTAATTTTGTGATTGCTTTGATCATATCGTCAATTTTAAAAAACTGAGAGTAAGGAGTGAGTTAGAGTTGAAGAAAAACTAATATAGAAGAAAGTTTCACTACGAAAAACATTAACTGCCAATTAGTGTTGGTGTAACAACAGAGATCAGAGACATCGATATTCTATATCGATAAACCAATTAGTTTGCTCCAGAACAGTCAACAATTTTAATGTGAGAATTTCGAAACACTTTGATAAAATTATCTATAATCATAATTTCTATTTCTTCAGGCGTTTTAATTAGAATTGTATCTAGTATTAAGAACTTTAGAAATCTCTATAATGAACTGTCTCTTTTAGTTGTGCATCGGCACATTTTCATTACATTTTTGCTAACGTCGAAATTGCAATGAATAATATATGGCTATAGTGAAAACCTCCAATATTTACAACCTCCAACAACAGCAGTGTATATTCAAAGATATGAGTTTTCTTCAGTAGTGCCTAGCGCTGGTCGTAACTCAGGTGCCTTTTCCCTGTAAAAATATTTTGACACCAGGCGATATGTCATACGTATGGTTTCTAATCTTTTTCCTTTTACTTAAGTAACTCTGCCCACTCCGCCTTGTTTTATTCTTTTACATCCAGCGAGCAGGTGCTGATTTGTTTACATCGCAAGGGAGTTTTTAGTCAACAGACAAGTGTGAATGTATAGTAGATCAATGCATTTTGTTCAGTATAGATCGGCGGCTTTTTGAGTAAAAATTGTCGAATAGTATTTCTTTCAAAGTAATTTCTTAGTAAAAGCAGGTTTTTACTAAAATTACAATATAACTACACAAAGGTATTAGCCACGTGTGAAAACTAGACTGACGTAGATTAAATACCTGAAAATGTAATAAACCTTACACTGCTAAAATTACTAATTGACGTATTTACTTTGAGTAAAGAGATTTTCATACATCCGACCTTTGAACTATTACTTTTTGAAAATTTAAACTCAGTCGCAGGTTAAATAATAATTTTCAGCGGAATATTAATACAAATAGTGGAGGAGCCTAGCGAGTTGTATTTTAGAGAAATATAAATTATTACCATTTTCTAAGCATGCTTTTGTGGATTTCTATGACTAGTTTTGGGAATTACAATTTGGATACTCAGTTCTTTCAATCGGAAGAGCAGAAAAAACCCTATATTCAGTGGTGGTTTTTACAATCGTAATTTAAGGTGCTGGAAATAAAATTAAACTTTATTATATTATTTAGCTGCCCTTATAGCTAAAGGCACATCCTACAGCTCAAATTTAAATTCCTTAAGTTATTTTACAATATTTTTGTTTCTCTGATATTCAGCAAATCGTTGACTACAAGAGCCTTGTTTTCTAAATACCCTTAAATTATATATGCTGTGATTTCTTGTATATTTATCCCAAGTCCTGGTTCCTCTGGTTATTTACAGGTTTAGTTGCTATAACAACGCACCCATCAGCCAATGTTAAGCATGCAAATAAACATTTCGGATTTGCTAAAAGATGTTTTCAAAAAGCGATTTCCTTTGGTAAATATTTATTCTAATCTGCCATTTACATAACGCACCTCCACGCAGATCATTCTCCTTTAACCATTGCGTTTTATTATTCGAATTTTAGGTTTTGTTTAAAATTCTTGATAAATCTCCAAATCTGCCCGTTTTTATTCAAGTAGGGACCAACGCGTCTCAAAAAGAGCATTTGCACCCTCGCCGGGGCATAAACAGCCATAGTTTTCACACACTCCTTCATCCTTCTGCTTATCAGCTTTGCGTCTACAAACCTGCACCTTGTGCAACGTATTTTCTTCCTTTGTTTTATTTGAACACGCAGTAACAAGGAGACGTCAAATAGCTTAAAAATCGTTCTTTGCTTGCTTTAGTAATCTAGTAATCTATTGTGCACAGCTGGGGGTTTAAGTCCCCGCTTAGATTTTTGAGCACGTCGACATGAAGTAGTGACCAGAACCTAGACGATGACTTATCGTGGTGCTGTGGACGAAAAAATTATAGGCTTTAAAGACATCGCAAAATCCTCAGAAATGAACTTCTGCAGACTAGATGCAGTGTCATTCCGAATTTATAAAACATAAATCATTTTCTGACAAATATTCTAAAACAATCTTGCGTAATGGAAAACGTCAAGAAATATAGTGCAAAAATAACATAATTTTAATAATTTAATAGCAACAATAATATAAAGCTATCGAATGTGGGATATGAAACACTGAATACTTTCATGTAAACTTAGACGTTAAACAAGGGGATGCACTATCAGCTACTCTTTTTAACTTAACTTTGGAAAGCATAATAAGAAACATTGGACATATAGCAAATATTAAAATAAACAAAGTACAAATCATAGCATATGCAGACGATTTCGTTATAATAGCACGTAACTAAAGCAAGTTAGATGAACTGGTAAGAAGAATGGATTAGGAAGCAGTAAAAAGAGGACTAGATATCAACGAGACAAAACCAAATATATGACATGTCAAAAGAAACACCAGCCAAGGAAGACGGTTGAGATCGGGAAATATAAATTTGAGGAAGTAGAAACCTTTAAATATTTAGGCGTACAAATTAACAATAACAATGATATAAACAAGAAGATATTAAACACAGACTATAGATAGGACATATACTGTCTACAGGTACAAACATTTACTAAAAAATAAGTGTATCAGTGAAGCTACTAAAGTTAAAATATATAAAACAATAATAAACCCAGCAATAACATACGCTTGTGAGACATTGAATTTAATAATAAATGACGAAAATAAATTAAGAGTGTTAGAAAGAAAATTCCTACGAATAATTTTTGACCCAGTACGTATAGAAACCGCTGAACACAGAAGAAGAATGAACTTCGAACTGACGGGAAAATGAAAGGAGAAGATATAGTGAAAAGAATTAAAGCAACACGAGAATTAGTTGGTTAGGGCACATAGAAAGACGTGAAGACGAAAGTATAATGAAGAGAATTACGAATTGGAACCATCAGCAGGGAGATTCAAAGGCCGGTCAAAGAGCAGATGGAGGGAGAAAGTAATAGAAGATATGCATACTATAGAAGCCACAAACTGGAAACAAAAAGCCCTAGACAGACAAAGTTGGAAAACGTGGTGAAATCAGCGAAGATCCACCAGAAACTGTAACGAACCAAAGAAGGATGTGGAGTGATCCACCTCGGAAAATGGATTGAAAAGCTCTAATGAGCGACATCAATATTCCGTAGAATGATGAACGTGGGGATATTAATTTCTTTTAATTTGCTCTGATATTGTAACATTTACTTAAAAACATCTATAGAGTGTTTTTTAAAGCTAATCCAGATGATAGCCTTATTACTAAGAATTTTTAAGTAATATTTTTGACGAATTCGCAAATTATATGCCGACATTTTTTTATAGCTCTATATGTACTTTACCATACATTATTATAGCATGTAATCAAAACCCCCTAAGCTTACCACTTGGAGTATAAAGGGAGCCCTCGTTAAATATTGTTTGAAAATATTTAAGCTCTTGAATTTGAATTAAAGGTATTCTGATTGTGACGTATTCCATATCAAGTGTTAGTCTTCAAATTGCAAGGTTCTTTTATCGTTTCATAAATATATTACTAAAAAATTAAACTGTTAGAAGAAATTTCTGATATTTATTCACGCTTTATTGCCCAATTAGCTTGTTGTCTGGAATACATGAATTCTTTATAAGAATACTAACTAACCGCCTAGAGAATAAATTAGATCGATTGCAACCCAGAAGAACAAGCAAGTTTCGGGAAGAGATTTGGTACAGCACATCTTCAAACGTTAAGAATTCTGATCTAAAAGTCAACACAATAGCAGATGCCTCTATGATTAGAATTTATAGACTGAATGTATGACAATACAGAGCCAGTGAAAGTTAAAAGAGAAGTAACACAGAGTGATCCAATCTTGGCTAAGATCTTTACGTCAGCATTGGAAGATGTGTTTAAGAAATTAGATTGGAACAGAAAGGGATATACATACATAAATGGAGAACATCTGAGTCATTTAAGATTTGCTGATGATATTATAATTACTCTTATATTAAGTGACTATGAAGAACTGCAAGTAATGATATTGGGATACAGCATCAAGAAGAGTTTTGATTGATACGAAAAAGATAAAGATGGGTAACACGGGTAACACATACTTCCACATAGTTTGCTACGCTGACGATACCGTACACCTTCACACCTTCAATCAGGAAGCGAAGAATCTAAACATGATTATTAATATAGGAAAACAAAATGGATGGTAGCTTCTAAACAACCTACAAGGTGCAAGTTAGAAGTGGAATGAAAAATTATAGAACATATTTGCACCTTTAACTACCTCAAAACGACAATAACTAGCCATGGAGACTTACAACAGGAAGTAAAACGGTAAACTATGAAAGCCTCACAAATATCAGGAAGGCTAAAAGATAGTTATGAGGACCACAAATGTGCAAGCAATCATAGACATGCACGGAAAAACGTTTTACGACAGTCATAAGTGAAGAACTATGACAATTAAGTAATATCCAAGAGAGAGAAGGAAACAGTAGAACAAACATGTTTACAGAATGGATATCAACACCCTCTTAAAGAAGGAAAATCTTAATAGACCAGTCCGAAGAAGATCCCAAGGCAAACCGCAAATACGGCGGAGAGAATGCTGGGCATCCACCTCGAAAGAGGCTTAATGGGGAAAAACAGGCGTCAGGCTACTTATATGGAATGCCATATAAGAAAGAAGAAGAAAAAGACAAAGATAATGACAAATAACCTACAAGATACGCATGATCTCATTGTAAATGTGGCAATAAAGAAATAAAGTAGTACGATATACCTAGATCAAGAGACAAAACCAAGGAAACAGCGTCACCTAAAACCAAGGATCTTCGATTAGTGCATACTGTCGGCATTAATGTAACGGGCAGAGGTATGAGTGCTAACAAGAAGAATTAGGAATAAAATTAATTATGAAAAGAAAAATGGGACGGGCGACGATATGCGAATGTAGCAGGAACGAGATGACAAGACGCAATTGAAGGAAGCTAATGAGGGTTATATTCGAATGTAAGTAGATCAATGCTAAAAAAGAAAGAAGACCAAAAATAAATATCAAGCACATGCACAGACAATATGATTGAAATAGTAAATGCAAACCGTGTAAACAAATGATGCTTAGTTTATAAGAGAATATAGCTTTGCCCTTCCTAAGACGGACCTGCAGTATTTCTTCTTCTGCCACTGGGTGGTTTATCTACTTTTCGGGTTCTTCTCCAGCCTCTTTTTTGTACTACTCACGCTAAATGAATTCTTCTGATTAGATGGCACTGAACTAAGCAAATCAGATTGGAGACGAAGTAAGTCCAATTCAAGTGCTCATAATTATACAGGGTGTTAATGAATTGCAGGGATAAACTTTAAGGGGTGATTCCTTGATCAATTCTAAGATAAAAAGTTTCGACAAACACGGGACCTAAACGGCTTCGTTTTCAAAATACAGGATGTTGGAGTTTAAACCTTTTTTTTGGAAAACGGCTAGAGGTATTCTAATGAAAATTGGTGTAGGTTAGTATTTCATATTGTGACATTGTTCGGTCAAAATAAAGTTGATTGATTTCCACCAGTGGCGTGCATCGGAACACCGTCAGTTACCTTATTTTAGACAAATCTGGTACGACACTGCTTTTTAGCCAAAAGTTTTGTAGCTATTGTAAAATATGGTTTGTTATTAAATAATATGTTTTTAAAACTTCTTTAAACTGTGTTTTGAAAACGAAGCCTTTTAGGTCACATTAACGTCCAATGAACGAAATTGCTGTTTCAGATTTTTCCATTTTTCTCGAAAAAGGTTTATTCTATCAAAAAAATTAAAGATACATCCTTTGTATAGTTTCAATGGATGAAGCTAAAACGTGTCGTATTGGCTAAAAACAGTGGCGTACGAGATTTTTCTAAAATAAGGTAACTACTTCCTGCATGTCACTGGGGGAAATAAATTAAATTTATTTTGACCAAACAATGCCACTTGATGAAATACTAACCTACACCAAGTTTCATTAGAATACCTCTAGGCGTTTTCCAGAATTTTGAAAAAAAAGTTAATTTTGTACTTCTAGTATCGTGGAGCGTTTGAACACTCCAACATCTTTATTATTATAAAAATTGTAAATTTCTAATTTAATTATAACTTTTTTCTTTCAGGTATTTTACTAACTTTAGAAGGTGCACATACCAGTGTGTAAAGGTCTCTGAAAAAGCTTAATGTTACCTATTGTTAAGGTACCTTAAGGTGTCCAACAACTCCACCATACCGTTTACGTTACCTATTTCTTTGTCGTTGGTTATGGTCATCGGTATGCTCGTTATCTCAGCGAAAATGACTTGAGCGCGGCCTGCTATTAACTTTAGACATAATAGCAAAAGTGATAATAGAAAACTGAGAAAGAGTCGGTTTTATTGCAGTAGTAGGTCATACTAGTAAGGATGTTATAATAATAATTATTATTATTATTTTGTTTTCCTTTTCTTTCAGCTTTACAGCTGATTTTATAGTCAAAGGCATTGGATGATTGCGTTCTAACAGTGGATTAATTAAAGTGTTATTTTTATTATTACTACTATAATCATTAGTATTATGCTATTTTCTCCCACATTTCGTAGTCTGTTGATCATGTCAGACGGGGCCCTACCAAATCACATGTGTATTACTGATATAGACATTCTCTGACTATTGTTGCTGTTTTAAGTATGACTGATATTACTATTATGATGACTGAAATTTGATTTATGATTCTTTTCTATATTATAAATACTGTAGTTTTTTTTGTGGTAGTATTGAAATGATTTTACTGTATACGAGTAGTACGAATAATATTCCTCACAAAACTATTAAAAAATAATTACTGAACTGGGGGTTCCATAACACCCCACAATACCAGTTACTTTCGGTGAAACAACGATACATGTTGAGATTAACGTTTTTATAGTACTTCCGGGTAGCTTCCTTCTTAGGCCGGAAATTAATATCAAACAATTGCTTTGCTTTTCATTCTTATGGTTTGTTTCTTAGAACAAACGAAAATTGTTGTACGCATAAATCATCGTTGATCGTTTGTAATAACTCTAAGTAGCTGTTGATGCCGTTAAAATGTAATTGAAAAAAATAAAAAGAAAAGAAAGCTATTGATAGATCTGTTCATTCAAGCCATTCGAAATAGTTTTTGTGTAAATATACAGGGTGATTTTTAAGTTGATTCTTTCCGTTTCTTAGGAAATAAAGTTCAAAAATAAGCATTTACCACTTTTCCGAAATATCAAACTACGGAAATACAGGGTGTTAAAGTTTCAAATTAAAAACTTAACTTTGGCTCAAAGGCGGCTGGACAATTTCATTTTTGTTTATCTCTGTTGTCAAGCAATGACCTGTCAACTAGTTTTCCATTGTAATTTTACTAATGTTGTTGCTACAACAATGGTTCATGTTTACGAAAATAATTAATTAGTAAATATGCTTATTATTTACTGGATGTCAAAATGCCGCTGCCGTATCGCTCTTATACGCGGAACGTATGTGTAGAAGCAAATGGTGATCATTTTGAACTTATCATTTAAGTTAGATTAAGTTCAGTTTAATTTTTGTTAAGTAATTTTAGTTCGTAATTTGAAACTTTAACACCCTGTACCTCCGTTAGTTTTCATATTTTGCAAAAGTGGTAAAGGAATAAATAGTTATTTTTTAAGGTTTATATCCTGGTAAAAGGAAAGAATCAACTTAAAAATTACCCTGGATATAAATGTAGAAATTTACAGAACAGAAGGTTAAAGCCCAAGCAGGAATCAGATTGTTTAATCGCATTTAAACCTTTAACTTCTACCTAATTTTGGTTTGATAACAATAAGGTCTCAGAATAATTATTTCTGGAAATTTATACATTTGACTTGAGAAGTAAATGTTTTCAAAAAATGTCAGAAATGTAAGTATATGACGCTCTACTATACTTACCCGTAACTGTGTTAATGGATAATAAAGTTCCATCCGAATTCAGATTTAACCGTTAATATTTCAGTTTCGGTGCCCGCAGCAGTCTTTTTGTAGAATCCGGTGTTGTTTGCATCCCCACGTTGATATAATAATATAAACACCTTCGTTATTTTCCAGTGCCAGTAATGGCAAAAACCATTAAATTATGCATCAATTACTCAAATGGAAGCCTGCAACGTCAAACAGGGTTAAATCAAAAGCGCAACTGCAATTGAAAGTGGTCCCTGCGCCGCTGTAGGGAAACAAGAATTCTTTGTAGCGCGATTTGCCCTGCACCTGCATGTGTTTGTTTTCCAGCTTTTGCTTTCAGATTAAAAATTATTCCACCGACTGAGAGCAAAGTTCTTGTTGTGCAAAGCTCACGGTACAGCACCGGGTGTTTTGTTAGATAATGAGGACAGTCGCGTTACTGCTCCCGTGGGCTGCTGTCATCACACTAATCCGTTGCCTGCTGTTTCCCACAGTGTCGTCTCTACACTGGCTAACAATTATTGGATATGAGATGGCCCAAGAAACGATAAAGTCCCACCGTTCCAAAATTTTGAAAATCTCAGGAATTGATCAGGCACAACGTTTAGGCGGGCTTTTTAGGAACATCCTTCAGCATTCGAAAACTATTAAAATGTTTCAAAGATAACGTGGAGAAAATCGCAGTTACTTGAAAATGTCCTACAAATAAATCTGACGAAACGTCAGACCACGTGACGATACATCAATAGCAATTCCATTCTAAAGTTTAAGACTCCAGATTTACTTCCAAGTACTATGAAATCCTGATTTTCTCAGACGGGTGCAACCATTCACCAAACCATAACATCTAATGTGCAGCAGATTATCGACGATTGTTCAAATTTAATTCATTTACTAGTAGTCAAGTAGTAATTTAAAAATTTTAAAAATGCTCTTCTTTCTCAAAAACGAATGCCAATTAGAAATAAAAATTACCAAACACTGTGTAGGTAACGTGATATACACAACGACGTGAAAAGTTGCCGAATGTGCTGTAAAAATTAGGCCATAAGGCCGTTACAAGTTTCTCTGAATGAAATTTATATAGCTAGAAACTGGAGTTCCTGTAAATGGCTTTTATACATTTAATACTTCCTGTTAACTAATTCTAAATATCTTTTTAATGGAATGCCTGCAATTATATGTTCCGTTAGGTTGTTTACTAGATTGCAAGCTGATGCCATGATTATAAATAACAACAGATTCCAATATAAACCTCGGCTTAGTCAAAAATGTAAAGAGGAGTCGACTGGATGCATTATTTAAGGACGCAAGCGTGTCCTCCTGCCCCTCTCTTAATCCTACCCTCAGGCTTTCAGTTTTAGGTAACAAATGCTGGCACTAATTTTAGGAGCGATCGGTTAATTCGCCCGAACTGTTTCATTAGGCGAAGGGCGAGGTGTAAACCTTTGGAACTCGGATCAGCATTTACCCAAAAACATGGCAATAAAGCAAAATAATCAACCGCCACTTAATTTGCCATTTTGCAGTATCGCCGGGTTTCAGCCCCAATCATGAAATAAGCAGTAATGATCTGCCAGACAAGCTTAAATATTGCTCCAAACAAGTTTGGTTAATCCTCGCATAATTATACCTATAGTCTGCTACATTTAACTCTAATCGCATTATTATTTTAGAGGCCGAATAAAATCTAGCCGCCTCCTCCTCCGTCCTGCGAAGCCTGCTATCAACTTGCTAGTACTGTCTATTACGCGGTTACGTCATTGTAACTCTTGAAGAGGCTCGGTAAAACTTGAAAGACAAATTAATTCCGACTAACTTGCCTTCTGTCTCAAAATTAGAAATGTTCCTTTCGAAGAACAAAGAGCAACAACATACGTAACTCGTTCATGCATCGACTTCCGATGGCGAAGGGACAATGGCGAGCCCTAATTTAAAAAATACGTTATTTAACATAGTCCTTTGTACGTTTTTAAATTAGGGGTAAACACTAACGCGGACGATATTTGAAACAAAATGTGTACCATCAATCATTATCAATAAAGGAAAATTGCAATTTCGACCCTCGTGTTGATCCATCGACATATTAATTAATTCGGAGTTTTCAGAACTAACACTCATCGACGCATGGTCGCTACAATTATTGCAAATATTTAATTCGAATATGAAACGGTAGATTCAATTCGCTAAATTATTTTAACTGTTTACGCATAATTAAGTCAACAAGTAAATATTCGCTAAAAATCGCTAGATATCGAAATTTCTGACGGGCAGTAGTTAATAACGGCAACAATATGTAATAATCGTCGAATCATATGTTTCAATAGATTTTAATTACTGCCGAAGCATTAAACAATTCTACCGAGGCTGGAACGTAACAGAAATAATACGCATTTATATTTTATGACGCACTAGAGTCACATACACCGACGCTAGTTATACAATTAAAGTACCCATTAGACCGCACCAGTTTGCATAAAAAATTAATAACTTACTCACACAATGAAGTAAGAAAGTAAGTAAAGCAGCATAACAACGTAAGAGACACATAGTTGTAATGACATTCGATATCAAAAATGCATTTAATGATTTACCATGGCTGGAAATTATAGGAGAGATCTGGAAAATAGAAGTTAAACTAATCTGTAAGTATTATCTAGCTATCTGAGCAAGAAATCCATTGAGATGGGCAGACACGAAACAGTGAAACTAAAGCATGGAGTCCCACAAAAGTCGATTTTCGGTGTACCACCTTGCATGGCCATAGAAAAAATATCAGAATGCAAAATTGAGGAAATTACGAAAGTAACAGACAAAATTAAATGAAAGTAAGCACCTGGGCCTGATGGAATAGCTTCAGAGATAGTTACAGCGAAAATAAAAACATTTCAAAACAAATACCTAAATGTTATGAGTAGCTGGTTGAAGAAAGGTATATCCGGAAATTTGGAAAGTAGCTGGTTCAAATACCTGATCGCAGAAAACTTGAGCAGAAGCGGACAAAGAGGTAGAAGAAAATCAATTTGATTTTTGTAAGGAAAATTCACAGTGAATACCATGGAGAAAAAACTAACAAAATAGAGGAAGTAAGAAAAGTCACATACCAACATAAAAGAAAGGTGGTTTTGATGACATTCGATATCGAAAATGCTTTTAATAGTACACCGTGGCTGGGAATTATGGGAGAAGTCGGGAAAATAAAAGTCAAACCAAGCTGCAAAACGTACTGTTCAGCTATATGAGCGAGACATTCATTGAGATAGGAAGACACGAAACAATTAAAATAGTCGCCGGTCTCAAGGCTATGGAACATCGGAACATCTATTTTGATGATATATTAATAACAGATATGCCGGATGTGGTAGAAACGATACGCTTTTCTGACGACACGGCATTGATAATCAGAGCTAAAAGAAAAGAATATTTAATTGAGAAGGTCAGCTGAAATATTGAAAATGGCTATATATACGAAGAACTGGAAGTGCCATCCTAAAAGATCGAAGCGGTGATACTATATGGGGGACGAGTACCTGAAGAGACAGTTATAAATATGGGAGGTGCAGATATACAAACAACCGATAGAACTTAGTATCTGGGCGTTACCTTAGGTAGAAATGGCGATATGAGGAAGCACACATAAGCTTCTGCAGCTGTCTTATGCCTGCACTAGATGCGCTCAACTCAAGTCCAAGAAGAAAGTAGATACTGATTACACTGCAAATGAAGATGGCGCAAAAGATGCAAGTGCCTACAGAAATACACTCACAGAAGCGGTACAAGCATTTGTGGAGGTAGGAGGCTAATCTATCTATTTGTAGAAGAGAGGGGACACAGTAGGAGATAAAACGTAGATTAACACTCAAGTATCGAGAGACTATAAGAATAGAAAAAAGAACAAGAAATAAGAATAAATAGATCGAACACCTTACCCACCAACTTCAAGCAATAAAAATTGTACGTATTTTGGGCTCAACAGATACAGATTGAATATTCGACTTTTTTTTCCTTTGATATTTTCAAAATTTTTAGCTTCCACACTTGCACTTCGAGGGAAGTTCTGAGTAAATTCTTTTACATATTTTTTATTTTGGTTTGATTGCACATTTCACTTTCATTGAATATGAAAATCTAAAACCTTTATATTTACACTTTGGCTCTAGGATTGATAGAGGAAGCAATATTTTCGCATAAAGGACTTAATTTGGTATTTCCTATTTGTGCACTGTGCAGTCAGCGTATACACAAGGAATACTCCGTCATGGAACATACTACATAAACCGTAAAATTGGAATTTCTTGATGCTGCTTCTCCAAATTAGGTCCAATACTTCTTTTCCTAATTTCAGAGGGTATAATTATGTAAATCAAATATGTTTTTCTTGGGGAATTAATTTTTCATTAACTTAGGCTAACTTAATATAATAAAATAGAAGCTTCTCTTTTGAGAATAGCTTTGCAATAAATGATTATAAAATTGCCATTTTATACGTTAACTGCTAACATTAGGTATGCTCTTTATGCTTTCCACAATGCCTAGATTTAGGGAATATTCTATGAAAATGGAAGACTGGTCCAAACTTGCTATCTCATGGACTATGAAGAAGTCCATCAATAAATCTGATTATCTTGGTTTACTAACTTCTAGGAGACGTCAGCTCTGGAACTCTTCATTATATTTCTGAATAACCTCGGTGCACAAAAAAGTTAAAAATTATTATTACAATTTTCCACATAAAAGATGTAAGTTGATTTTGATAATGTAAATGGTTTTCGCTGAAATGGTCGTTACTTACGCATATAGTAGTTATAATTTGGCATATCTTGCACAAGTTTAGTAACTCTTGCAAATCATGATTTAACATTGAAATGTTTATTTTAGGTCATCAGTGGTTGCTATGGAGGTTCTAACTTAATTTTTCCAATTGTAAGGAACGAAAAGCTGGACTAATGTATATATGCAGTAGAAAAAAGTAGCATTATTTTCAAAGCTGTGTTTTCTGCGGTTGCTTTTTCTTTGAAAGAATTTAAGCAAAATACATTTGAAATTCTATAATTTTGATGGTCCATAACTGCAAATTGCAAAAAAATTTGACACTAAATAATTTTAAAACTCAAATGAAGTTAGAAGTAAAAATATGTTCACGTTTCTAATAAATTAAATACATTTACAAATTAAAATTCGAAGGGCCGGCGGATGCGTATGCAATCCCAATGCTTTACAAGGAGAATGGGCTATTTCTACCTGTGCTACGGAGCAGTACGTAACTACGTGCGTCCCGGCTGGCTTAAATAGAATCTCTTTTCGTTGACACCTCTTACGCTGTAAAACAGAATGAGTTACGATATTGTATCTCAGTTAAACCAAAAATAAAAATTTTACCGGTGATGCTACTCGAATTCAGCGCTTGCGAACGAGGCGACCATTCGATTTCTTTGTTTGTAGGTAGTTTACGAAGCGCGGAGTTCGAATCCCAGCGGATTACATTTTTTTATATGCAAATTAATCAAATTCGCCCGAGGGAAGTTGCGTGTAAACCTCTTTGCAGATTATTTACATTTCAATCACAAATAAATTTATTAAATGATTTTTTTTACATAAAAGCTTAATAAAAAACGAAACCACATAGCTGCATTATGCGAAATTTTAGATATAGTTTTAACAAATTGGAAAAGAACACCTAACCTAAATATGTTAAGCCGATAGTTTAAATAGTTTTTGAAAGTCTTAGTAACGGTGGGTATGGTATACAAATGTTATGAACTTTTTATGTAGATGGCGTATTATAAGCTAATGATAGTTACCGTTGCGGTTACCAAAGATTTAATTTTTATAGAAGTGTATCAATATAAGTTTCCTGGATTATGTATATTTACGTGAAACAGCTAACTAAGAGTACATTGAAATGCCAGAATGGGCATTATGTTTATTGGATCTGAAGTAACAGCAAGTCTGTATTTCCATCAAAACCCGTCGAGCTTTTATTTGTCCGAATACAGCTCCATGACAATAAATTCTGTAAAGTGTACTTCATTTGTAATAACCCCGCATTATCTTCACTCCCTTCATAACATTTTCACCCTATGTTTGCAGCGTGAATAATAGCTAGCGCCAATTTTATTACCGTATTAATTAATTACGTAATCAGGTAAAATAGTGCAACCCGGGCGATAACGTGGTTGCGCTGCGTTCCCTCATTCTTTGTGGCGAAAATTTTGTTAGTTTATGTACTTTGCGCATATCCAACAAATGAAATGCAATTTCCTTTTATTACTGCAACTCATTCCGGGCTGGGTACACACTGCTAAAGCCTTCCAATTTGGGGAAATTATTCCCGCACTTTGCTAACAAAATTGCTAAGAAAGCCTCAGTTTAAAAATGCAGTAAATGGCGGCCGACGAAATGATCTCAAGTCGGAACTTTATCAAATATTCCACTTTTCCCGAGGATTAGCCGAAAAATGCAGGATATTTTTCTCAACAAAAGATTGTATTTGAGACAGATTATTTATTTTATGAAATATAAAGACCTCTCAGTGTTTTATAGACATGGAAACTGTGGAGCGCGACTCACAAGACGTTCATATCACGATCAGTTATATTAATCTAAATACGATGTTAACTATTCCCTGATTGACGATGCGCGATACACACCGTTTCGCTGATTTTTAAATAAAAATTTTATTGATTTCTTATAAGGCGTTTTGAAATACAATTATAACGTTAGTTATTATAAACAATCAAATTATTTTGCTACCCGCACATATATCACGAGTAGTACATTTAAATCAAGAATCCAAATGCCGTGGAGGGCACTTCCTAGTTAACTTAATCAATTAAGAAAACTTTTTATCTTAACGATTTGTTTTATTAGAACCATTGCAATAACTTTACCATATTTACGTTATTTTTGTATAAGAAACCCTGATCTGAGTTTGGGCCTCTAAGCTATCTCTTTTTATTTTTTAAATCTGGCGTCATATTCGAGAAGCAAATTATTACAAAATATTACGCATGTAAGTGCGAAACTGTTGAAAATATACAATTATTTTATCAGAGTAAATTTTGGTCTCTAGAATATGATCTATGGTGAGATATAGACCTTACAAGGTGTTGAAAGAAATAACGGATTTAATTAAATATGAATAAAAAGAAATGCGCTGAAGTTACTAAATGATGACATCAGAGTTAATGTAAGCTATGATCTGTTACTGAGTTAGATTAAACAAGAAAGGTACGGTTTTTAGATATTCCCAGACAGTGTAGGTTCCGAGACTCAATTAAATTGCTGAGTTCCCGATAAATTGGTCTGTTCTAGATCCTTCCTCATTTGTTTGAACTCCATGCGGTTGTAGTTGTATTCCTTTCTGAATTTGTAGATTCATAATGTTCTACGAGGTAGAAGTACTAAGTACTACAACTCGTACTCCTTCCTAGGCTTCTCTTTTCCCAGATTTTCCTTATATAATGAGATGTAGTATTTGGTATAATTTTCATTTTGGCTTGGATATTGTAGGTTACGATACTTCATTAAATTGATTAGTTTTAGATCCTTCCTCATTCTTCTCAACTCTCTGGAGTTGCGTCTGTACCATTCTTTTAGGTGAGCCATGATATTTCACTCCTTCCTAAACTTGTCTGTCATAAGAATTTTCCTCTCATAATATGGTCTAGATATTGTAGTTTCATAAATCAATTATAGGCCCTTCATTATCCCATCTTTCTCAATTCTCTGCTGTTTTAGTCCTTGCTAGGTTTTCTTTCCCAACAATTGTTATTCGTTTAAGGTATTCAGCATTATTTTTTCTCTCATATAATGGTACAGATCTTGTAGGCATGATACTTAATTAAATTGGTCAATTCTAGGTTCTTCCCAACTCTTCTCAATACTTCAATGTTTGTGACTTTGGAAGTCCAGAGTATTACGCCGAATTTTTTCATAGGAACACATTCTGAAAGATTGTAGTCTCTTCTAACGGGTGTTCATAAATTATCCCGGTCCAGCGTGGTCTGACAAAATAAATTAATTTGAAGCGCATGTCGTAACTCGTAATATACCGCGCCGGCGCGAATCGCGAATACGTCAGCTGTCATTTCGTCCCAAAAAATTGTTAGAAATACGTTTTCCTCTGCAGTTTTTGTTGAAAAGTCAGTTCTTTTCATAACTTACGTGTTATATCATCGTAATTTTTTACTTTTATAAAATGGTGTTTACATTAGAACAGAAAACATTTAATGGTGGAAAGTTATTTTCGTAATGGAGTGAAGGTCAATGACGTTTGGAAATATTCAGCATAGAATTGCTTGGAAGAGTATCGTACCAAGTTTCTCGGCCAGGTTATTGATTGTAAACTATTTCAAGACAATCTTAATCGCTGTGTCAAACTTTTTCGCGAAACTGGAAGTCTTGCTCATCAAAAAGGTGCAGGCCGACCATTGAAGCGTAGTGCCGAGGCTATAGTTGCAGCTACAGAAGTAATGGAAAATGCCCCTAGAACTTCCATTCGCAATTTGTCACAACAAGTTAACCTCTATGTAGGGACGTGCCACATGATGTTGCATAAAGACATGCAGTTATATCCGTATCGTATGACTGTAGTTCAAGAATTATTGCCAGGTGATCCTGCACAAATATTGCGATTCTGTGAATGGTTTATCAACACCCTTAATAACAATGATGACACGCTAAGAAAATGTTTTTCACTGACGAAGCATGGTTTTGCAGAACGGGATTTGTTAATTCACAAAATTTTAGAACGTGGAGCACTGAAAATCCTCATGCGATTCTTGAAACGTCCTCCATCGAATTTATATTTCAACGCAGTTTCATTTTGAAGAATGTCGCCCTGATCTGCTCTCTTCTGCTTTCGCCTTCATTTATTTAGTCGACCTGTCCATTGAACCGACCAACTATAGGAAAAAAGTAGTAGGTACCTGCTTTCCTCACAAGACGATGTATAAAGTGACGTGGTGTCATACCCATCAATTAACTAAGAAGCAAATCGATTATGTTCTAATTGATACAAGGCATACATTGGTTATAATGAATGTAAGGAGGGGTGCTGATTGTGACTCGGATCATCTGTTAGTTAAAGTATAGTATAGACAGAGAATATTCACTATCAAAGCAACCAAGGGGCAAGTGTAAGGGAAGGACAACACAAATAAACTACTACATGAAGAAATAAACTGCTCAAGGACAGGTCTAACGAGTAGCTTCAGAATGTGTAGTTCAAAACGTGACCACCGAGCTTCTGTAGATGGCGCCAAGTGGACAAACCGCCACTGTGCTACAATGCTTGGAAATTTTGCAAAGTGGAAAGCGAAAACCAAATAGCGCATGAAGGTGCTCGGGACCTTAGCAACAACTTTGCCCCCTTTCAAAATTTCGATATCTGTAGCCGTTCGAAAGTTACAGGCGATCCGGACGGACGGACGGACGGACAAAACGTTCGCATAAGTACGCTGAAGCTACTAATAAACGAATAATAGTAGAATACAATTAAAGAATAAGTTAGAAAAGCAGAGACGAAAAACAAACAAACAGTGAAAGAACAATGCAAATAAATAAAAGAAGTGATCACAGTAATAACAAAGGAAAATTTAGGCTTTAACAACACAACTGGGAAAAATTATTGGTATGATGAAACACGTAAGCAGTAAGTTTAAGAAAAAAAACACAAAACCAGGATAAAAATGCTACATAAATTAACACGAGCAAACAAATATGAGTACAGGGAAAAACGCAAGCTTATTAAAAGGGAATGCATATTAAAGAAGATATTAGAAGAAAATAAAAAGTTACAAGAAATTGAATAGCTGTCAGAGGAGAAAACACTGAGAAAAATTTATCAAAGAACGGATCAGTTAAAGAAGGGTTTAAAACCGAGGACAATAATGTGCAGAAATAAGAATGAGAATTTAAAGCAAACAAAAAAAAAGTTGAGAACATTTAGTTAAAGTATTTCCAACTGCTATTAAACTGAATTCGGGAAATTGGGCACAGCCAAAATGATGGAATTGTAGAGGGACCAAACACATAGGTGGAAGAGCCAACCTATGATAAAGTAGTACAAGCTATTAAAGAACTAAGAAATAATAAAGTTTTGGGTAAAGACTTCATCACAGCTGAATTTATTAAACATGGGGGTTTTTGAACAAAAAGCGAATCCCAAAAAAAACTGATAAAACGCAATATGAAAACTACCGTGGTATTTCTCAGTTAAGTATCGTATATAAAATATTCAGTCAAATTATTGTGGAGGATCCTCTACGGACCATATATTTTTAATTAGAAATAACATAGAAACATTTTAAGCAGGTCTAGGATGGTGTCAATAAAATAATATTATTTAATGCACTGCAATGGGAATTCCTCAGAAGCTAATACAATTGATAAAAATGCCACTACAAAACATCAAGGCAAGAGTGAAATGCTAAAATAATTTCACTGAAAGTTTTTACATCAACACGGGGCTAATACAGGGCGACCTTCTCTCAGCATAACTTTAACTGATGCCTTGATAAAATTATTAGAAGTATGCAGATTAAGTCAGGCGGAACCATTTACAATCGAAATCTGCAAATACTTGCCTGCGCAGATGACGTCAATGTAATAGCACGCAATGCGAACAGGTTGATGGAGGGGCTTTACAAAGCTGTAGTAGGAAGCCCAAAGAGCTGGTCTGATAATCAACAAGGAGAAAACTAAATACATAATTAATACTAGAGAAGAGCATAGATACAATAATAATAATAATAATAATAATAATAATGGACTTTTATTTTCGGTCTAGACATAAACAAATAATAATAATAATGACAATGAAAATAGTTACATATTACATTAGTTAAAAAAATATGTTGTTGAGCAAAAAGAGTAAAAACTAAAATAGTAATGAACTAAAAATGTATAATAACATTAGACCGAAAATCGCAAGGCAGAGTTCAGTAATGTAGTGAAACTACTACTGATCTCCCACTCAAACCTTGTAATCAACATTAAAAATATGTCGTGCAAACGCGAAAAAACAAAATACATAATTTACAAAAAAAAAAATAATATTCAACTTGCAACACACTTGGGAATTTAACTGCATTAGACATTTAACTTTATCGACTCTATGTTCGCACTCTTGAAATACGGTAGCAATGATTTGATAGCGTGGCCGAATTTAGGTATCTTGAGCCAAACATTAATGAAACAATTGAAAATAAATAGTATATTAAGGAACGTTTGGCAGCGGCGAATTGATGTTGCTATGCTCTACAGTGTTGACTAAAGTAGTCAGTAGTGTTTCGTCCAACTAAATTACTGCCGTATCGTATAGTTGTACGGCCGGTTATTATGAAGGGATCAGAAACTTTGGTCATAACTAAAGATGATGAAAATACCCTTAACATCTACAGAAGAAAAATCCTTCGAAAAGTTTAAGTAGTGCAGGAGAGTGGCGAATTAGAGCTATTAGAGATATGTAAGATGTATCAGCAACCTGACTTGGTAGCCCAAATGAAAGTATCTAGAATGCGATGGCTGGGGCATGTAGAAGGGATGTTGAAAAACCGTATGACGAAAAAAATTTACAGAGAAAAGCCGGAAGTAAAAAGGAAAATTGGCAGGCTCAGGAAGAGATGGTTAGACGACATTAAGAAGCTTAAAATATGAAGTTGGAAAAGAAAGGCACGGTATAGATCAGAATGGTGAAATCTCCTAAAGCAGGCAAAGTGTCTTCTAGAGCTGTAGCGCTACGAAGTAAGATCATTGAACCATGTACCTAGGTATTTTTCTTTATACCCTCTCAATTGTTTTGTTTGTTTTGTTCTGCATGAAGAGATTTGATGTATTGTTGGGCTTTTAACTAAATAATATAAATTTCATTTTCTTGATATTAATATTCAGACTATATCTTCCACCAGTTGCACAGTTTCGACAATATTCCATATATTTTTATCAGGTTTTCTACTTACTTTAATGTCGGTATCGATTTCAACAAATATTTCAAACATAGTATTTTGTGAATAGACATAAAGGGAAATTGTAATATTGGCAACATAATTATAATACAGATCTTCTATAATGAGTCTTTCTATAGGTATAGTACTTTGCGTGCCCCTTTATAAATTTGAGTTTGGGGGTGTAGCACAATATACTTATGGTACCATGATATTCGCAATTTTTTGAATTAGACTTTTTCAAAACTGCTAGAAATTTTTACAGTAGCTATCGTCATATGTAGTGGCGCTTTATAGCACCGACAACTTATTTTTATTAATTTTTACTTCATCCTATGAGCCCCTGTTGCTGCATCTACGCCCTGCACAGTACGCCCACATATTTGAACAATCTAAAGTGCTATTGCGACACTCTCAACTTCTGCGACAGTCATCTGTCCAGCAACAAGAGACAAGGTGCAGCAGATCTTCTGTGGCAGCGATCTCCGAATTAGTATGGGACGCAGATAGCCATTTACTATCTTCCATTCTCAGCATAGGTTTATATTAACGCCATTGCTGTACTTGATGAAACACTCAGAGTGAATGCTCACAAGCGACTGTTGATGTTGAAGAAAATGCAGTTACAGTAAAGTCTCTTTGTACAGGCTGTTTGGTGATTGTCTTTACATAAACTTGGTGGGGTAAGATACCTAAGTTTTCGCTCCCTTTGATTCATTCAAAAACTCACCAGCGTAAAAATTTATGAATACACACAGGTTATTTTTGAGCTGCTTGTCGGTGTGCAGTTTTTTGGGAGGCACGATTTTTCTTTTTCGGTAAATGGGCGAATATGAATCGCATTCTGTAAAGGCGGGTAGAATTAGAAGAAAATCTCTCATTTCTCTTATATAATCTTGAATAGATCCAATATGGTGAATCTTATTGGGAGGAACCTTTGTTCCTGGCATGGTCATCTTCAATCAGGTGTTCTGTAGAGTGGGGGCAAATTTGTGTCTTCACCAATGAAGACTTTTTCAGGTGCATTTGCGGTCTTTGCAATAACACAATCAGCATATCGGTATCTGCATCGGAATGGAATACTTTCCGTCCTGCTTCCTGCAAGTGACTCCTCAAAAGGGAGATGCGTTGCATTTTGTTGTCGCTATTTGAGAGAAATTGAGTTCTTCTTAGATTGACATGAATAGAATCTACCACTACTACGTCCATGTGGAAAGCTTTCTTTGATAGACTCAGATGTTTCTCATTTCTTGCTCTCGGTCTTCCACCACGCCCATCAAATACGACGAGGGCTTGACGCTGCCATAGAACACCACAGAGGAAATATTCACCATCGACTATGCAGTACACTCCCCGTCTTGAAGCACTGCTAGATATGGGATGGGTCGAGGATAACGACAAAATTGGCATTATAGAAGAATTTGTGCTTTCCCTTATTAGATGGGCGGGAGGATTCGTAAATCTTCATATTTGAAGACCTCAGCTGTTCTTCAGTTCTCACTGTGTATTCCATGAGGTTGGGGTTTACACAAAGTAATTCATTAGGCACTGTCGCCGATCTCATTATGCTACCGAGAGACTTTACAGTAGATTTACGTTTGAGATGAAATTCGCTGCATTTCTTTCCCTCAATTTTTTCCACTACAGCAATACCAATTACTAGTGCCTCCTCACAATTTACAGTTTCATCAGCCAACATGCCAGTGGATATAGATGCATGTTGAGACGTTGTCTCGAAGAGATTATGTTCCCTGAATCAGTTGAGGAAGCATTGTCGTCGCGATTTTGACCATTTGCTGTCCCGAGGAGGTGGATACAACGCAGTAGATTCCTTAAGGATGTAGGCCTAATAGTAGAAGGTGAAGTTCCTCGGCCGCATGTTAGGTCACCACTGCTCTTCATAGTTTACATCAAAACCTGTTCAATTGCCAGGTCAACCTAAATGGCTATATATTAACATGGAGGAATAATATTTCCTCTCACTTAATCACTATGCGAGTTTTAGTCTATGTTTACCAAATCTTGCGGTAGCTGGCGTTTCAGTCTTGTGTGGACATTTTTCCGGCATAACTGTCGTGCGATTTCGTTGTTGCTATTTTTGGTGATCGTGATAAAATTTTGTGTCAATCTTCTAATGAACTGTTCGATGGTATCTATTCCGAGTTCTTGATGGATTTGTTCGTTTCTTGCAGACCATGGGGAGTTGATGGCAATGCGGAGCACTTTGTTCTGATATACTTACAGTTTTTTAATGTTTTTTTAAATCGTAAAACATACAAGGCACGCGTATGTTAATATTGGCCTAAGAAGTGTTTTGTAAAACAAGATGGCATATTCTCTACGTAAGGGAGAGTTTTTATTAATTAGAGTCAACAGGTGGTTTAATCTTGCATGAGCTTGGTTAATTTACTATTGATGTGATAAGTCCAAGTTAATCTGGTGTCCATATGCACGCCTAAGTAGTTAACTGCTCCAGTTCTTGGGTCCTATGGTATATCAGTCCCCTATATCTGTCAATAGTTTTGCGTGATTCGTTATTTGTTTAAGCGTAAATATTTTGGCTGATGATATCGATGGCTAATTGGAGTTGGTTGATAGCTGTAAGAAGATTGCTGTGCTGAGTGATGATGGCAGTGTCATCGGCAAATAGTGCAATTTCGCTCATATTGGGTGTGGGGATATCGTGGATAAATAGATTGAAGAGTGTGGGCCCCAGGACACTGCCTTGGGAAACTCCAGCGTATATGTCCTTTATGGTAGATATGGTGACGTTGATGCGGACTGCGAATGTTCGACTTTCTAGGAAGGAAAAAATGGTTGCTGTTATATAGTGTGGAATTTGTCTTTTGAGAATTTTATGTTTTAATCCCTCGATCCATACCCTGTCAAATGTCTGGGTAATGTCTAGGAAGACAGCCACTGTAAATAGTTTGTTCTCGTATCCTTGTTCTACTAGCTCAACTATTCTCTGCAACTGCTGACTGGTGGAATGTTCTTTTCTAAATCCAAATTGGATTGAACGAATTATTTGAAGTTCGTCCATCAATGCGTTCAGGCGATTACTAATAAGTAATAACTTCAAGTAGCTTTGACAGGGTAGGTAAAAGGCTGATAGGTCGGTAGCTATTGCAGTCGTGTTTATTTTTCCCGGGTTTACTAAACAATATATGGGCGGGTTTCCATTCATTTGGGAAATATCCGATCTTCATGCACAAGTTAAATAGTGTGGCCAAGTAGGCTATGCCTCTTTTGTTGGTTGTTTCAAAGCTACGTTGGGAATGCCTTTGTGGCCCGGTGCTTTTTTAATCGGCAATGCTTTAATGTAGCCTTCTATTTCCGTTGGAGTTGTTGGATTGTCAAAATCGTCGGCTATTGGTGCATGAGTTTCAATGTGAGCATAAATTATACCAGCGGTTGATTGGTTTTATTAGATATTTTCGGGGTAAACATTGTTTGAAGGTGCCCCGCAAAGAGATTACATTTGTCTTTGACAGAGGCATAGGAAGTGTCGTCGCTGATTATGGTAGGAATAGTGTCAATTTGTTGTGTTTTAGATTTGGTTGCTTTCCACTGTTGGATTCCAGGTTTTCGAGATATTTACTGTAGTTGCATATACGGTATTTATCAATTTCTCGTTTTATAGTGTGTGTCAGATTGTTTAGCATGTTTTTGAGATATGGCTCTCTTGTTGTTTGCCATTCTCTTCAAATTTTGCTTTTTTGTTTAATCAATTCGATTATATATGTCGGTGGGATGGTGTAATTACGCTTTGTTAGAATTGGAGGCGGTTTCGTTTATTGTTTTATAGCTTCTTTAATCGATTTGGTTAGTTTGTGTATGCCTACGTCGATGTCCTGTTTGTTATTAATATTGCTGGGGCTGATAAGCCGAGAATCTAAATGTTTTTGATATTTTTCCCAATGTACCCTTCCTTTGATTAGTCGTGGGTGTGGGGGGACATTGTGTGGAGTAGCGGCGAAGGTTATCAGGACAGGGAGAAGTTCTGTTTGTTGGATAAGTGGATTCAAGTTTTTGGTAAGGATAATATCAAGGATATCGGGATGGTGATTCGTCCGATAAGGGTAATATGCACATTGGCTGGGTGCTGAAATTTGTAGTTGGTGCTTCACTGCCATATCATTTAACTTGCTTCCACTTTGGTTACCACGCGACAGCCCCAAAATGTACTTTTGCTATTTAGGTCTCCAATTATCAATGTTGGTAATGTATTGTGGAGTAATTGGGTGATGTCTTTCTCATTGAGTGTCTTGTTGGGTTGTTTGTAAACAGTGGGGACCTGCAGTTGCTTATTGTCGGCGGTGTTGATGATTACTGAGATGTTTTTAATACCATTTGTACCTGAGATTGTGGGTGTGTGGTACTCTATGTGTTTTCTGATTAAAATTGCTACTCCTCCCCAGGCTGTGTGAATTGGTCTGTTATTGCGGAAGACGTGGTAGCCGCTAATTTTGAGATTTTCGCCCTGCGATAAGTGTGTCTTAGTTAGGCACGTTATGTCCACATTATATCTAGGCAGAAAGGATATGAATACCGGTTTTTGCTGTTTGATTCCGTGAGCATTCCAATTCAAGATTTTTAAGCTTTGAACATTGTTGCGGGAGTTATACAAAATGTGTGGTAATATATGTGTTAAAATAAAGGATATCATTTGAGATAAATGAGGTATTATTAGTTGTTGAATAAGTTTTAGTATGCAATCCAAGTATGCTTCGGGTTTAGGTTATTTGGCATTTCTGGATTTGGTTTTGAATTTGCGGCTTGGCTATAGGGTATACTATTGGGGGTGTTTGATAATGTATATTTTCGTAGGAGTACTGATCTGGGATTTCTTATCGGGTAACGTTGTTTTAGGAGTTCTTGGTGGTATGGACATCCTTTATAGCTAGCTGGATGGTTTCCAGAGCAGTTGGCGGAAATAGGGGATTCTTTTGGTGTTTTATTGCAGGCTTTGCTGCACAGTAGTTCTTGGCATGTCCGTATCTCTGACATTTGTGACATTGTGGAATGTTTGTCATTTTTTTTCTCGACTCTATGGTGACTATTAAATAACACAGCGTTTTGATATTATATATTTCAGAAGCTGCGTCAGTTGCCGCTAATATTACTGCGCATATGGGGATTGGTTTTTTGTCTTTATTTATTAGCCGCGTTACGCTTATTATTGGCAAATTTTTTGAGAGCAGCTCCTCTTTAATTTCTGTGTTGCTTAAGGAGATCGGTACATCTTTAATAACCACTGATAATTGTTTTTTATGGGGATCTTGAAAGGTATGATACTCTACAGAGTTGTTCGCGTAAAATTTGATGAGTTTGCGGTAATCGTCATAATTTGTGAGACTTACTTTTAAGTAATTATTGTTGTACGATGTGGTAAATTCTCGCTCTTAGGTGATATTTTTGATCTCGGATATAATTTCCTTATGGTTATTAGCCTTGTGGATAAATATCGGTGGAATTTTAATTTTTGTTGGTGTTAGATTATTGTTTTGGCTGGTTGTTGGACTCTTGTCGGTGGTAGGTGATTGATTTGCGATGGCGAAATAAGGGATATTTTTTATTAGATCTTCGCAGTTCCAAGTATATCTTTTGAGGACGTCACTGACGGGTGGAGTTAGATGATTTGCGTTACGCTTGATTGGATTGCTAATATCCATTGTTGTCATTTGACTATTGTTTCCTGTGGTTATTGAACTTTAACAGCTGTTCACTGGAGTTAATGTTGTTTTATCACTCATGCACAAAGTCACAACGATGTTAGAAAGGTCTGGATAATAGTCGCGGCTGCAGTCACTGATAGCTCTAAAATACTGAATGCGTCCGATCGCGACCGGGTTCACCGTGCAAATCTGTTTTTTTCTGAAATTAGCAAGTGGATTAAACGTGTGCAGTTATGTAAACCAGGGCCGTAACTAGGCAAAGTTTTATTGTAGGCAAGCCAAAATTTTTGCGCCCCTCAGTACAAAAACGTTATATGTGACACAAAATACTAATGATACTGTATAACTTCTACATTTATCTCCGGATATATGATGCAATGTATTCAAACAAACAGGTAGGTATTCAAAAATAAATCCAACATTTTGTATTCAAACATTTTAAAAATAAACAACTACATGTTAAAATAAGAAAATACAACAAATAAAATGAGAACAGAAAACAAGATTAGAAAACACAATTCAAATTTTAAAAAATCTGGTGTGATACACGCACACAACTTCCTTTTACAGTGATCTTATAATTAGCAAAAAATTTTATTTTAAATTTTTAAGCATTTGTCAAAAATGTGTTAGTGTTAGTTTAAGAGACAAATTTTCTATAGAATTTTAAGCCAAATTTAAAAATGTATTAATATACCGGGTGTTCTATTTAAAATAGCAGTTAATAAAAAAAATTTAAAAAAACCAAAGAAACCCATTTTGGAAGTATTCAACTGGAAAATCGCCTATATCACATCAATACACATTAAAAATGTAAAGTTTAAAAAAATCGTTGTAGCCGTTTTTGAAAAAATCGAAAAAACTGAAAAATCACAAAAGTAAACACCTACTTCCGGTTATGCGATTTTCTTAAAAAGCTTGCTGTCGCATCTACATAGTACACAAAACTTATATATGAAGTTTCAACGCCATACCTCTTTCCGTTTTTGAGATATTCTGTTCACAGACAGACAGACCAATGAAAAAAAAATGTTTTTTGGGATCAGGGGACTCTAAAACGTGAAGATCTGTTGAAAACTCAATTTCGAATTTTTGGGGTGAATCCAATACTTCCTTTATTGTAAAAGGAAGTAAAAAACTACATATTGTTATGTAGTCAGTAGAACATTTTACAAATCCCTATACATCGGGTGACAATGAGACCAGGGCTACGCCTCTATCTCCGTTACTTATGAATTAATTTGAACGAAATTTGATACAAGGATACTAGACATTATTTCGGATTGACACACAAGTATAATCAAAATGGCCGACTTCCGGCTTCACCGGAAATGACACTAACTTTGATTTTTTAAATAAACCATTATATATATTTTATGTTTTTTCGCAATCTGCTACTCAAATTACAAACAACAGTGCCGCAAAATTTGCATAAGTATTACACAGAAATAATAAAAAATTAATTAATTAATTATTCTTAAATTTTAGATAAAGATAAGGTACCTAGTGTATGATGCATATCGTTAGAATGGCAATTAAATTTTCTGTTTAATGGCAAGATGGCCCTTGGCAAGTGCCGTTTAAAAAAGTGACTTTTTCTTAAAAAACGTGTTTAGCAATTTTTTTTCTTTTATTAAAGGTTTGTTAGTGACTTCACTGATAAAATAGCTATTATTATTAGTTGCTGGAGTCACAGCCATCTATCATAAAAAATAAAAGTTAGAAAAAAAATGTCTGTTTGAAAAAATTAAATTTAGAGAGACTAGTTTATGTAATTTGACTTGTAGATTCCGAAAACCATAAAATTTGCAGGGTGATCTATTTAAAATTCAAAGTTGGTATCATTTCCGGTGAAACCGGAAGTCTATTATTTTGACTAAATCTATCTGCTAATCAGAAATTATCTCTAGTATCTTCATATCTAAATCGATTCATATATAAAGAAGATATAAGTATGGCCCTAGTCTCATTGTTATCCGGTATAAACATATGGTGCACCCAAAATCGGAAAGCCAGTGCATCATTTATAAAGCAACGATAAGCATATGCATTTATCAGTGAAAACGGGTTCAAGTCCCACTGGCTGCAATGTTTTTTTCAAATTATTACCTATCTTGTAGAGAATTTTGAAGACTTCAACGATAATTCGATCCAGCAAAAGTTGTTTTTCTTGCAGCGCGCTTTCTGTATTAAAGACGTTGAAAACATTTCCTTTTGTAACTTTTTTATTTTTAAAATGTAAAAATTATTTTAATTACGTAGAATAAGACCACCTATATGGTGCGTTCAAAAGTTGGTAAAGACATATCAATATCTTAAAATAATACAATATAAACAAATAATTGCATATTAGTACGCGTAGTAACATGTGAACGTAGAATAAGGTTCTGTTTTCGCAACCACACTGTCACACTGTTTTGTAATAATCAATATATTTAAAACGCGAAATTATTTTGGCGGCACATAGTATAAGTATAAGTATAAATTGAACATATTCTACCGGGAAAGTGCTCTCAAAATCGGTCTGTGGTATTCTGCTGATTGTTGCAATGGACGACTGTATCAGCGATGAGCTCAAAGCAGTGAATGTATATGTAATATCAGTGGACCTGCTCCAACAGTTGTTAAAATTTAAGCTAGTTTGTCGCCATTTTTATAATTAGAATAAGGCCACCTATGCGGTGGGCTAACAAGCTAATAATTCTAATGTTTTGATTGACATAAGTGAGCACTATAAAATAAATCTGGTAGACGTATAATATTTCCTTTGGCAATTGTACAGCTGATTGCAAATAAAACTGGGACAGCTAATATGTAATATTGTAATATGAAGTACAATAACATATTAAATACTCGTAATTATGTTCCTTTTCTTATGCTTCTATCTTTAATAATATTTTATGTATTCACCTACGGAAATATAAGTTAGAGAAAGTTTCACACGTTATTAAAAACGCAAAAAGTAGTCTCAAGACTTGTCCCACTTTTATTTGCAATCAGCTGTACAAGGCAGTGTAATGTATCGACCAGATTGGGCGCAATTCGCACTATTATAATTAGCATTATTTGGACTTAAATCGTTAATATTACAAATTAATTTATTTGCAAAATTGGCCACTTGCTTATTTATTTTTTATTAGTACGAAACAATTTTTTTCAGTGCCATTTTGGCGCCCCTTACCGCTTGCGCCTGTAGGCGTGGGCCTACTCGGCCTATACCTAGTTACGGCCCTGATGTAAACATTAGTTGCTTACATGAGTTCACTTATGTTATGTTGCATGCATCTTTTTTTATAAAAATATACGGTATTTATTGATCGTTATTAATTTTTGTTGACATCGTATGTAAATTGATATATTTAAGCGTAGCTCAATATTCTTTCTGAATATTTAATCATTTTACCTTAATAAGCAAATTGTAGAAATTTTGGATACTTGAAGAGCGCTCATTAAAATATTTCATAGGACGCTCTAACTGTCGTTACGCCACTGCTAGGAATTACGGCTTAAGACACTTATGTCTTCACTGACAATTTTAATTTGGAGTGAAATATGTATAAACTTTAAGTGTTAATTAGTAGAACGAATACAACCGATAACAAAGTTTTTACGAAGCAGTAAATGGGGAAGCGGTACAGTATTACAGAGGAGCGCATTCCGGTGTGCACCCGGCCTAACAATTTACGTTAGAATGGTTGTGTACCGCGTACTGAAAACTTGTTACGGTACTTAAATGGGACTATATAATTTTACCATGCGAGCACGCTTATTAGAGCAGTAATTAAAATAAATTACGCAGAAATTTAATATTCGCACGTAGATACCTAGTGGAAAGGCAGCTTCCGTGTTCTATTTGTCAGCCACAGAGATGAACAAACGGGCGGCGGAGTATGCACAAAACACGCTGTTTGATTTACCGAGAATCATCAGATTTGCAAATTTGCTCTTTATTACAACTATTAAAAGCGCGAGAGCGGCGAGTACTCGTAGACGTCCCGGCGTCGGTAGGAAAAAGACGCACGACGTCGTGGTACTTCCGCTTATGTGGGAGTCTGGCTTCTAGTTTTGCATATGGAATGAGCGTGTGATGTTAAATATGGTGCATACTCCCCGAGCTGTCATAACAATGTATTTTAATACAACATGCATGTAAAGTCGAGAGCAGCGAACACGTGTAGAGGAATCCGGTGGATCTTGCAGCAGAGCCTCGCAGGACCGCAGTAAAATCCCTGTCTAATGCGCTTCGTAATGCACATTATTCTAGGAGGATTATTCAGTTGGAAAAATACGAGAGCACCCGTGACGGCCGCTGAAATATTCGCGTAGTTTGCCGCATGTTTAAACAATTTCGGACACCTCCCCTGACTAGTTTGCCAATCCTGATAAAAAGTTTAATATTTCACCGTCCCGCGCCAGGTGAAATTACAAACATTCACGGGTTAATGCGCGTTTTGATTTACTTTTAAAGTACGAGAAAGTCCAATACTGCCGCTGGCACTCTGCATGGGAATTTACTAGCTAGTAATTAACCCGCACCGGATACGCCAGCTTGCAATATGCATTATCAACGCAACCAGACAACGACTAGCACTAGTCCTCACTATATCTGTGCCTCCCTCTATTCATCTCCTATTTTACCCCAAACGCTTGAAGGTTTTCCAAATAAATGTTTGTTACAAAACTACCATTGGAAGCTTCATAAAAACAAAGCCCACTTTTATATGTTTCAAGTACTCGAATAAATCTATAATTCTATCACGGATATTGCTACGCGGACATATTCATAAATTCTCGGTCTACCATAGAAGGAACAACTAAAACAAAAAACAAATTCTTATTCAACATACTTTCCTTCCATGTTACAACATTTTTTGCAACAAACTTACAATGCTTATAAAGCCTTTAATCAAATTCTGGTAGCTAACCTACCAACCATTATTATTGCGATGAGAAAAACCAAGGAGTAAAACGCCTTCAAAATCTTACGACTTTTGGAGACTATTTATTTATTTATTTTATTTTATTTTAGCCGGATTATACTGCGGCCAACAGTACAAAACTTATAAACGTAATATGGCGCAGGCCCTACAATTTAAAAATTGACATCGCGGGAGCAATTAAGATTACTCAACTGAGATGCATTGACTTATACTAAGGAAGGACAAACCTGACCCAGTCGAACAAGTAAAGAAATATCCCTCATAGGCCAAAACAGGGTATATAAAAATTGGACAAGAAATTAGGAAAACGCGTCGAAATGCAACAATTTCTTCAAGCCAAAGTTGATGATTAGACTACCAACCAGTACTGCGTAGATTAACTAACCTCCTTTGTGTATATTCTAAATTTATTATGTATTTACCATTGGTCAAGGATAATAAACGAGTAATTTCCCTAATATATGCACACCACCCGCCGATTGTGCGGAGAACTTTTTTAAATACTATACCTTATTTATAAATGTGTCATGTTTCTGGAGAGGCCTCTTCGACAACTGCAACGTGATAGGTGAATCAAATAGCGTTTTTAGCGCAAACTGATCCTCGCTCCAATCATGATTTCATAAACTTCCCCAGAATCGATTTCGAATTCTCTTATTTAGTTCAGGTTTTTATTGCTTCTGGAGTTCCTATATACTCCTTTTTTATTGAATGTTTTATAATAATATTGAAATCATTTTAAGGCAATTAGAGAGAATTGGTTGCCCAATATATTGGCAACCATGTTACAAGGTGCAAGTGGGATATATTGCTTGCCGCTGCCTTTTCTCTTTTTTTTCTTCTCTTTTGTTTTACTGTGCACTGCTAGAAGTGTGAAAAGTGAACAGTTTTGGGGTATCTTTTTTTTTTATTTTTTATTTTGAAAATGGTTAGTGTCGTTATGCTATGTTGAGAGGCTAGTCCCATGGCACATGATTCACTATTCGTATTGCCGTTGAGGATATCGAAAATGTCGTGTACCTCTCTTAACCTAAAACTACGTGCAGCGGGAGCAAGAAAGTCACGATGCCTCTGGTAAGCATTTTTGCCCGTGTGGAGTAACTCTCTAATGTGTGTTTTTGTTAGACTTTTTCGGGGAGAAATGTGAGTGGTAAATTAATAGTTCGGTTCTGTGTGTGGCGTCGAATATTGCTGTGAGGGTCCGGTTAGGCTGCCTTCTAGATCTAGGCAGATATTTGGGTAAATATTTTATTTCACAGTAGCTTTGCAGGCAAGTAGTCAAGTGAGATTTGGACCGGCGGTCGTCCTTGCAAGGGCCCGAGCCATCGTTTTTAGGGGCTCGACGAATAGCTTCCTTAGGTGTACTACGCAGTGTGGCCTTTTAGTTAAGTAAAATTGTAATCAGTTACATCAGTGCAAACTCTTGGAGGGTTAACGTATTATGTTTGGGAAATTCGATTTACAAAGTTCGAGAGCATCTAGCCGGCTGGTGAAGCGTTTGCGCTTGCAGTCGGCAAGTAGTTAGTTCGAGCCCCACACCTGGACATCATTTACATCTCACGCTCGCCGGCTACCATGCTAACACCAATGGTGGTCGTAACACCTTCAGAAGGGAATTCTTCCTATCAATGGGTTAGGCTAGCCACCTGCCCAGCTTGCGGGTGAAGATGGCTTATAAAACCGCACTTGGTGTGGTAATGACAGGCCCTGGACCTATACTAAGAGGAAGAAGAAGAAGATTCAACAACGTCCTATTTGTATTCACTCGCCTGTATTTATATTGTGTGTAATCACTTGAGCTTCACCATTTTACGTTCTTAAGTAGTTCTTAAACGAATACGATGCTGGGGGGACCTTTAATTACCAAACTAGGATAACAGTTGCTTAGTTTTAATTGCTGATTGATTAACATAAATTATTACTCAATCTCCAAATCGGATCGAGCTCCCAGGGTTTTGTTAAAATTAAATGCCGGTTTGCGTTCCCAGAAAATTAACGTAATTCGGTTGTATACGGAAAAAATATAGGTACCTGGATAAGTAGCCCTCGGTTATATAGAAGTAGATTGTGTTTGAAAAGGTGTAAACAGTATATTCACTCAGCGAAGTGTAGAGTTACTTATTCCAAATTATGCAAACCTAATTACTTGATTGACACTATTGCTTAAAGTGGTAATTTCTGGGGCCTTTTACGCAGCAGCGATGTTTATCTATGGCTCATATGCAGTTTGATTACATAACGTACGAGGCGCCAGAATCCCTAACGCATTTATATGCTAGATCTAAGCCATTTGGTGCATAGTTTCTGATATTTTCTCTGCTTGTGATATGTAAGAATTTCAAAACCAGTATCTTAGGGTCGTAACAAATGCGTCATGGTGCGTGCGCAATACTCAATTACACAACGAAATGCAAGTGCCCATAATAAATATTTTTATTAAAAATGTGTTAGAACATTTATAGACAAAATCAGTGCTATCTGCTATTCGCATTCACAAACGATTAAAGCGCAGACTACCTCAGCACTTACTCTCAACCGATGATGAATAACCCGGCGACTGAGGATGTCCAAAGCAAACGAATTCCACGGGGGAATATAGTGACAATTGTACAATATATGTGAACAATTCTGTGTGTAGGTAATACAGCTGATCCGGAAGACTATTACTTTTTAAAAAGAGTTAGATAATTAAGTGTCCTCGAAAGTCTATTCCAGTAATTACCGGTTGTTATTTATACCCTATTTGTTATTACCTCGAGTTAGTATCATTATACCATCTTTGTTAAAACTTGGGTTTTACTCGTGATCTATTTCCTTTTACTACGATAGGGTCGTTGGCTCAAGGAATCAACCGGGGACGTGCTAGTTGTAACCACGTGGTGCCTTTTAATTTAGTTTTCATGTTTTTAAAGGTAAAGTTGATCCCGATCTATTATACATAGCTAGCCGATGACATGTTTCGTTCATTATCGGCTAAAACTAATGTAACGAATCTGATGGTATTTGTATAATATTAATTTTGATGTAAGCTTTATCTTAGGTATTTAATTGCGTTTAATACGTACTTCGTGATGAAAAGCTCATGTATTATTTTCATGTTTATATGGTCAGGTATCTACATTTTCAGTTGTTTCAAGGTGTTATTAGATTTTTATTATTTTATTGTTCTTGTGAGCCCAACACAGTTTAACTTAAATACAAGCTTTAACAACCAAATACTGAACATAAAATGATAGTAATTGTAAAGTTTGGATTAGCTTTTCCTTTCGATTTAGAAGATAATCGTTAGCTATTTGTAATAAATGTCGTTTGTTTGGACAAAAAAGCTTGAAATTAAATGGCCGAATACATAAAAAGGTAAGACTTCGAATATGGATATTTTATTGATAATCTCTTTTATATATAAAAAAAGCAAATAGAATCAAGTCTCCGGGAAGCTTTAACAAATAAGGTGTTTGCCGCTTAGTTATGTGTAATTAGATGAGTTTAGGTTAATTGAACCCGAAACCCTCAGCAAAGTTCGTGAGAATTTCGAATATCAACATTGCCTGCCTCACTGGCGAGTAACTTGTACACTTAGTTTAATTGTTTTTTTATATCTGTACGAATTTTAATAATTGGAATTGTTTGTGATGTCATAATGGTATTAATATTATTACGAGGTAAATCAATGAGAAAGCTTGACAGTTATCTTTAATTGCTCTTTTGAAGTTTAAAATATACAAACTGAATCCGGTTTAGAATTTCAAGCCCTGTAACTGCTACAAACAAAACTAGAAGCAGTGTTTTCATGTAAAGGAAGGCCCATTGAATTAATGTAAGTGAACTACCAATGAATTGTCTTTTTGCCAGAGTACACAAGCCAGCATACTAACTAAACAGTTGTTACAGACATCTTGACACTTGACAATGCCAGAATAAGGAGAGATCCGATAAGTCAACAAATTGGGCACTAATCAGAATCTAGACTTATACTATTACAGATAATTTAATTTTTTATTTGCAGATTGTTATAAGTGTATAGCATTCTACATTAATAATATAAATAGATAGTACCAATCTATGCCATATTTAAATCAATTTATGATATGACCAAACCGTTTGCAATATTTCAGTAATAACTTTTTTAGCTTGTAATTTAGATTACAACAATTTGTTGTTTTCTCTGGTATTAGACATTTCGCTCAAATACTTGCTTCTAGGTTTATCTGCGCCCTCTAAATGTATTCGAACGATCCACTTATAACCATTAATAAGTCGTAAATTTTGATTTAACATTAATTTAATGTTCATCGAAGCTACACAGGTGTTTAGACTATGAAAATTTATAGCACATTCGCTCCCAAAATTAGGTATCAATACTATATTCAATCGTCGCTGCAGATCTCTGGGCGCAATCGAAATAATCCTTACACAAAATCTGCACTAAAACTGGAGCAACCTTTGTTCTTATTAGGGTTCTTCGACCACTTAATTTTAATCTAAATTTCGTAACAGCAAGTGTCAGTATGTCACCCTACGTCTGCAGAACTTTATATAAGTTCCTGGGCAATGGAAAGCTAGGGGAAGTTTTCGGCGTAAATATTCCTAAACATCTAAACAATAAAATGGGGGTGACTCTTCCTCAACTCGTAGCAATGTCACTTGAAATGCTATTCACAAAAAAATTGGCAAACATTTTTCTTAAATAAGTTGCAGTTTGAAATTAGTCGCGAGTTGCGGCAGCACAATTAATTTATAAAACAAAATGTGTAAAATTTATAAATGTTTGAACCCAGCCAGAATGCAATGCTGCTGGTGCATAAAAATATCGTTTCTAAGGTCAAAGAAAGAAAGCTTTTAAGCATTGTGTGCTGCTCAACAAGCCCCTAAATAATACGTTCCAGCACTGAATTATAGAAAACGCACGTTAAATAGAATTTGTCGTAAATGCCAACCTCTCGGAGCAAAATTTATGCGCTGGCCTAACTCGAGGGAAATTGTCAAAACATCTAGAAAACCAATAAAAGTTGCAATTTTATTTAGTGCGCCAACGGAAGCATGTAAACCACCGCTTCTCAAAATATTTTTTACATTTCTGATTGCCATTGTAGGCGTATGCGCGTGACTTTTAGTGGTAGCCTAAGCGCAATTAAATTTAAATTCATGCACTCATATCCAATAACATTAAAACATTCTCAAATATTTTAATTATTTGTAAGTTAAAATATATAAATTTTCCCTGAAGGTTAATTAGCAACATAATTATTGATTAAAATAATCGGTGCCATAGAAAATGGAATGATCGTAAACAAAACAGCTTCATGTGACAAAAATGGAGTAGTTTTTGTATCCTTATATATAATCGCATGTTGTGCCTGCGTATCTGCGCAACTGCCTCCCTGCCCTCTGCCCCACTGCGTCTGTAAGCTTTTCATTATCAACGATCGGGATATGTCGTCAACGTGTTTTTTATAACACAGAGCTGAGAAAATCACAATCTTAGACGGGCGGTTAAAGCGTCTGAGTAGCAATCGAATTCCACCTGGAAGCTCAGCTTCGAATCCCATCGACTACAATATTACTTCTCCTGCAAAATTTGTGTAATTTGCATTACTAAGTGTTTCTTTAACTGTTTTAGTGCAATTAGAAACATAAGGGTCTGTTTATCTATTTTGAACATAATTTTGAACACTCCTTACTTTATTAAAGACGTTAAAACATTTTCTTTGGTAACTGTTGTTCGAGGGGTATTCCGCGGGGGAATTTTGGTGTACATGCTTTAGGAATTAGTAGGGAATTAGAGGAATTATAGGAATTAGTTGGGGAATTAGGGAAATTAGTTGAGGAATAAGGGGAATTAGTGGAAGAATTAGGGGAATTGGTTGAGGAATTAGGGGAATTCGTTAAGGAATTAGAGGAATTGGTTAAGGAATTAGAGGAATTATTTGAGAAATTAGTGAGGAATATAAGGACGTACAGCGCAGCGCACGCAACTCTAGACATAACCCTGCATCTTCAGCAATGAATGTAAACGTCTCCCACACTCTACAATACTCCTCTATACGCTTTCCTTAGGGTAAGCAAGTGCATTGTTAAATTGGTTCAGTGATTCGCACGTGTACAGTTGCGGCTAATAAAAATGGGACAACTCTTATAACAGATTTTTGTCTAATTCTAGCTGCTTGAAATTGTTTTATTAATATATTGCAACATTGAATATTTGATATCTGCCAAACAATTCCAAATTAAAAATAATACGACAAAGTAGTTTTGTCGCATATACATGCAGTGACAAAAGGTGGAATAATCGCGAAAATAGACGTAACTGTCCTATTTTTTTGCCGCAACTGTGCCTATTATTCTAATTAAATAGAATCTGTTTTTTATACCCTTTTCAGGGCTGTAGCTCTCTTTGCACGAATTTCGAACATATGTTTACTGGAACTTTTGTCTAGCTTCTGACTCTCTGAATGCACTTATGCTTCAACTAAATTAGGGTGCATCTGAAGAACACTGCAAAATTTGGTGTTTCCATGTTCAAACAGGGCAGATGTAGTGTCACACCCACTATACGTATGTATGAAGAAATAGAATCTCTTGTGGGTCATATCTGTATGAGTTTGATGAATAAAAGTAGGCCACACGTCAGTGGAATAAATTGTTTAAAAAACGTGTTTTTTCAGTTTTTCGTAACTTTTCTACCTTTGAGGCTCGATATTTCGGTAATTATGAGGTTTAGGAAAAATTTTTATTAGAGTAAATTATAGGAAATTTTGTGCTGTACAAAAACTGGTCGAACACTTTTTGTAGAACGCACCAGTAAAGAGTTATCAAGCAAAAACCGAAAAAAGTGACACAAAAGTGGTCGTATTGACGCGCGCACAGGCGTGCCAAATTACAAAACTTGGATATTTAGTAAGGGCCTAGGTACATACAACATATTCAAAATCCAGGTAAAATGTACTTGGCCACTGGGCTATAAGTCGTCAATAATTAAAAAATAATTTATACTGCTGGCTTTGAATCGATCAAACGCAAGAGTTAGTATCGATTGATTGAAGTGATTTATTGGTGCTTCTGGAAAAATTCCATAAGAAAGCTAAGAAAAGACAGCTGACCTCAACCTCTAAAATCACCAACAAGAAGCAATAGAAAAGG